>CM076672.1:188508085-189108085 GCA_038501925.1 Xenopus petersii | reverse complement strand
GAATAAAAAGTTGTTTTTCAGCATATTTACAAACCTACTAGCTTTTTCTGACTTGGCAAACCCATTACCCCAGTCAGTGTCTGGATAATTGAAGTCACACATAGTAATAAATTGACCTAGTTGTGAAGCTGCTTCTATTTGTAAAAGTAGTTGGGCTTCATGCACGTCACTTATACAAGGTGGTTTGTAGCAGCCACCAATGATAATTTTCTTTGTAACCTTTTGCCCAGTCAAAATCTCTTCCCAACCCAGTGGGATTCCATACCCTCACCAGTGCCATCAATGGTTATTTCTTTAGTGCATGGCTTTAATTCAGCCTTTACATACAAAAACACTCCTCCACCCTTTTTAATCCCTGTGACCCTTCTAAAAAGAGTGTAACCATTTACATTCACAGTCCAGTCACATGTTTCATCCCACCAGGTCTCAGTGATAACAATTATATCATATTTTAAGAGCATGCTATTAACTCTAGGTCTCTCATTTTACCTGGGAGAAATTTGCATAATTTAGTGGAGAATTATATCTTGAGTTAGTGTTTGCTTATTTTCCTTGTAACAGACTGACCTCCTTAGCTGGTAAATTGTATGCCCCCCTCACTCCTCCCCCATGACCCCTTATTAATCCCACTGCCCATCTACCCTAGCTTCCCCATTATTCTTTATCTCACCCACCCCCTTGCCTAGTTTAAACACTCATCTAACCTCTTAGCCATTCTTTCCCCTAGCACAGTGGACCCCCTTCCATTGAGGTGCAATCTGTCATGACTATAGATTTTACCCCAAGGAAAAATCAGCCCAGTGCTTTAGGAACCCAACCCCTTCCATCCTACACCAAGACTTGAGTTACGCATTTAGCTCACTAATCTCCCACTGCCTTTCCTAACTTGCAAACCAATAATTTGTGTAGCCGATCAACCACATGATGAACCCTGGCACCAGAAAAACTGTTTGGTTGTAGTGAATTGGACGACAAGAGTACCCTCTTCACTTTCCTAATAATTGAATCCCCTACAACCACAATGTGCTTAGGCCTGACTCTGCTCTCCTCCCCACCACTACTAGAGAAACTGGTCTCCCAGCTGTTAGAGAGATCAGCCCCATCTAGAATTGTCAATCCAGAGTTCACGTGGTTCTGGGATGGCGCCTGAGGGGAACACAATGCAGTAGAACCGCTCCTCTGCAAACCCTCCTTGCCACTAACAATTCAGGAGGTATTCTTATAATAACATAGCGGAACCTTTCAATATGAATGGTAACTCACCAAAACACAGGCAAAAAGTGAAAGGAGCAAGCCAGGAGCAGCTGAAATCCAATAGCAAAAGGAAAAGAGACAGAGCTGAGGGAATGCCAAGACGGGGTCCGTTAATTCTGCAAACTTCTTGCAAGTAACAGATACTTCCCACAATGTCATTTTGAATAAACAAAACTTTAAACAATAGCAACAGAAGTTTCTTGCTTAATAAACCCTACCATTGAATCTGCCACTAAAACTCTCAATATTGTAAAAAAAAATTCCTATCCTAAAAATTGAGAGAGCTATTGAGAGTTATTTTTTAACATTGTTAATCTTATTATTAATTGTTACAGTTTCTCTTGTGCTGCTGCATTTATGTATATACTTAAGAATTATAATTCTATATAAGTAACATTTTGTTACATATTGAGTTCCTTTACTACTTATGGAGAAGTTAAAGATTATCTCCTGGAATATTAATGGTATTAACTTACCGATAAAATGCAAAAGTATTTTACAATAATTAAAAAGACTAAATGCTGATATTGCTCTCCTTCAGGAAACCCATATAAATGATGACACCAATTTGAAGCTTTGTTCTTCCTGGGTTATGCAGAAACAACCTTTGCCTTCTAGTTTGGACTCTTTAACGCAAGTTATACTTAAACAAGGAAAAGATCCCACTCAAGTCAGCTCTTACAGACCTATTGTGCTATTGAACCAATACCTTAAAGTCTTGACCAAAGTCCTGGCCAACCGGCTTTCATTAATAGGGATGTAGCGAACGTCGGAAAAAAAGTTCGCGAACATATTCGCGAACTTGCGCAAAAATGCGAGCGGTTCGCGAACGGTTCGCGAACCCCATAGACTTCAATGGGAAGGCGAACTTTAACATCTAAAAAAGACATTTCTGGCCAGAAAAATGATTTTAAAGTTGTTTAAAGGGTGCAACGACCTGGACAGTGGCATGCCAGAGAGGGATCAAGGGCAAAAATTTATCTGAAAAATCTGCCTGTGTGTGCTTGGAAGAGATAGTGTAGGGGGAGAGCTGTTAGTGATTTCAGGGACAGATGATAGTAAGTTTGCTGGCTAGTAATCTGCTTGATACTGCTCTGTATTGGAGGGACAGAAGTCTGCAGGGATTTGAGGGACATTTTAGCTTAGGTAGCTTTGCTGGCTAGTAATCTACTGTTCTCTTTAAACAACTGCCATACATTGACCTTGTAGGCATTGTTTGCCCAGTTTTTTTGGACGCAGCCACTGAAGCACAGTTGCCAGAAAAAATATGCCATATAAATGCTGAAAATAGTCATTTTTCGCCATACGTTGACCTTGTAGACATTGTTTGCCCAGTTTTTTTGGACGCAGCCACTGAAGCACAGTTGCCAGAAAAAATATGCCATATAAATGCTGAAAATAGTAATTTTTCGCCATACGTTGACCTTGTAGACATTGTTTGCCCAGTTTTTTTGGTTGCAGCCACTGAAGCACAGTTGCCAGAAAAAATATGCCATATAAATGCTGAAAATAGTCATTTTTTGCCATATACGTTGAGTCAACGTATGGCAAAAAATGACTACTTTCAGCATTTATGTGGCATATTTTTTCTGGCCTCTGTGCTTCATTGGCTGCGGCCAAAAAAACTGGGCAAACAATGCCTACAAGGTCAACGTCGTTGACCTTGTAGGCATTGTTTGCCCAGTTTTTTTGGCCGCAGCCACTGAAGCACAGAGGCCAGAAAAAATATGCCATATAAATGCTGAAAATAGTCATTTTTTTGGTTGCAGCCACTGAAGCACAGTTGCCAGAAAAATTATGCCATATATATGCTGAAAATATAAATTTTTTTGGTTGCAGCCACTGAAGCACAGAGGCCAGAAAAATTATGCCATATAAATGCAGAAAATATGCATTTTTTTGGTCGCAGCCACTGAAGCACAGTTGACAGAAAAATTATGCCATATAAATGCTGAAAATATAAATTTTTTTGGTTGCAGCCACTGAAGCACAGAGGCCAGAAAAATTATGCCATATAAATGGAGAAAATATGCATTTTTTTGGTTGCAGCCACTGAAGCACAGAGGCTAGAAAAATTATGCCATATAAATGGACAAAATATGCATTTTTTTGGTTGCAGCCACTGAAGCACAGAGGCCAGAAAAATTATGCCATATAAATGCAGAAAATATGCATTTTTTTGGTTGCAGCCACTGAAGCACAGAGGCCAGAAAAATTATGCCATATAAATGCAGAAAATATGCATTTTTTTGGTTGCAGCCACTGAAGCACAGAGGCCAGAAAAATTATGCCATATAAATGCAGAAAATATGCATTTTTTTGGACGCAGCCACTGAAGCACAGTTGCCAGAAAAAATATGCCATATAAATGCTGAAAATAGTCATTTTTCGCCATACGTTGACCTTGTAGACATTGTTTGCCCAGTTTTTTTGGTTGCAGCCACTGAAGCACAGAGGCCAGAAAAAATTAAACCAGTAGGGTTTGCACCCTAGTTTGTAACGGTGGCGGAGGGAGGAGGACGCTAAAGGACAGCTGTGTGTGGAGTCATGAGGCTTGAAGAGAAGGACAGCTGCATAGAAGTCAGAACAAGTCTTCCGGCGTGCAGTAACCCTCCGAGATCCACCCCTCATTCATTTTAATAAAGGTCAGGTAATCGACACTTTTGTGACCTAGGCGAGTTCTCTTCTCAGTTACAATCCCTCCTGCTGCACTGAAGGTCCTTTCTGAGAGCACACTTGAGGCTGGGCAAGACAAGAGGTTCATGGCAAATTGTGACAGCTCTGGCCACAGATCAAGCCTGCGCACCCAGTAGTCCAGGGGTTCATCGCTCCTCAGAGTGTCGATATCTGCAGTTAATGCCAGGTAGTCCGCTACCTGCCGGTCGAGGCGTTCTTTGAGGGTGGATCCAGAAGGGTTGTGGCGCTGCCTTGGACAGAAAAACATTTGCATGTCTGATGTTACAGACCGGCCAAAGGGCTTTGTCCTTGCAGGTGTGCTCGTGGCAGGATTACTGGCACCTCTGCATTACTGGCACCTCTGCCCCTGGAATGTTGATGAGTTCCTGAAGTGACATCACCCTTAAAAGCATTGTACAACATGTTTTGCAGGCTGGTTTGTAAATGCCGCATCTTTTCGGACTTGTGGTATGTTGGTAACATTTCTGACACTTTATGCTTGTACCGAGGGTCTAGTAGCGTTGCGACCCAGTACAGGTCCTTCTCCTTAAGCCTCTTGATACGGGGGTCCTTCAACAGGCATGACAGCATGAAAGACCCCATTCTCACAAGGTTGGATGCAGAGCTATCCATCTCCGCTTCCTCATTATCAAGGACTGCATCATCCACGGTCTCCTCCCCCCAGCCACGTACAAGACCAGGGGTCCCCAAAAGGTCACCACTAGCCCCCTGGGAAGCCTGCTCCTGTTGGTCCTCCTCCTCCTCCTCCACAAAGCCACCTTCCTCCTCTGACTCCACTTCTGGCACCTCTCCCTGCGTTGCAGCAGGTGCCTGGGTTCGTTCTGGTGATTCCGACCATAAATCGTGCGCTTCCAGCTCCTCGTCACGCTGGTCTACAGCCTCATCTGTCACTCGTCGCACGGCACGCTCCAGGAAGAAAGTGAAGGGTATTAGGTCGCTGATGGTGCCTTCGGTGCGACTGACCATATTTGTCACCTCTTCAAAAGGTCGCATGAGCCTGCAGGCATCGCGCATAAGCACCCAGTAACGGGGGAAAAAAATCCCCAGCTCTGCAGATCCAGTCCTACCACCCAGTTCAAAAAGGTACTCGTTGACGGCCCTTTGTTGTTGCAGCAGACGTTCCAACATAAGGAGCGTTGAATTCCAGCGAGTCTGGCTGTCAGAAATCAAACGCCTGACTGGCATGTTGTAGCGCTGCTGAATGTCAGCAAGGCGTGCCATGGCTGTGTAGGAACGTCTGAAATGGGCCGACACCTTTCTGGACTGGGTGAGAACGTCCTGGAATCCTGGGTACTTGGAGACAAAACGTTGGACTATTAAATTTAACACATGTGCCATGCAGGGCACATGTGTTAAATTTCCCAGTCTCAACGCTGCCAACAGATTGCTTCCATTGTCACACACCACTTTTCCGATCTGCAGTTGGTGTGGGGTCAGCCACCGATCGGCCTGTGACTGCAGAGATGACAGGAGTACAGATCCGGTATGGTTTTTGCTTTCCAGGCACGTCATCCCCAAGACAGCGTGACAACGGCGTACCTGGCACGTCGAATAGCCTAGGGGGAGCTGGGGGTGCACAGGTGTGGAGGAGGAGAAGGAGGACCCAGCAGCAGAGTAAGAAGAAGAAGAGGAGGAAGACGAGGTAGAGAGTGATGGAGGAGTAGAGGTGGTGGCAGAACCGCGTGCAATCCGTGGCGGTGACACCAACTCCACTGTTGTTGTTGTTGTTGAGCTACCCATTCCCTGCTTCCCATTCCCAGCCATTACCAAGTTCACCCAGTGGGCAGTGTAGGTGACATACCTGCCCTGACCATGCTTGGAGGACCATGCGTCAGTAGTCATATGGACCTTTGGCCCAACACTAAGTGACAGAGATGCGGTAACTTGGCTCTGCACATGTTGGTACAGGTGTGGTATTCCCTTTTTAGAAAAAAAATTGCGGCTGGGTACCTTCCACTGCAGTGTCCCAATTGCTACAAATTTGCGGAAGGCCTCAGAGTCCACCAGCTGGTATGGTAAAAGCTGGCGGGCTAAGAGTGCAGACAAGCCAGCTGTCAGACGCCGGGCAAGGGGGTGACAGTCAGACATTGGCTTCTTACGCTCAAACATGGCCTTCACAGAAACTTGGCTGGTGGCAGATGACTGGGAATGGGAACAGGTGGTCAAGGTGGAAGGCGGAGTGGAGGGTGGTTCAGATGGGTCAAGGAGAGCAGAGGTAGAGCAGTAAGATGCTGGACCAGAAGGAGTGTGGCTTTTAGTTTGCCTGTTGCCTTTGAGGTGTTGCTCCCAAAGTGCTTTGTGCTTGCCGCTCATGTGCCTTCGCATAGAAGTTGTACCTATGTGGCTGTTGGGCTTACCAAGGCTCAGTTTCTGACTGCACTCATTGCAAATTACAATGCTTTTGTCAGAGGCACACACATTAAAAAAATCCCACACTGCTGACTTTTTGGAAGTGTGCGATCTGGCGGTAACAGTAGAAGTTGGCGGCATTGGCGGCAATGGCGGGTGCGTTGGCTGGCTGAACACAGGTGCCGATACATGTTGTTGCCCTACTGATCCCTGCGGGCTGTCCTCCCTGCTTCTTCTAAGTCTTATTCTCCTACTGCCTCTCTGACTCTCCGTCTCTCCATCTGAACTACCCTCCTCTTGCTCTCTTCTACTAGGCACCCACAAAACATCAATCTCCTCATCATCATTCTCCTCAGATGCATCAATTTCTTCTGACACATCACAGAAGGAAGCAGCAGCGGGGACCTCCTCCTCATCACTCATCATTATGTCCATCTCTGTCGTGTTCTCTGCCAGAATTAAATCTGGTGTAACGTCCTCATCTCCTTCATCTTCTTCTGGCAATAATGGTTGCGCATTACTCAGTTCAAGAAACTCATGGGAAAATAACTCCTCTGACTCCAGTGAAGAAGGGGCACCGGTGGTGGAGGAAGTGTTACGTGGGGTGGCCATAGCAGTGGAGGATGAGGAGGATGTTGTGGTAAAGTTAGAAACGGTAGAGGATGGGGTGTGCTGTGTAAGCCAGTCAACTACCTCTTCAGCATTTTGGGAGTTCAGGGTCATTGGCTTTTTAAAACTGGGCAATTTGCTAGGGCCACAGGATTGCATAGCAGCACGGCCCCTAGCACGGCCTCTGCGTGGCGGCCTGCCTTTGCCTGGCATTATTTTTAAAAAAACAACAACAACAAAAACTCAGTTGGTTTTTCTGGAAACGATAATACACACAGCTAGATGGCGGTTTGAAGAAAACACTGTGCAAATAATGCCTACAAGGTCAACGTATACACAGCGGTGGATACGGATTACGTAAAATATAAGAATGCTGCTTGAAAAAAAGTAACTCAAGTGGTTTTTCTAGAGACGATAATATTATCAATATTTAGACAAAATGTGAACAAGCTCACACAGCTAGATGGCGGTTTGAAGAAAACACTGTGCAAATAATGCCTACAAGGTCAACGTATACACAGCGGTGGATACGGATTACGTAAAATATAAGAATGCTGCTTGAAAAAAAGTAACTCAAGTGGTTTTTCTAGAGACGATAATATTATCAATATTTAGACAAAATGTGAACAAGCTCACACAGCTAGATGGCGGTTTGAAGAAAACACTGTGCAAATAATGCCTACAAGGTCAACGTATACACAGCGGTGGATACGGATTACGTAAAATATAAGAATGCTGCTTGAAAAAAAGTAACTCAAGTGGTTTTTCTAGAGACGATAATATTATCAATATTTAGACAAAATGTGAACAAGCTCACACAGCTAGATGGCGGTTTGAAGAAAACACTGTGCAAATAATGCCCACAAGATCAACGTATACACTACTACAGCGGTGGATACGGATTACGTAAAATATATTATGGCTGCTTGAAAAAAGTCACTCCGGTGTTTTTTCTGGAGACGGTAATATTATGGATATTTAGACAGAATGTGAACAAGGTCACACAGCTAGATGGCTGTTGGTTGAATAACACACTGGGCAAAAAATGCCTACAGGGCAAATAATGCCTAAAAGGTCAACTTATACACTACTACAGCGATGGATACGGATTACGTAAAATTTATTATGGCTGCTTGAAAAAAGTCACTCCGGTGTTTTTTCTGGAGACGGTAATATTATGGATATTTAGACAGAATGTGAACAAGGTCACACAGCTAGATGGCTGTTGGTTGAATAACACACTGGGCAAAAAATGCCTACAGGGCAAATAATGCCTAAAAGGTCAACTTATACACTACTACAGCGGTAGTAAAATAAAAAAAAGTAAAATAAAAAAAAAATGAATATTGAAAAAAAAAAATTACAGTTGGTGCTGCTGAACTACTAGGAGCAGCAGATTAGCACACCAGTCCCACTCCCCAACACTGCTAGACTAATAGCACTGGGCTCTTATAGTAGTAGTAGTAGTAGTAGTAGTAGTAGTAGTAAAACAACAAAAAAATAAATAAAAGCAGTCCTTACAAGGACTACTGTTATTGCAGCAGTCAGCAGATGAGATCAGAAGCAGGACAGCTGCCCACTGCAGCTACATACAGAGCACTGCAGTAGAAGGTAGATTACTAGCCAGCAAAGCTACCTAAGCTTAAATGTCCCTCAAACCCCTGCAGACTTCTGTCCCTCCAATAACAGAGCAGTATCAAAACGATTACTAGCCAGCAAACTTTCAACTGTCCCTGAAATCACTAACAGGCAGCAGCTCTCTCCCTACACTATCTCTTCAGCACACACAGGCAGAGTGAAAAAAACGCTGCAGGGCTTCGGTTTTTATAGGGAAGGGGAGTGGTCCAGGGGAGAGCTTCCTGATTGGCTGCCATGTACCTGCTGGTCTGGGGTGAGAGGGCAAAAAAAAGCGCCAACAATGGCGAACCCAAAATGGCGAACGTCGCGCGACGTTCGCGAACTTCCGGCGAGCGCGAACACCCGATGTTCGCGCGAACAAGTTCGCCGGCGAACAGTTCGCGCCATCTCTATTCATTAATCTTACCAAAACGTATCTCCCCGGAACAAGGCGGTTTTGTAAAAGGAAGATCGGGAACAAAAAAAATATCATCCATTATACAATCCATCTATGCAGTCAAAAATAAAAAATACCAACCCCCCTAATGGGAATCAATGCAGAAAAAGCAGTCAATAATTTATGCTGGAAACATCTAAATGATTCTTTAAAAGCATTTGGTTTTCATGGTCCCTTCATAGATGTTATTCAACTATTATACTCTTCTCCCACAACTCGCATCATTACTGCAGGAGAAAGGTCTAGAATCATCCAATTGAAGGAACCAGACAAGGCTACTCGCTCCCCCCCCTTCTATTCAATTTAGCCCTAGAACCGCGTATCTAAGTTCTTTTGGATTCCCCATGCCTTCCTGGTATTCAGATGAATAACATCCAAGTGAAACTAGTAGCATTCGCGGATGATGTACTACTTCTAGCAAGTGATCCGAACAATAACTTGAGAAACATCTTTTTCATCTTCCAATCTTTTACCTCTATTTCTGGTTTCTGATTAAAAATAAAGAAAATAGAATTAATAGATATTTACAGCAACACTTCTGAAAACATCTGGAAAGAATTGTATATTGGACCAAAAACCTTCATTAAGGGGCAGATTTATCAAAGGTTGAGGTGAATTTTCGAATTGAAAAAATTCAAATTTCAAGCAAATTTTGTGTAGTTCGACTAGGGAATAGTACAAAATCGATTTGAATTTGCAAAAAATTCGAAAATTTGAATACTGAAATTTATCATTTACTGTATCTTTAAAAATTTGACTTCGACCATTCGCCATCTAAAACCTGACTAATTGATGTTTTAGCCTATGGGGACCTCCTAGAACCTGTTTGGAGTAATTTTGGTTGGTCTTCTTGAATTCGAATTTCGAAGTTTTCTCAATTCGAAATTCGACCCATTCCAGCAGACCTTCATAGACTAAACTCAATGAATTTTAATCCTATGATGAAAAAGGTGTTTAGAGCAATAAATGGATAAACGTCCCTTTGAACCTCAAAGGAAGAATTGCATTTTACAAGATGTTGATCTTCCCTAAATGTATCTACTTGTTGTTCAATCTACTTCTTTTGCTCAAACACAAAGACATCACTTTGGAGTCGTCACTTCTACAGTTCCTTTGGGAAAAAAAGACTCCAAAAATAGCTATCTAAAAACTAAAAAGCAAGAAAACACACGGAGGTCTTGGAGTACCAGATTTCAGGTCTCTCAATTTATCTGCTATTACACGTTATATCTTGGAATGGCTCTCTGGTCATGATAAATACACTAATCTATCAATAAAAACAAAGACTCTTTCACAAGAAAATTTGTTAGCCTTAATTTATAAACCCATCAAAAATCTCTCTTCTGAAATTACAGCAAAGAAATGGTCTACTTATTTACAACAAGATATCCTACCTGATTCATTGATATCTTCAATTACTAATTTTGATAACTGAATTTCCTCAGAGACTTGGAGGGAACAAAATGACAGACTAGTCCATCTTTCATATAAAGGCTTTAACTGGCACTCTAAGAACAACAAATACCCCAACATTTTTCCTAAATGTAATTTTCCCTCCCCAAATTCTTTCCATTTATTATGGCAATATCCTCAAATCCAGATTTTTTGGAGGCTAATAGAGAATTTCATATACTCTAAATTGCATACTCCAATTCCTTTATCACATAAAATGGCTCTTTTAATCAATTTCTCCAATCTACCTCATTCAATGGTCCTAGATAAAATAGGGATTGGTCATTATCACATTCGACAGCTTTCATCCGATTGACTTTGGCTCGGAGATCCATATTCAAAAAATGGTTGGACACCACTCCACCTACCCCAGAGGAAACATTACTAGAACTAAAAACACTATGCACTTTTGAAGCTTTCAAAAAAGATTTGAGGACTCCAGAGGAAGTTTAAGATTCTTCACCAAATTGAAAATATACCTTAAGTCATTATCTCCTAAGGACAGAGAAAAGATTGAATCCATTTCTCAAAACCATTTAGACATTTAGCTTTTCGCTTTATCAAAAATGACACTTATTCCAGTACAAGAAATGAATTCCTTTAATTAATTTCTTCATTTATTTCTTTCATTATTTTATTTGCTTATCTGTTTCCAATTCCCAATGCATACATTTATATTTGTATTCATGTGTTATTATGTTTAAAATGTGCTTGATCACTTTTTTGTTTATTGTAAAATTATTACAATAATATAGCGCATTAAACAAAAAAAATCCAGAGTTCACATTCCCATCTTCTTCACACAGTCTGCCAAATCTGTTGGGATGTATAAACCCCCGGATCAGCCTCTATTTTCTTTTTGCTCACACTAGATTTTTTAATTGTCACCCAGCTAGCTGCCTCAACACATAGTTGCCAGATTTTAAGACTGAAATCTGCAAGTGTGCAAATTGGCACAGTGGGTTATGCACCCCAATAAACCTTCATTCATTTTCAGATATGCCCAGACTGATCAGTTGAGATAGTTAAGCAACAGCCCTACATTTTTTTGCTAATTTACAATTCCCATAATTTTTGGGCAATACCACTGAAACCCCTAAATTTTGTTTGGATATCTTTGGACATTGGAGTGAAATATTTGCAGTGGAGTATGGTAGACACACTATCCTGTGCAGTACAATTATGTGTATTTGCAGAGGAAGAAAGTTATTACTAGTAGTAATTAGTATTCAGGAGGGGGGATGGGGGGTGACTAATGGGAGAGGCACAAATGAAATGTCTAGGCACTAAACACAACCTTACAAAATAAGGTGATTAATCAAACTTTTTAAACACAGTACAAGGGAGTGACCACTGGGACTAGATTCTTTCCAGTATCCTCTAGGCCAGTTCATCCCTGGCTGTTTATGTCCTTAGAGTGTCATTCAATTTTTTCAATAACAAAGCAAATTAATTTCAAGTGAGTTGTAGGACAAAGATCATATGTATGACAAACACTGTAAGTTCCCTGGAGACTTGAGATTGTATTTGTATCAGAGAAAATGAATTAAACAAAATGTTACAAAATGTTACATTTGGTGAGATTAGATAACTGTGGAACTCAGAAGTCTGTCTCTTAAGATGTATGTATGTGTATTATAAGATACATGTGTGTATATTATGTATATATAAGGCCACAATTCACTTTCTGCTGTTATGCAAATGAGAAAAAATAAAGAGTTTCAGCTTTTTTATAAATGCAATTCCTCACCATATGCATTATACTATAAAAAAAAATTCGATTTTTAAGCTTGCTGTGCTTAATTTGAAATAATATGAAAGGCCTAAAGGTGAGCCTTCACTTACGCTGTATTCTTGTTTGACTCTAAGGAGTCCCTTTCCTGGCCAGGTGCTTTGAAGTATGTACAATTAGATCAAATACATTGGTTATATGTGTTTCCTTTGAATAGACTCTAAATTAGAGCAACTGTCTATCAAAATAGCTATCGCTGACATAAAGCTGCATGTAGAGAGACAGATTGCTGGCAGTAGGGATATTAAAAAAGGAAGTTCTTCAGAATCGTTACAGAATTTTTAATTGATTACATTTAGACAGTGTCTGATTTTTACGAGATTGCTCTTATACAAATACGGGATCCATTATCTGGAAACCCATTGTCCAGAAAGCTCATATACAGTATGTGGAAAGGTTATCTTCCATAGCAAATACTGTAATTCTTATTTTTAAAAATAAAAAAAATAAATTTTTACTTTGTAATAATAAAACAGTAGCTTCACAATCCTAACTAAGGTGCTTGAATGCATATTGGCATATTGGAGGCAAAACAATCACATTGGGTTAATATATTGTGAAAATTATTATAAGACTTATTAGGGTTTTATTTATCATGCTGTGTAAAAAGTGGAGAGAAACATTGTCAGGGATGTTTCTCATAGCAATACAGTTACAGTCATGATGAAACAGTATTTATATTTATTGGTTCAAAATGATTACTGTCCTTGCATTTCATTTTAATGCCATACGAAAAGGGTAAAATAAGTCAAAGGACTACCGCTCTAAGTGGATGGCTTATCAACACTTGAATTCACGTTTTTCCACTACAATTTTTTTAAGTAATATTGACCTCCCAACCATATTGAAGAAGGCGTATGCAGGGATATTTTTCACATACACACTCTTCAGTCTTATGTTTGATGAGCATACTAATAACTGACTACTTTATTAATATTTTCTACATTGTTTTAATACTGTAAACTTAATTGCCACAAGTGCCAAATAATTATTATTATTTGTTAACTTCTCACCAGGAGACAGCTTTAATGTTTCTATAACATAATAAAGATAACAATATACATTTTGTTGGGTGCAGCATGCGCATTTAGGGGCATATTTTATCAAGGGTCGAATTTGAAAAACTTCGAAATTCAAAAAGACCAACCAAAATTAAGTTGAAGTTTTTTTTTTGCAGAATAGTTCCATTTTCTATTGAATAGGTCTGTATTTGGCTGAATTCAAATTGTACAAATTGAAGTAATAGCGCATTCTATTGAATTTGAATCTAATATTTTCCCCAAAAAACCTTTGATTTTTCAAAGTCCACCAATTTACTCCAAATGGGTTCTACGAGGTCCCCCATAGGCTAAAGCAGCAATTCAGCAGGTTTTAGATGGCGAATGGGCGAAGTCGAATATTTAAAGAGACAGTACACGATAAATTTTGATGTTCGAATTTTAACATTTTTTTCAAATTTTTTCAAATTCAAACTATTCCCTAGTCTAAGTACACAAAAAATAGCTTGAAATTCTAATTTTTTTGAATTTGAAAATTCACCTTGATCTTTGATTAATCTGCCCCTTACTGTTCTGTATTTTTGTATGTGCCAATGGCCTTTTTTAGTTGACCCGTTAACAATTATAAACATCTACTGGGATAAATCGTTTGCCCTTATAGAGACAAAACAGTCATGCATAATACACTAGCTTTCTCTGGCAGCATATGTGCTACTTATGCATATTTCATAAGCATCCTTGTTTCCTCAGTGAGGTTAAAAGATTGCCAATGATATGAATTTGTTAGATAGGGCACCATGACCTTTTTCATGAAAGGAAACAATGAAAACGTTACTCATGCATTTTTTGAATAAATTTAATTGCACTGAGCATTTTTCTAAACTTTAAAACAAGGATGAATTAATAATATCAGTAATTAAGATATGTTCTAGGGGAGCATTTACTATGGGTCAAATATCGAACCCTGGATATTCGACCATCGAAGTAAAAGGATTTACCGCATTTAGTTTGATCAAACGATCAAAGGAAAAATCGTTTGATCGAATGTTTAAATCCATCGATCGAACGATTTTCCTTCAATCACAAATTGCCTAGAAAGCCTATGGGGATATTCCCCATAGGCTAACATTGGTGCTCGGTAGGTTTTAGGTGGCGAAGTAGGTGTTCGAAGTTTTTTTTAAAGAGGCAGTGCTTCGACTATCGAATGGTCGAATAGTCGAATGATTTTTAGTTTGATTCGTTCGATTCGAAGTCAAAGTCATAGTCGAAGGTCGAAGTAGCCAATTCGATGGTCGAAGTAGCCAAAAAAATACTTCGAAATTCAAAGACTTTTTCCTTCTAATCCTTCACTCGAGCTAGGTTAAGGTGCCTGCTAATGTATGTTTAAATGTATCTGTCTTGTGTTATTATAAAATATATCGGGAACGGTCCAATTCCTATGACGGACGAATGGCTAGTGTCAGAGGGTTGATATTTGTCACCCCCGCCCTCTACGACGCCATAACGCTATAAGGCCTAAGGCAGGATGGACTAGAAGGACATATGGTCTACTGGGGACAATGGTCAATCATATAGCTTATACTAGGCCATACAATCAAAAGATCATCACTCTGTTTCTTAAATTCCAGAGTATCAGCATAATGCCAGTCTGTCTGGTGTGGCCCCCTCCTGCAGACGTGCGGCTCGAATTACTTGAAATACCAAACAATGGCCTTGGTTAGCCATAGCTGATTGCGAGGCTGTGGACCGTTGGAGCTAGACACAGTGTGTTACCACATTCCTTTGCTAACATGTAAGACTAAGTAAATCATTTAGACATTAATTGTACAAAGAGGAGTCAGACTATGTATGGTATTGGCGTACTCTCATTTGTTATCACCACCATCTATGACATCAAAATGGGTATATAAACTTATGTTATATGGGAGTATCCTTGGAAAGCATTCGGGTACCACCTAGGTGACACACGACTACTTCCCCAAGCAAAACCTATTGTCTTGTATTTTGGACACAATAAACTACCTCATTGTATTTGAACTTGCACTATTTCGTGGTTTTGCTTTACGTACGAGGTCATAGAGGTACAAATATAACAACATTTGGTGACCCGCCGACGTGATATTCCCGGACGCTGGACGCCCAAGTTTGTCAGTCGGATCTTCAGGCAAGTTGAGAAGAGAGCTCCTGCTTCTACAGGAGACTACCGTGGAGATTTCTGCTCCAGGACGGATTTCCCGTGACGCTTTACGCACGGATGAATGATACCCGCGCGGAAGGCTCTGATATAAGGTGAGCATCAATGTAATTTTCTAGTCTATTTTTACTGCTTATTATTGTGTTAAGTGTTGTACTAACCAGTTCTGATATACTGCCGTTCATGATAGGAATACGCTTTTTTCCTTACTGTTTTTGTAATTTGTATGTACCTAGTTCCTTATCATGAGCAGTTAGATTAAGAAGAAAAAAATTCTGTCATAGAAATTGCACATGCATGTTGATGTATGAATGACAAAGGATCCCTGACTGTTGTGATTGAATGATTGTGGTTGAAACTGGAACCCACACCCTCCGGAATCAACCGAGTGCGTGAATAACTTTAGTTTAATTGTAAACTGTGTGATAGTGTCCATAAGGGAATCCGTGACTCTATTTCAGAGTCTGTTTGTTGTTTAGGAGTTTTTCTGCGGTTCCTGTTTATAGGGCGACCTCACAGGCCAGAAAACGGAAAACTAGGTTTTCTGAAGGAAATTCTTTAGTGTGTGGTGTGTGAATCACTTTCCTGTCTGTTTGAATCTGCATATGTCAAAAGAGAGCCCTAGAAGCATCTAGGTGTCAAACATCTGCAGCTTCAAATCTATTTTCTCCCCTTACACTCAGTTTGTAAGTCCCACACTGTAAAACACTACAGATACACTCCCACTTTCTTTGTTAGGAAGATTTCTTATGCTTTCAAAAGACGAAGATAGAAATTCTTCCAAATACTACCTAGCATTTGAAACAATCTTATTTTTTTTTCGCCTTGTTAAATTTGGTTCTTCTTATTTACTATTGGAGGCGATATGTTTCATATGCTTAAACCTAAACCTCCCCCAGAACTTCTGGCTAAGGTGTGTGCCCAAAACCCCTTATGTCGTAAGGCTCTTGTAACATGTCACAAAGCATGGGTTAAGTGGGGTACAAGTAAGGATGCCACGTTTTCCTGGCCAGAAAACTGCAGCATTCTCCCTACAGATTTAGCTAGCCTGTTAGAACAGATCAATGTTAAATGTAAGGGCAAAGAATTAATAGCACATACCGCATGCCATGATGTCTGGCAAGCATATGCTCAGCAATACCCAGAAAAACCACCTGCATATGCCCCAGCTGAACAAGCCAACATAGACACTGCTCCGAGTTCAGCCAAATTATATCCCGTCCTTAACATGGACGCACAGGAGCAATTACAGACTGCCCTAAACACGCCTATTGGCAATCCTAGGGTAGCACAGGGCTATACTGCCCCGGCACTTCCCCCACCAACAAACTTGCAGACAGTGCCACATGCCAGTAATGAGGACTCATACTGGGCAGACGTCTCAGGGCGTCTTAAACTTAGCAAAACCAACCCCTTTTGTCCTATTGAGGATGCTGCACACCAAACCCCCGTTAACACAGCACCTCCTCGTCAGGGTTTTCAGACTCCTACGAGAAATTGCCCTGAAGTCAGGACACCTACACCTCTCGCTAACATGTCTTTTGACGAGGAAGAGGATGAAATGCCCATATTAGAAGATGCAGAAATCCCGACAACTAGAGTCTTGGCAACTATTGTTACAAGACCAAAAAACACCACTCCAACACAAAATTCCTTCTCCCCAAAGGATGTAGTAATCCGAGGAGAAGGGGGGGATAGCACTTTTGTAGATCCATGGGTTGACAATCTGGCCGGCTGGTCAGAATCTTTAAAACCTAATGTTACCCCATTTCCTAGAGAGGGAGCTCTAGACACCCGCAACTTGAATACAGCACGCCTCTGTATCAGAGGAGGCATGGGAGATCCAAATTGGGATAGACAATACATGATTAATGGTCTTAGCATTTGGGAGAAATATGAAAATCTGAGCGCACTTGCTAACATTGTCTCACCCTCACCCAAACAGATGTATCCTCTTATGCATACTACCAAAGGACTTAAATATGTCCCTTGGAACTTTGCCGATGTGGAAGGGATAATCAGGGCTCTGCCGCCTCTGTTAAGGGGGGCAGACCCCTGGATATCTAAATTTGAAAGACTAACTGCCGGCATGTCTCTATGCTTAGGCGATCTAAAAGCATTACTAGCTCAAATTCTTGGACGCTCAGCGCAGTCCATATGGAACGAGGCAGGTCTTCCTCATATTGTTCTGTCCTCAGATTCTCACGACGGAGCTGAATTTAACCCTTACAGACCTAGAATTTTTGCAGCTCTCAGAGTTTGTTATCCCACTCACAAGGATTTCGGGAAACTAATGAATACTTCTCTCCCTGAAAGTGCAGACATAACTAAACACATTTCAGAATTCTTAGATCAATGGGCACAAGAAACAGGAATGGATCCTTACGAACCAAATGTAGTGCCACTTGTTTATCAGGCCCTCCGTAAAGGTTTCCCAGCCGCCTTACAGAAAAAATTAGATGCTATAGTCGGCTTAGATGCCAAATCATGGAAGGAGATTTATACTCATATCCTTCACTACCATAAAATCTATGAGGAAGACAGTAAAAAGGCAGAGAAGGATTTCAAAAACACCCAGCATAAACTCATGTCCTTGCAAATTAAGGAACTCCAAGAGGGAGAAACCAAGCCTGAAAGCAAGCCCGCAGACCAAACACCAGAACCAACACCCACCACTGAGTCCTATTCTTTCAGGGAATTTTTAAAAGATTTCCCTACCTTTTTTGCAAATGTTCAGTCCGGTGGTCAATTTAACAACCCTAATAGAGGGACATCTGGTGATTTTAAAGCTAATAACACACCCAAGGGTGTCTGTTTCAACTGTCACAAGCCAGGACATTATGCCCGTGTATGCCGTAGTCCAAAACGATTTGGCAATCGGTATAACACTCCTAACTTTCAATCTAACTTTCAATCTCGCAACAATCCCAATGTTCAATCTTTTCCTAATTGGTCTCCACCCAGGAACCAATCGCAATGACTGTCTATGCTTTTACGGGTTCCCATGTCCACGGAAGAACCTTTTCTCACTGTTTCTATAGCAGAGATGCCTACATGTTTTTTGCTTGACTCAGGCGCTACAGTATCTGTTCTCTCTGTACTTCCTGCTAGTTTAACCCTTTCTTCCCACACGGTCTCCACTACAGGATTTGATGGTAAGCCTCAGCTAAACCAATTAACCTCTGAAGTTCCAGTGACAATTGGGACTATCACTTGTCTACATGCTTTTGTCTATGCACCTGCATGTCCTGTCAATTTGCTAGGCAGAGACCTGTTAACCAAAGCTAACATCATTCTTGATTTTGCTGTCTCACGTCCAACTGTATTGTTTGCAACTACTATCCCTTCTCCTGCAGATTCAGTTGATCCATTTGAAGATATACCTAAAGCAGTCTGGGCCACACCCGAGTCACCTTTTGGTAAGGCCGTTTCAGTTGAAGAGGTGCAAATTAATTTACGTCCAGGGTGTGATGGCCCCAAGGTACCACAGTACCCACTTAAAGCCCAGTCCATTCAGGGTGTGGCAGATGAAATTAACCTACTTTTGCAACACGGCATAATTGAACCAAGCGACTCTCCTTATAACACTCCTTTGTACCCAGTACAGAAGCCAAATGGCTCCTACCGTATAGTCCATGACTTACGGAAGTTAAATGAAGTAGTCGCAGCAGAGTTCCCCGTTGTTGCCAACCCTGCCACTCTCTTACAAGACAACCCCTTAAAGGAATATAATTCAGTTTTGGATTTATCCCAAGCATTTTATTGCATTCCTTTATCTCAACAATCCAGACCACTTTTTGCATTCACCTACAACAATAACCGTTACCAGTGGACCCGCCTCGTAATGGGCGGAGCTGACAGTCCCTCGATCTTCAGCCGTGTACTCGCCACTGATCTGCAAACTTTCACTGACCTTTTACCTACTTCTGTTTTTCTAATACAGTATGTTGACGACCTTCTGCTTTCTGCAGACACTGCTGAACTGTGCCAACACTACACTCGTGTCTTACTTTTGCATTTGCATACATGTGGTTACAAGGTCAATCGTTCAAAGCTGCAATTTTGTCAAACCTCAGTTACTTTTCTAGGCATGACACTCAGCAAGGGAGCCAAACTCATGGGTCCCCAGGTGCTCACTGATGTCCAACGTATGCATTTACCTACCTCAGTCAAAGAATTACGCAGTGTTTTGGGTTTGTTTAACTTCTGTCGCTTATGGATTCCTGCTTACAGTTCTCGCATACTTCCTTTCAGAAAATACCTCAAAGGCAATCCTCCTGGCTATGCTTCTGTCTCTCTGTCTCAATCTGACTCTACAGCTCTTGAATGTCTAATGTCTGATATTTTGCAGGCCCCACAACTCCATTTGCCGAACAGCTGTGAGCCTATCTACATGTACGTTTTTGCAAATGCAATCTGTTGGGCGGCAGTAGCCACCCAACAAGAGGGATGTATTATAGGACACTTTTCAGGAATTTTTACACCCATAGAACAAGCTTTCACTTCCTGTGAACGTAACGTATGCGCTTGTGCAGCATCTGTAGAAAAACTCTATTCACATGTGACTGTTCCCAGTGTTATCATATACACCTCACATGACGTGCCAGCACTACTCAAAAGTAATACATTACACTTTGTGCCTGCACGCGTAGGACAATGCACGGCTGTGCTCCTACGAAGTCACATTTCTTTCAAAGGAATGCCTCCAACTAACCCTTTCAATAATCTTAAAGATTTATTGTTGTTCTCGGCAGAGAACCATGATTGTACCTCTGAGGAAATTCCAGAGGAACGTCCCTTTATGGGTATTGTCCCAGTAACAGATTTACCACCGTCACATGTTGTAATTTTCTCTGACGGTTCACAGACAGAAACACATACGGGCTTTGCCGTGTGTCAGATAGATCCTGACACCAAAGAAATTATACAGAAAAAACAATATGCATTACCACCAGATACATCAGCCCAATTAGCAGAGATAGCCGCCGCCTTAGAAGGTTTCCGGCTCATGAATGACAAAAACGGAGTTCTGTATACAGACTCAGCTTACGTCACTACCACCATACATACAAATGTGTCTAAATGGCACAAGAGAGGTTTTGTTACAGGAAAAGGAACCCCACTACAACATCATGACACGATTCTTGCTATAATGGAAGAACTACAGGAAAGACACAACAAAGGTTTAAAAACATCCTGTGAATGGGTAAAAGCACATCAACATAATGTCACAGATATTGTCGCATACGGCAATCAGATAGTTGACGAACTAGCAAAACAAACCACAAACCCACTAACCATTTTTGTACAAACACGAGCTAAAAAATATCTTTCCAATTCTAATCCCTTTGCACCCATCAGAGTAATGCAAGAAAGCGCCACTAGTGCAGAAACAGACAAATGGGTGGCTAATGAGTGCTCTCATTACTATCACAATAATGAGCCTCCATATATTTGGATGCACCCTTCAGGTGTACCAGCATTACCCATAGGTGAGTGCCACCTATTGGCCCACCAGTTACACTACGGGTCACATATGCCAACAAATGACTTGATCAATACTATAAGGGAAATGTACTGGTGCCCAGATTTAAAAGACATTTGTAAAGCTGTGGTCAATACTTGTAATGTTTGTTTTACCAACACCAGTCATCAAACTCCAAGGATTCCTCCTGGAGCGATTCCAAGGCCTGCTGGCCCCTTCAGAGAATGGCATATCGATTTCACGGACATGGTAACTCCTTGCAAAGGATACAGGTATCTTTTGGTCATGATTGACCCATACTCCCAATGGTTAGAAGCTTTTCCATGTAGGAAGGAAACAGCTCTGGTTGTATTTGATAATCTATACAATGAAATCTTTCCCAGACATGGGATTCCTAAATCTATTGTTTCGGACAATGGAAGCCATTTCAAAAATCAACTCTGTGAGACATTTGCAAATTGTACTGATATCAAGTGGAGGTACGTGTCTGTGTACAAACCAACCTCCAATGGCATTGTAGAAAGAGCTAATGGTCTCTTAAAGACACAACTCAGAAAATTGACAGCTGCTACAAATGGCTCGTGGCTGGAATGTCTCCCAGCTGCATTGTTCATACTCCGCAACCATCCTATTAGGCGTTGTGGACTTACCCCATTCGAAATCACCACTGGTAGACGTATGTCTCTTATCCACACCATCAGTACACGTCCACTTCCCAATGCTGACAGCCCATACAATCTCATACGGTGCCTCCAGTTAGCACATCAAATGTCTGAAGTGAATATTTCCAAGGCACCTGTTGTTGTCACTCCTTCTTTTCTTTTTCAGGTCGGAGATCTAGTCTACAAGAGAAATTTTACTCGTAGCCGTTGGGACCAACCTATATATTCCGGTCCTTTTAAAATACAACAGCTCTCCCCCACTGCCGTATTACTTGAAAACCACGGGACATGGATTCATCTTCGAGACTGCTTGCCTTGTCCTTCTGTGTTTCTTACTTCCTCTCCACCCCCATAACAGCATTATGGGCTGACAATGAACTTTTAAAACTGCACAGTACTGCTGCCATGATTGAAAATAAGACTGACTGTTGGGTTTGCTCACATATTCCTACTCACAGCCTCGGTACCCCTATCCTTGGGGTTCCCTTTACATGGACTGATTTTGAAGATAGATATGTGATGGACTTTTCAACTCTTGATCCAGAATTGTCTAAATATAGGGAAATTTCTGGTAAAGGTGATGAAATAATGAAAGCACCCCCAGCTCTTATTTTGGCAGGAATAGTACGACATCCTTCAGTATGTTTCACTGTTTTTAGTAGGACAACACGGGTGACCATTAATGGTACACAAATAAGGATTCCTAAAATCCTTATAGGAGAAACTACATGTAACTCAACCGATTTAAATATTACTCAGGTCCCCACACATTATGAAGCAGCCACCACATATGCACATTGTGTTGATGAAACAAAAGTATCTTCTACTATTGAGCCCTGCCTTTCTTGGGCCAATAAGAGTTTAGAATGGGATTTAGATTATATAGATGGTCCTGCTCACTATAACATAAAATTTTTAACACTTCAGATTAGAAATCAGGGTTTTCACCGCCCCATGGTGCTTCCTTCAGGGACTTATTACATCTGTGGTAAGAGAGCCTATGCTTGGTTGCCCATGGGAGCCGAAGGTAGATGTACTATAGGAAATGTAGTCCCAGCTGTTAGAACTAGAACAGAATTATCTGCTACCTCACTTATTGATACCCACTCATCCGCTGTTTTAAACCTTAAGATACAGAAAAGGGAACTCTTTAATGATAAAGATAAGGCTTGGGCTTTCTTCCCTGCCTGGACAGGTTGGGGAATAGAAATGATGGCTCGCCTTAATGAATATGCTTCCCTTCTTGACCGCATGATTAACAACACTGTAATATCGGTCCTTGCAATTAATGTAGAACTAGCTCAGATTCGTAAAGTAGCCCTTCAGAATAGAATGGCCCTAGATTTTTTGTTAGCAGAACAAGGTGGAGTCTGTGTTTTAGTAGGAGAAGAATGTTGCACCTACATTAATGACTCTAAATCGCTGGTTGAATCTCATATGGCCAAGGTTTTCGAATTGCAAAAACAAGCCAGGGATATTTCTAAATATGGTTTTAATCCCTTTACATGGTTAGGTAATATTGGTGGATGGTTAAATGATTTCCTTGGAAGTTTCTTTAAACCCATCCTAGTTATTTTAGCTTTGGCCCTTGGCCTGTATCTTGTTGTTAAAGTAATGATATGTGCCATAAGCCGCTGTACCTCCTCCCCAGCTTCTGCTCTACTTTGATTTACATTTATACGATATAACTTTTCTCAGTCTTATAGGGGAGGTTTGACCAAAAAAAAAAAAAAAAAAAAAAAAAAAAAAAAAAAAAAAAAAAATTATCTTACATTTTTTAACATTTTTAACTTTTATCTTAAAAACTTTTAAAACATTTTTTAATATTTTCATTTTTGATTTTTATTTCCATTTTTTACCTTAATTTCAAGGTATTTTTGAATCTAACTTAAATTTTTACCTTAATGTAATCAGTATTATTTTACAATATCAGTATTATCTTACTCAGGATGATTATTACTATGTTTCATTATCTCTATGCAATGATTTCCTTTTATTATCTCTCTGTAATGCTTTATTTTGCTTTATTTTGAAACCTAAGTTCACTTTAATCATATATTTGCTTAAATCTTAGGCTACATGTTATATTCAGACAGCTCTTGTTTCATTGTGCGGTTCCAGCGGTTCCTAGTCCAGTTAGTTCCTCAAAAACAGGATATACCTGTAGCTCCTTAGCTTCCTGTTTTCTTTGTTTTTATTCATTTCAGCTTTTCAGCTGCACTTCTGTATTGGTACTGCCACAACAGTTGAACCGTAACTCACAACAGCATACGCCACTGTCCCATTTATAATAGACCTCCCTTGTTCCTGGGGGTCCTCTCAGCACTCTCACTGTGCCTGTAATTACTAATATGAAACGTCTTTCAACGTTTCAAGAGAGGAATGTTATTATAAAATATATCGGGAACGGTCCAATTCCTATGACGGACGAATGGCTAGTGTCAGAGGGTTGATATTTGTCACCCCCGCCCTCTACGACGCCATAACGCTATAAGGCCTAAGGCAGGATGGACTAGAAGGACATATGGTCTACTGGGGACAATGGTCAATCATATAGCTTATACTAGGCCATACAATCAAAAGATCATCACTCTGTTTCTTAAATTCCAGAGTATCAGCATAATGCCAGTCTGTCTGGTGTGGCCCCCTCCTGCAGACGTGCGGCTCGAATTACTTGAAATACCAAACAATGGCCTTGGTTAGCCATAGCTGATTGCGAGGCTGTGGACCGTTGGAGCTAGACACAGTGTGTTACCACATTCCTTTGCTAACATGTAAGACTAAGTAAATCATTTAGACATTAATTGTACAAAGAGGAGTCAGACTATGTATGGTATTGGCGTACTCTCATTTGTTATCACCACCATCTATGACATCAAAATGGGTATATAAACTTATGTTATATGGGAGTATCCTTGGAAAGCATTCGGGTACCACCTAGGTGACACACGACTACTTCCCCAAGCAAAACCTATTGTCTTGTATTTTGGACACAATAAACTACCTCATTGTATTTGAACTTGCACTATTTCGTGGTTTTGCTTTACGTACGAGGTCATAGAGGTACAAATATAACAACACTTGTCAGTCTTGAAGATTCACTGATAGTAGTGGTTAGCACTTTTAAACAAGTGATATAACATACACTTATAAATCTCACACTAAACCAAAGGCAATATTTACATTTAGCACCAAACATTTGGGGGCAGATTTATCAATTTTTGAGGGAAAAATCACAACAATATGCAGACAGATGTTTTTTCTACTCCAGCAGAATTCTGCACTGAAATCCATTTCTCAAAAGAGTAAACAGCTGTTAAATTGACAATATGTCTAGCCCCATGTCAAAATTGAATATAAAAAAAATCTGTTTGCTCTTTTGAGAAATGGATTTCAGGGCAGAATTCTGCTGGAACAGCACTATTTACGGATTCATTTAAAAAAAAAAAAATTCCCATGACAGTATCCCTTTAAGTACCAAAATATTTAAGTAAAAACCTTGTACAAAATAATTGCATTTTGTGCTCAAAAAAAGTGCTCACAAATAATTTTTTCATTGATTTTTAATAAGGTGGAAAATCTTGGCTATCTTTTGGAAAAAAAAAATTGTTAGCAAACAAGTAAAACTTCCATTGTGCCATTAAAATAATACATGCTAGCAGTATATGGAAACTTTTTTTTTTGATGTAAGGTGGAAGGAGTCCTTGACCAAATAAAGGTAAAAAGGAATTTGAACACAAATGGGGGAATTTAATTAAGTGGTATGTTGTAAAGTATGTAAAGAATCCATATGTTTTATAGACCTGCAAAAGTATTTAGTAAGCCATCAGACAGTGAAGAAAAGATTGCAAATTTATAGGTTCTGCAGTAGTGTGTAGTAAATATAACACTTTTTCCTGAGAAATTATGTTGAAAAAACATACACAAAATTATCTGTGTTTTTTTGTTATTCCTTGACCTAAACAGGTCAAACAAAGAAATAAAAGCTACTCCAAGTTTAGCCCTGTTTAGCTTAAGAGCAAAAAACATAATTTTTTCATGATTAAAACAATAAGCAACAAGTATGTTCAGCAAAAGCCCTATTCATTGAACTCATGTTGAACAAAACAGCATGTCTTAAAAAATGTAATGTAAGCAGTCCAAATTTATGATTTAGAAACTGTTTACCAAAGAAGCTCACACTGCAATATGCAAATATGTGCTCTTATTTATGCAAGAGGTGTTTTTGCTTTATGGCTTTTATTAAATTCCCCCAAATATTCTAAAAGATTTGGATAATCAAAGTGAATATATCTGGCTGGATTTCTCCACATATATTAAAGCTTTTTATGTTGTTTTTTGCTTTAAACAAATATACTGAACTGCATGTCCATTTTTATGGCCTGATGTGTTATGGTCATAATTTCCACTGCATTTTAAAACTACTTAGATATTGCATTTGCTTAAATAGTTTGAGCCCTTTTCATGTTGTGAGTGTATACTTGGAATGCACCCACACAACACTTAGCCCAAGTCATTGAGTCTCCATACTCTTATTCTTTTAAATGTTTTTGGAGATATACAAGTTTATTCCTCCATGTTTTCCATATAAATATTTTGTTAAAGTCCTATTCTTAACTAATAAAAGTGACTTATTCTTAATGGAATAAAAACACCATGACAAAAGCAAATATTGAAAGCATTGAAAGGTTGTCAGATTTATAGAATAATGCATACGAATGCAGATTGATTTTTCATGCCAGTGCACTACCATGAATATTCTGGAAAGTGTGAAAGCTCTGTATTTGTGTTTCAAATTTGTCTAAATCATTGAAACATCACATTTATTGCTGGATTAGGAAGGTGTATTATTATTTTTGTGACAATATCTTGAATTGTATACACCTTGCTACAAATCATGTGCCACTTGGGAACTATTTATTTATTTATGAGAAAAGTTAATACAGAAATCTCATAAAAAAAGTACAAGAGCAGCCTATTTTTTTTATTTCCTCAAGCTATTTGTCAATCCAGAAGGAAATAAAACTCTCAATGGCTTGAAATCTGTTTTAGAACAATGAGAAATGTTCAGGAAAGACTAGAATCCCACCTATATATAACTAAAATCTCAACAGATAATAAGAAACAACTGTTCAACTACCACAGGATTTACAAATTGTAATCTTTATTTTTTATGGTTCTATTTCAAAAGAATATGAAGACAATCTGTTTTAGTATAAATTTGAAAAGATTCAAGTTATCTGTATTCTAGCAATAAAGTACTAATGCAGTCAGGGATGAGTGTCAGGTCTCTGCTTACTGAAATGTTTACACAATTCATAATGCAGTGTGCACATTTGCACATTGTACACTGCATTGTAAATTAACCCTATTGCCTATACAATATGTGCTTACTAACTTAACAAATAGTGATTTAAAAATGTTGCCAAGTAACACCATGAAAATTATACCCATAGACTCCAATGGGTAAAAAACATGTTGGGCGTCAAAGAAAAGATTTTTCACCCAAAAACTTCATCATCATTTATTTATATAAATATACATAGCACAGGCAAGTTACGCAGTGCTTTACCTTAGTTTATGACAAATGGGGATAATGGGGAATAAATGTTGGATAAAAAACAAGGGTTTACAGAGTACAATAGGATAAGAGGGGCCTACACAGGGCCTACACTAGAGAGTATAGAAACTAAAGGTTAGGGTACAATTGAGGCATTATAGGATTATAGAAAAAATTTGTGATTTATGATACAGCAATGATTAATTAATTAAGGTACTTTGAATACGCTTCTTTAAACAGGTGGGTCTTTAAGGAGCATTTGAAAGTTTGGAAAGAAGGAGAAAGTCTGACAGCTCGAGCCAGAGAGTTCCAGAGAAAAGCAGAAGCCTGAGAGAAGTCTTGTAGATGAGAATGGGCAGAAGTAATAAGAGAAGATGAGAGGCGAAGGTCAGAAGTGAAGGTTTGTGAAGGAGTGTATTTGGAGATCAGTGATGAAATATAGGGAGGGGATTCATTGTTAAGGGCATTGAATGTGAGTGTTAGTCATTTGAATTTGATTCTGGAGGAGACTGGGAGCCAGTGAAAGGACATGCATAGGGGAGCAGCTGATGTTGAGCAGTGAGATAGATGAATGAGTCTAGCAGGCTGTCAGGGAGCCGGGAGCTCCCTCCAGGGAGATTGTCAGGATCAAGGAGGAAGCCCTCTAGAGGGAACAAGGTCGCGGTGTCCAAAGGGTTAAACAAAGAATAGTCAGGATCCAGGCAAGAGTTCACAGGCAGGCAGAATACAACAAAGTCCAAAGTCCAGGCAAAGGGGTCAGGATACAAGTAGAGATGGCGCGAACTGTTCGCCGGCGAACTTGTTCGCGCGAACATCGGGTGTTCGCGCTCGCCGGAAGTTCGCGAACGTCGCGCGACGTTCGCCATTTTGGGTTCGCCATTGTTGGCGCTTTTTTTTGCCCTCTCACCCCAGACCAGCAGGTACATGGCAGCCAATCAGGAAGCTCTCCCCTGGACCACTCCCCTTCCCTATAAAAACCGAAGCCCTGCAGCGTTTTTTCACTCTGCCTGTGTGTGCTGAAGAGATAGTGTAGGGAGAGAGCTGCTGCCTGTTAGTGATTTCAGGGACAGTTGAAAGTTTGCTGGCTAGTAATCGTTTTGATACTGCTCTGTTATTGGAGGGACAGAAGTCTGCAGGGGTTTGAGGGACATTTAAGCTTAGGTAGCTTTGCTGGCTAGTAATCTACCTTCTACTGCAGTGCTCTGTATGTAGCTGCAGTGGGCAGCTGTCCTGCTTCTGATCTCATCTGCTGACTGCTGCAATAACAGTAGTCCTTGTAAGGACTGCTTTTATTTATTTTTTTGTTGTTTTACTACTACTACTACTACTACTATAAGAGCCCAGTGCTATTAGTCTAGCAGTGTTGGGGAGTGGGACTGGTGTGCTAATCTGCTGCTCCTAGTAGTTCAGCAGCACCAACTTTAATTTTTTTTTTTTTAATATTCATTTTTTTTTTATTTTACTTTTTTTTATTTTACTACCGCTGTAGTAGTGTATAAGTTGACCTTTTAGGCATTATTTGCCCTGTAGGCATTTTTTGCCCAGTGTGTTATTCAACCAACTGCCATCTAGCTGTGTGACCTTGTTCACATTCTGTCTAAATATCCATAATATTACCGTCTCCAGAAAAAACACCGGAGTGACTTTTTTCAAGCAGCCATAATAAATTTTACGTAATCCGTATCCATCGCTGTAGTAGTGTATAAGTTGACCTTTTAGGCATTATTTGCCCTGTAGGCATTTTTTGCCCAGTGTGTTATTCAACCAACTGCCATCTAGCTGTGTGACCTTGTTCACATTCTGTCTAAATATCCATAATATTACCGTCTCCAGAAAAAACACCGGAGTGACTTTTTTCAAGCAGCCATAATATATTTTACGTAATCCGTATCCATCGCTGTAGTAGTGTATAAGTTGACCTTTTAGGCATTATTTGCCCTGTAGGCATTTTTTGCCCAGTGTGTTATTCAACCAACTGCCATCTAGCTGTGTGACCTTGTTCACATTCTGTCTAAATATCCATAATATTACCGTCTCCAGAAAAAACACCGGAGTGACTTTTTTCAAGCAGCCATAATAAATTTTACGTAATCCGTATCCATCGCTGTAGTAGTGTATAAGTTGACCTTTTAGGCATTATTTGCCCTGTAGGCATTTTTTGCCCAGTGTGTTATTCAACCAACTGCCATCTAGCTGTGTGACCTTGTTCACATTCTGTCTAAATATCCATAATATTACCGTCTCCAGAAAAAACACCGGAGTGACTTTTTTCAAGCAGCCATAATATATTTTACGTAATCCGTATCCACCGCTGTAGTAGTATATACGTTGATCTTGTGGGCAGTATTTGCACAGTGTTTTCTTCAAACCGCCATCTAGCTGTGTGAGCTTGTTCACATTTTGTCTAAATATTGATAATATTATCGTCTCTAGAAAAACCACTTGAGTTACTTTTTTTCAAGCAGCATTCTTATATTTTACGTAATCCGTATCCACCGCTGTGTATACGTTGACCTTGTAGGCATTATTTGCACAGTGTTTTCTTCAAACCGCCATCTAGCTGTGTGAGCTTGTTCACATTTTGTCTAAATATTGATAATATTATCGTCTCTAGAAAAACCACTTGAGTTACTTTTTTTCAAGCAGCATTCTTATATTTTACGTAATCCGTATCCACCGCTGTGTATACGTTGACCTTGTAGGCATTATTTGCACAGTGTTTTCTTCAAACCGCCATCTAGCTGTGTGAGCTTGTTCACATTTTGTCTAAATATTGATAATATTATCGTCTCTAGAAAAACCACTTGAGTTACTTTTTTTCAAGCAGCATTCATATATTTTACGTAATCCGTATCCACCGCTGTGTATACGTTGACCTTGTAGGCATTATTTGCACACTGTTTTCTTCAAACTGCCATCTAGCTGTGTGTATTATCGTTTCCAGAAAAACCAACTGAGTTTTTGTTGTTGTTGTTTTTTTAAAAATAATGCCAGGCAAAGGCAGGCCGCCACGCAGAGGCCGTGCTAGGGGCCGTGCTGCTATGCAATCCTGTGGCCCTAGCAAATTGCCCAGTTTTAAAAAGCCAATGACCCTGAACTCCCAAAATGCTGAAGAGGTAGTTGACTGGCTTACACAGCACACCCCATCCTCTACCGTTTCTAACTTTACCACAACATCCTCCTCATCCTCCACTGCTATGGCCACCCCACGTAACACTTCCTCCACCACCGGTGCCCCTTCTTCACTGGAGTCAGAGGAGTTATTTTCCCATGAGTTTCTTGAACTGAGTAATGCGCAACCATTATTGCCAGAAGAAGATGAAGGAGATGAGGACGTTACACCAGATTTAATTCTGGCAGAGAACACGACAGAGATGGACATAATGATGAGTGATGAGGAGGAGGTCCCCGCTGCTGCTTCCTTCTGTGATGTGTCAGAAGAAATTGATGCATCTGAGGAGAATGATGATGAGGAGATTGATGTTTTGTGGGTGCCTAGTAGAAGAGAGCAAGAGGAGGGTAGTTCAGATGGAGAGACGGAGAGTCAGAGAGGCAGTAGGAGAATAAGACTTAGAAGAAGCAGGGAGGACAGCCTGCAGGGATCAGTAGGGCAACAACATGTATCGGCACCTGTGTTCAGCCGGCCAACGCACCCGCCATTGCCGCCAATGCCGCCAACTTCTACTGTTACCGCCAGATCGCAGACTTCCAAAAAGTCAGCAGTGTGGGATTTTTTTAATGTGTGTGCCTCTGACAAAAGCATTGTAATTTGCAATGAGTGCAGTCAGAAACTGAGCCTTGGTAAGCCCAACAGCCACATAGGTACAACTTCTATGCGAAGGCACATGAGCGGCAAGCACAAAGCACTTTGGGAGCAACACCTCAAAGGCAACAGGCAAACTAAAAGCCACACTCCTTCTGGTCCAGCATCTTACTGCTCTACCTCTGCTCTCCTTGACCCATCTGAACCACCCTCCACTCCGCCTTCCACCTTGACCACCTGTTCCCATTCCCAGTCATCTGCCACCAGCCAAGTTTCTGTGAAGGCCATGTTTGAGCGTAAGAAGCCAATGTCTGACTGTCACCCCCTTGCCCGGCGTCTGACAGCTGGCTTGTCTGCACTCTTAGCCCGCCAGCTTTTACCATACCAGCTGGTGGACTCTGAGGCCTTCCGCAAATTTGTAGCAATTGGGACACCGCAGTGGAAGGTACCCAGCCGCAATTTTTTTTCTAAAAAGGGAATACCACACCTGTACCAACATGTGCAGAGCCAAGTTACCGCATCTCTGTCACTTAGTGTTGGGCCAAAGGTCCATATGACTACTGACGCATGGTCCTCCAAGCATGGTCAGGGCAGGTATGTCACCTACACTGCCCACTGGGTGAACTTGGTAATGGCTGGGAATGGGAAGCAGGGAATGGGTAGCTCAACAACAACAACAGTGGAGTTGGTGTCACCGCCACGGATTGCACGCGGTTCTGCCACCACCTCTACTCCTCCATCGCTCTCTACCTCGTCTTCTTCCTCTTCTTCTTCTTACTCTGCTGCTGGGTCCTCCTTCTCCTCCTCCACACCTGTGCACCCCCAGCTCCCCCTAGGCTATTCGACGTGCCAGGTACGCCGTTGTCACGCTGTCTTGGGGATGACGTGCCTGGAAAGCAAAAACCATACCGGATCTGTACTCCTGTCATCTCTGCAGTCACAGGCCGATCGGTGGCTGACCCCACACCAACTGCAGATCGGAAAAGTGGTGTGTGACAATGGAAGCAATCTGTTGGCAGCGTTGAGACTGGGAAATTTAACACATGTGCCCTGCATGGCACATGTGTTAAATTTAATAGTCCAACGTTTTGTCTCCAAGTACCCAGGATTCCAGGACGTTCTCACCCAGTCCAGAAAGGTGTCGGCCCATTTCAGACGTTCCTACACAGCCATGGCACGCCTTGCTGACATTCAGCAGCGCTACAACATGCCAGTCAGGCGTTTGATTTCTGACAGCCAGACTCGCTGGAATTCAACGCTCCTTATGTTGGAACGTCTGCTGCAACAACAAAGGGCCGTCAACGAGTACCTTTTTGAACTGGGTGGTAGGACTGGATCTGCAGAGCTGGGGATTTTTTTCCCCCGTTACTGGGTGCTTATGCGCGATGCCTGCAGGCTCATGCGACCTTTTGAAGAGGTGACAAATATGGTCAGTCGCACCGAAGGCACCATCAGCGACCTAATACCCTTCGCTTTCTTCCTGGAGCGTGCCGTGCGATGAGTGACAGATGAGGCTGTAGACCAGCGTGACGAGGAGCTGGAAGCGCACGATTTATGGTCGGAATCACCAGAACGAACCCAGGCACCTGCTGCAACGCAGGGAGAGGTGCCAGAAGTGGAGTCAGAGGAGGAAGGTGGCTTTGTGGAGGAGGAGGAGGAGGACCAACAGGAGCAGGCTTCCCAGGGGGCTAGTGGTGACCTTTTGGGGACCCCTGGTCTTGTACGTGGCTGGGGGGAGGAGACCGTGGATGATGCAGTCCTTGATAATGAGGAAGCGGAGATGGATAGCTCTGCATCCAACCTTGTGAGAATGGGGTCTTTCATGCTGTCATGCCTGTTGAAGGACCCCCGTATCAAGAGGCTTAAGGAGAAGGACCTGTACTGGGTCGCAACACTACTAGACCCTCGGTACAAGCATAAAGTGTCAGAAATGTTACCAACATACCACAAGTCCGAAAAGATGCGGCATTTACAAACCAGCCTGCAAAACATGTTGTACAATGCTTTTAAGGGTGATGTCACTTCAGGAACTCATCAACATTCCAGGGGCAGAGGTGCCAGTAATCCTGCCACGAGCACACCTGCAAGGACAAAGCCCTTTGGCCGGTCTGTAACGTCAGACATGCAAATGTTTTTCTGTCCAAGGCAGCGCCACAACCCTTCTGGATCCACCCTCAAAGAACGCCACGACCGGCAGGTAGCGGACTACCTGGCATTAACTGCAGATATCGACACTCTGAGGAGCGATGAACCCCTGGACTACTGGGTGCGCAGGCTTGATCTGTGGCCAGAGCTGTCACAATTTGCCATGAACCTCTTGTCTTGTACAGCCTCAAGTGTGCTCTCAGAAAGGACCTTCAGTGCAGCAGGAGGGATTGTAACTGAGAAGAGAACTCGCCTAGGTCACAAAAGTGTCGATTACCTGACCTTTATTAAAATGAATGAGGGGTGGATCTCGGAGGGTTACTGCACGCCGGAAGACTTGTTCTGACTTCTATGCAGCTGTCCTTCTCTTCAAGCCTCATGACTCCACACACAGCTGTCCTTTAGCGTCCTCCTCCCTCCGCCACCGTTACAAACTAGGGTGCAAACCCTACTGGTTTAATTTTTTCTGGCCTCTGTGCTTCAGTGGCTGCAACCAAAAAAACTGGGCAAACAATGTCTACAAGGTCAACGTATGGCGAAAAATGACTATTTTCAGCATTTATATGGCATATTTTTTCTGGCAACTGTGCTTCAGTGGCTGCGTCCAAAAAAATGCATATTTTCTGCATTTATATGGCATAATTTTTCTGGCCTCTGTGCTTCAGTGGCTGCAACCAAAAAAATGCATATTTTCAGCATTTATATGGCATAATTTTTCTGGCAACTGTGCTTCAGTGGCTGCGACCAAAAAAATGACTATTTTCAGCATTTATATGGCATATTTTTTCTGGCCTCTGTGCTTCAGTGGCTGCGGCCAAAAAAACTGGGCAAACAATGCCTACAAGGTCAACGTCGTTGACCTTGTAGGCATTGTTTGCCCAGTTTTTTTGGCCGCAGCCACTGAAGCACAGAGGCCAGAAAAAATATGCCATATAAATGCTGAAAATAGTCATTTTTTGCCATACGTTGACTCAACGTATATGGCAAAAAATGACTATTTTCAGCATTTATATGGCATATTTTTTCTGGCAACTGTGCTTCAGTGGCTGCGACCAAAAAAACTGGGCAAACAATGCCTACAAGGTCAACGTATGGCAAAAAATTACTATTTTCAGCATTTATATGGCATATTTTTTCTGGCAACTGTGCTTCAGTGGCTGCGTCCAAAAAAAACTGGGCAAACAATGTCTACAAGGTCAACGTATGGCGAAAAATTACTATTTTCAGCATTTATATGGCATATTTTTTCTGGCAACTGTGCTTCAGTGGCTGCGTCCAAAAAAACTGGGCAAACAATGCCTACAAGGTCAACGTATGGAAGTTGTTTAAAGAGAACAGTAGATTACTAGCCAGCAAAGCTACCTAAGCTAAAATGTCCCTCAAATCCCTGCAGACTTCTGTCCCTCCAATACAGAGCAGTATCAAGCAGATTACTAGCCAGCAAACTTACTATCATCTGTCCCTGAAATCACTAACAGCTCTCCCCCTACACTATCTCTTCCAAGCACACACAGGCAGATTTTTCAGATACATTTTTGCCCTTGATCCCCCTCTGGCATGCCACTGTCCAGGTCGTTGCACCCTTTAAACAACTTTAAAATCATTTTTTAAAGACAGAAATGTCTTTTTTAGATGTTAAAGTTCGCCTTCCCATTGAAGTCTATGGGGTTCGCGAACCGTTCGCGAACCGCTCGCATTTTTGCGCAAGTTCGCGAATATGTTCGCGAACTTTTTTTCCGACGTTCGCTACATCCCTAGATACAAGGCAGGAACAGGATTTGGCAATAAGGCACACAGAAAACCCAGGATACACTTTAGGGGAAGTAATCCTATACTTGGGCGCCATTCTGGCGTCTAGATGGAGTTTTTATTTGAATTTGGCGCCATTGATGTCATTGACGACCTTGCGCCGACGTCGGCGCACTGACGTCATCGCGCCGGCGCCGCTTACCCACGTGGCGGCCATGGGTGCCGCCATTTTGGGAGCGACGCCGGCAGGAGAGGACGCGCCACCCGGAGCTCCTGGACCTGCTCCGGGCGGCGATCGCGACAGTACCCCCCCTCACGGGTGCCTCCGGACCACCAGGACTTGGCTTCTGGGGAAATTTGGAGTGGAACTCCCTCACCAGACGAGGAGCATGGACATCAGATCGTCCCTCCCAGGAACATTCTTCAGGGCCAAAGCCTTTCCACTTGATGAGGTACTGAAGAGAACCCCTGGAGATTCTGGAGTCAAGGATTTTCTCCACTCCATATTCTTGTTGACCATCCACAGAGATAGTAGGAGGCTGAACAACAGAAAAGCGGTTGGAGGTAACGGGTTTCACCAAGGAGACATGAAATACGTTGGGAATTCGCATCTCAGGGGGAAGCTGAAGTCTGACAGCCACAGGATTGATCACCTCCAGGATGGAAAAAGGACTAGTGATGGGCGAATTTATTCGCCAGATGCGAATTCGCGGCGAATTTGCGCGATTCGCCGCCAGCGAATAAATTTGCGAAACTCCAGCGAAAATTCGCGTCAAAAATTCGCCGGCGTCAAAAAATGTTTTTGAAAAAAATGGACGCCGGCGTCAAAAACGGGCACCGGCGTCAAAAACGAGACGCTGGCGTCGTTTCACGAATTTTTCGCCGTTTCGTGAATTTCGCGCGAAATTCGCAAATTTTTCGGCGAAGCGAAACGGCGCAAATTCGCCCATCACTAAAAAGGACCTACGAACCTCGGACCCAACTTAGGAGAAGGTACCTTCAACCGAATGTTCCTGGAAGACAACCAGACTTTGTCACCGACCTTGTAGGGAGGAGAGGGTCTACGTCTACGATCTGCAAACGTCTTATGAACCAGAGCACTCTTCTCCAGGTTGGACTTGGTTGCAGCCCAAATAGCAGACATGTGGGCTGCATGGTCATCAGCGGCCGGAACATCGGACAACACAAAGTCTTGTGGGAAGGCTTGAGGATGTTGGCCATACACCGACATAAATGGAGACCTTCCAGTGGAAGTGTGGCAGGCATTGTTATGAGCAAATTCCGCCCACGGAAGGAGATCAGACCAATCATCTTGACAAAGGGAAACGTGGTTTCTCAAGAACTGTTCCAAGGCTTGGTTCACTCGCTCAGCCGCTCCATTCGTCTGGGGATGATAAGCTGAGGAGAACTGAAGACTAATACCCAGATCTTTGCACAGGGAACGCCAGAACTTTGCAGTGAATTGAGACCCTCTGTCAGAAACGATCACGGCCGGGAAGCCATGCAGGCGAAAAATGAACTGGATGAACAACTGTGACAACTCCACTGCAGACGGAAGCTTCCGTAGGTGGATGAAGTGGGCCATCTTACTGAAGCGGTCAATGACAACCCAGATCACAGTGTTCCCACTGGAGGGAGGAAGTTCAACAATGAAGTCCATAGCCAAGTGCGTCCAAGGACGAGAGGGAACCGGCAACGGTTGTAGTAACCCACTGGGGCGAGAATGACTGGACTTGGTAGTGGCACAAACGGTACAGGCAGAAACAAAGTCTTTGACATCTTTACAGATTGTCGGCCACCAAACTAGACGACGTAAAAGTTCAAGAGTTTTAACAGGACCAGGATGTCCAGCTTGTTTGGAACTATGAGTCTGTTGCAGGATAGGTAGCCGAAGTTCAGGAGGTACAAAAGCCATTCCAATCGGGGTATCGAGAGGGGCAGAAGATTGACCAGCCAGGATTTGATCAGCGAACTGAGGATACAATGAAGCGATGATCTTGACAGGAGGAATAATAGGCTCTAGTCTTTCAGGAGTACGATCCACCGGAGTGAAATTTCGAGACAGAGCATCGGCTTTCCGATTCTTGGAGCCAGGGCGAAAAGTCAAGACAAAGTTAAATCGAGAGAAGAAGAGAGACCACCTTGCTTGTCTGGGATTCAGCCTCTTGAGAGATTGAATGAACTCAAGATTCTTATGATCCGTGTAGATCGTGACTGGAATCAAGGAACCTTCAAGGAGGTGACGCCACTCTTCTAAGGCAAGCTTAACAGCCAGGAGTTCTCGATTTCCAACATCATAATTCTGTTCTGCAGAAGAGAACTTCTTAGAGAAATACGCACATAGGTGCAGCTTCCCATCAGAGGGATGTCTTTGGGACAGGATAGCTCCAGCTCCAACTTCAGAAGCATCCACCTTGATGAAGAAGGGTAACTCCGGATCAGGATGGCGGAGAACTGATGCAGAAGTGAAGGCATCCTTCAAGGATTGAAAAGCTTCTATAGCAGGTGGGGGCCATGAGCTGGGTTTACCCCCTTTTCGGATGAGGGCCAGGATAGGAGCAATACAAGAAGAGAACCCCTTAATGAATTGCCGGTAGTAATTGGCAAAACCAATGAATCTCTGGATCGCCTTGGTGCTCAATGGGAGGGGCCACTCTTGGATTGCGGACACTTTAACGGGATCCATCTCGAAACCCTCTGGGGAGATGATATAGCCCAGAAAAGGAATCTTGGACACTTCAAATACACATTTCTCCATCTTGGCAAAGAGAGAGTTCTTCCTCAAATGAGAGAGTACTTCCTTCACCTGGGAGCGATGGCTTGCAAGGTCCTTGGAGAAAATCAGGATGTCGTCTAGGTATACGACCACAAACTTTCCCAAGAGATCCCGGAAAATGTCGTTCACGAATTCCCGAAAGACAGCGGGGGCATTGCAGAGACCAAAGGGCATTACGAGGTACTCATAGTGCCCATCCCGAGTGTTGAATGCTGTCTTCCATTCGTCCCCTTCCCGGATGCGGATAAGGTTATATGCCCCACGGAGATCCAACTTAGTGAAGATCTTAGCCCCCTTCAGTTGGTCAAAGAGTTCGGCAATCAGAGGCAAGGGATACCGGTTCTTAACGGTAATTTTATTAAGACCCCGGTAGTCAATACAAGGATGTAGGCCTCCATCCTTCTTTTCCACAAAGAAGAATCCAGCCCCGGCGGGAGAAGTGGAAGGGCGAATAAACCCCGCTGGAGATTTTCTTGGATATACTACTTCATTGCAGAGGTTTCTGCTGGAGAGAGAGGATAAGTGCGACCTCTAGGGGGCATGGTTCCAGGCAGGAGATCAACTGGACAATCATAGGGGCGATGAGGAGGGAGAAATTCTGCAGATCTTTTACAGAAGACATCAGCGAATTCCCTGTAGAAGGAGGGAAGCATCTTCAAATCAGACGAAGAAATATTCACCCTCTGGATGGGTTCAGCAGGAAGGCAGTGCTGTAGGCAGTATGGACTCCAACGAGAAATCTGCCCCGAGGACCAATCAATAATAGGGTTGTGCAGGCGTAACCAAGGAAGCCCCAAGACGACTGGAACAGAAGGACAGGAAATAATCAGGAACGATAACTTTTCTTTGTGTAAAGTCCCAACCTGTACAGGCAATTCCCCAGTCGTCATAGAGATAAACTCGGATTCAAGGGGTCGATCATCAATGGCGGTTACACGAAGTGGAGGAGTCAATGGAAACAGAGGAACATTCATATGCTTGGCAAAGAGAGCGTCCATGAAATTACCGGCAGCTCCAGAGTCAATAAAAGCTGAGCCAACAATGGTCTTAGAGGGCAGACGAATCTGTAAAGGCAGAAGAAACCTATGAGAGTTCTCTTGAGACTTGGGAGTAACACCCCCTACATGAGTCTTTGCAAGAGGGGAACTCAGAGGCTTCACAGGACAGGAGTTGGCAAAGTGAGAATGACCCCCACAGTAGAGACAAAGTCCAGCCGTACGTCTCCGGAGTTTCTCCTGTTCAGAGAGACGAGCTCTTCCGACTTGCATAGGTTCCTCCGGAGGAATAACTGAAGGCTGCGGAGAGGTAGGAGGTAATAGAGGTCTTTGAAAGCGAGGAGCCAACATGGGTGGGAATTTCTTGACTCTGTCCTTATCAGCTTGATGTTCTCTCTGACGAGTGTCCACCTTGACAGACAAAGCAATGAGGTCTTCTACCTGCGTGGGTAATTCACGGGAGACCAGGTCATCTTTGAGACGGATAGAAAGACCATTGTAGAAAGCAACGTGATAGGCATCATTGTTCCAGCAAGTTTCTGCAGCGAGGGTACGGAATTCAATAGCATATTCCGCTACACTGCGATTACCTTGGCGGATCTGGAACAGACGAGAAGCGGCCGTCGCCACCCGACCGGGAGCATCGAACACCGTCCGGAATTCATGAAGGAAGGCTTTGGAATCGTCAATTAAAGGAGACTCCTTCTCCCAGTGTGGAGAAGCCCATTTGAGCGCTTTCCCTGCCAGACGAGTGATCACAAAACCAACCTTTGCTCGTTCAGAGTTGAATTCCGCAGGTTGTAGGGCGAACCGGATCTGGCACTGATTCACAAAACCACGACAGGCTTGAGGGTCGCCGCTGTAGAGAGGCGGTGCAGGAATTCGCGGACCAGAAGTAGTGGATGGAGTAGCCATATCGGCAGCAACCAGCGTGGGTGTTTTCGGCGTTGGAGTAGTCGGCATTAGCATGGATAACTTTTCCAAAATCGCCTCCAGCGTGTGTCCGACATAATTTTGCCGAGCTTCATACGCCTCCATGCGGGTATGCAGACCTCGAAAGGCCCTGCCGAAATCTGGCTGAGCTTCCTCAGTGGGATCCATGGCCCAAGTATAATGTCAGGGAGCCGGGAGCTCCCTCCAGGGAGATTGTCAGGATCAAGGAGGAAGCCCTCTAGAGGGAACAAGGTCGCGGTGTCCAAAGGGTTAAATAAAGAATAGTCAGGATCCAGGCAAGAGTTCACAGGCAGGCAGAATACAACAAAGTCCAAAGTCCAGGCAAAGGGGTCAGGATACAAGGCAGGAACAGGATTTGGCAATAAGGCACACAGAAAACCCAGGATACACTTTAGGGGAAGTAACATGGAAAAGGACAGAAGGAGAGAGGTCAGGAGTGGGTTGGTGTCATCAGCATTCAGGTTATATCGAAGTCCAAATGACTGAATACGTTTTCCTAGTGAAGTAGTATAGAGTGAGAACAGCAGAGGGCCCAGAACAGAGCCTTGAGGAACTCCGACAGAGAGAGGGAACATAGTAGAAGAAGAGTTAGAGAAGGCAACTTTAAAGGAATGGTCAGACAGACAAGATGTAAACCATGAAAGAGCAGTGTCACGAATGCCTAGGAGGAAAGGGTGGTCAACTGTGTCAAAGGCTGCAGAGAGATCTAGAAGGATGAGAATAGAATAGTGACCTTTAGACCTTGCCAGTAGAAGGTCCTTGATTACTGTAGTGAGTGAAGTTATAGTTGAGTTGTAGCTGCAAAAGCAGGGCCGGATTTACATAGAGGGCGCCCCTAGGCCCGCTGCCGTTCGTCGCCCATGTCCCCTCCCCTTTATTCATGCAAATTTTCATCATCAATGGGGAAATTAAAAAAATTATTGTATCTCCAGCGCTTTCCCAGTGTTTTTGAACCAATGTGGGTGTGGCTGGGCAGCATGCCGCCCCCCTAAAATCCTGCCGCCCTAGGCCCGGGCCTAGGTGGCCTTTCCACAAATCCAGGCCTGTGCAAAAGCCTGATTGCAGGGGGCCGAGAATGGTGTTGTGAGTGAGATGCTTGCTCAGGCTTTTGCAAACAAGACTTTCCAGCAATTTGTATGCAAATGGAAGAAGGGAAAGGGGACGATAGCTGATGGGAGAGCTGGGGGTCAAGATAAGATTTTTTGGGGATAGGAGTGCTTGTTTGTATAAAAAAGAACCAGTAGAGAGTGAATGGTTAAAATATGTGGGTAAGCACAGGAGAGAGTGTATCAGAGATTGAAAGCCGAATCTTCGCCCCACTTGTTGAAATACCTGGGGATTTAAAGACCATTCATGTCTGTCTAGAAATTGTCTGCTTAATCTGTCTGCCAGAAAAATCTGCTTGCCTGGCAAATAGACTGCTGTGATGCCCTTCATGTACTTCTCTGCCCACATCATGATAACCTCTGTTTCTCTTAACAGAACCAGACTTCGTGTTCCTCCTTGCTTTGCTACATAAGCTACTGCAGTCTTGTTGTCCATCAAAATCTTTACATAAGTGCCTCTGATCTTCTATGCCAATGCCTGTCTGGCTGCTCTCAACATTCTGTAGTTTGAAGAGGTCTGAGAAAGATGCGCTGGCCATCTCCCCTGTACATAATGAGGACCTAGGTGAGCTCCCCAGCCCCATTCACGGGCATCCGAGACTAATAGCTCCCATTCTGGTTTGAGCAGCTGCACCCCTCTCCTCAGATTGTGGAGAGACAGTCACCAGGTTAACTCCATCTTCAATTCGTCTGGGAACATAATCTTTTGACTCACACTCCACTTGTTCCATTGACTCAGGACATTGTTTTGAAAATACCTCATGTGCCATCTCGCCCATGGGACTATTTGAATAGTTGCCGTTAGAAGACCTAATATTCTCATATAAAGTCTTGCTGGTATCCACTACTTGTGAATCAATGATGTGACTGCTGCCACCACCTTCTGTCTCCTGGCTTCTGGAAGAGATACAATCCCCTTTCTTGTTTTGAACAGGGCTCCTAATTAAATTAGGGACTGGGTTGGTATTAGATGACTTTTCTGATAATTTATCACCCAACCATGACTCTGCAACTTCTGAATCACTATCTTCATCTGCCTCTCAACCTCCTGTTCTGAAGAGCCTAACAGTATCAGATCGTCCAGATAAAGAAAAATACTCTCAGACCCTGTTCCCTTATGTTTGCTATAGTGGAACCAGAACCTTCATTAAAACTCTCGGTGAGAGGCCAAATGGAAGACTTCAAAACTGAAAGTGGCCTATATCTGTAGCAAACCTCAGAAATTTCTGATGACCTCTTCTGATCGGTATGTGAAGATGGGCATCTGCCAAATCTATAGATATCATCCAGTCGTTCGGCTGAACCACCTTCATGATTGTTTGTAAGGATTCCATCCTGAATGTTTTTACTAATATGTACTTGTTGAGAGCTCTGAGTTCTAATACAGGCCGGAAACCACTGGTTGCCTTCTTGACTAGAAACAATTGGGAGTAAAAGCCCTTTAGTTTCTGTTCCTGTGGCACTCTGCAAATTGCTCCCAAGAGTTGTAGCCGCTGCACATAATCCCCTAATGCCTGCCTTTTTTCTTGACTGGTTGGAGCTGTGATGGAATAAAATAATCTTTTTTGGCTAATTGATGAAACTCCAGAGAATACCCCTTGAGAATAACCTCCAGAACCCACTGATCCTTGATTGAGGCATCCCAAATTCCTGAAAAAAGACTCAACCTTCCTAAAATCTTTGGAATTTGGGCTTGCGAATTCACATACATTTTTAGTGGCTCCTTTTCCCAAGGATCCACCTCGAGATCTTGACCCTCTCAAAAGAGAACTCTGACACCTCTAACACCTTTCCATGATGTACCTCTGCCAAACTGTCTTCCTAGACGATAGGCCATGTAATCTCGAATAAAGGCTTGATCTCCAGTTTTTCAATAGTTGTTCTGTACCTGGGACTTAACAGGTGTTTGTCCCTCTTCTCCTGGGGCAAAAACATACTCTTCCCAGATGAAACTTTCCCATGGACTCAGCCATAAGGCTCTTCTCGTTGTTACAGATAACCAAATTGCTCTCGCCAGTAGTCTAACTGAATCCACAGATGATTCAGCCACAAACTCTGCAGCCAACTTTCTTCCAAAGCTAGAATTATTTTCTCTCTCTATATTCTATCTCTCAATGCTTGCTCTATGTTTCCCAACCATACCGACATTGCCTTTGAGGTGGAAGTCAGGACTACAGCAGGTTTCAATGCTGCTCCAAGTGTAGAATACACTTTCTTTAAGTCATTCTCCATTCTTCTATCCATAACATATTTAAAAGAGGCTGTATCATCTACCGGTAGTGTTGTCTTTCTTGCTATATTTACTATAGCTGCATCTACTTTTGGTACCTTTTCCCAATTAGCGCAGTCCTCCTCTTTAAAGGGGTGAATCTTATTTATCTTAGCTTGCAAGACCACTCTCTTCTCCAATTTTGCCCATTCCGTTGAAATTAACACCTTAATTTTATTTGATGATGAAGGCAAATCCTCCATGTCCTCCAAGCTAAGAGCTGACCTTACTGACTTAATTAGCGGATTTACAAGCTTTGCCTCAAAGGACATATCCAGAGATTCATCATCTGAAGAATTGTCTTCCTCTGAAACATCACTGTATTCCAAACTAAGTTCCTCATCTTGTATACTTGCTTTCATAATTTTCTTGGATGGCCTTGAAGCTTGCTTAATGCCTTCTTGAACTGCCTTTTTAATCCAGGACAGAATATCTGTAGAGGATGACTCCTCCCCCAGTTCCTTAGATAAACATTCTTCACAAAGGTTTTTAGAAGAAATAGGAGGCTTTCCACATATCAAGCATTGTTTCCTTTCTTCATCCCTCTTCCTCTTTTTCTTGTGGGCATTGGGTTCAGAAGGAATCTCCTCTTGGTTAAAGGATCGCCTGTAAGCCTAGAATACAGCTTAAGCATTCTCTTCCCCTTTTAAATACTTTTCCACAAAAATAAAAAATACAGCCTTACCAATATACTTCATGATGTCAACAGCCTTCAGTGGGTGGATCTGACATAACTGGGCAGCTGGGGCAACCAAAAATTGCAATGTTGATCACAACAGCTTCTTCCAGGACTGACACTGCACGCTGATTGCAGGCTGTTTAAAAACCCACAGAGTCCTACTAAATTGATGTAACTTCCTGATTGTACATCTGCCCACTACCAAAATGGCTGCTGGGCTGGTTCAATAGCGATACATAAAAATGCCCAAATCCAATATGGCCACTGCTCTAATCCGCCCACAAACTGCAGTGTAAGCTGACAAACCCCGGGGATCCCACAATCAGGTAAGCCCTTGGAGAGGCTCCTTACTTCGCTTCAAGAGTGGGTAACTTGAGCGGATGGATCAACAATGACCCAGGTAAGGCTAAAAGAAAAATCATTCCACAGGATCCTACTACCCTGGCCAGCAGAAGGAAAAAAAAGACATTGGGAAAGGGGGCAGGACTCTTTAAATTAGGGGGGGTGGGGATCCTTCTATCTATTGGTAAGCAGGGAATATACCCATTAGTGTGCTGCCATGGAGATGGCTGGGAAAGAGTGTTTAGTCACAGGTAACCTCCACAGGTAATGAGTTAAGGAAAAATCCCTTTTCCAGAAAAGCCTGGGTCCTAAGCATTCCGATGCTATCTGTACCTATTCCATTCCCTTTCTGTTCTGGTTTATTGCAAACAAATTAGTTAAATCTGTGATTTAGGCCTGTGTTGCCTTAGCCCAATCTACGTTTGTTTTAATTTGAAAAGCATTTCAGAAGTTCTGGATTTCCTCATGGAGAGAAATTTTTTATTTATAATTTCATTGCAGAATAATATTAAATAATAACATATCTAAACAATAATTTGCCTTCATTCAAAGTGTTTGTTTCTAATCAAGCATAATAATAGAATTGAAGCAGAATAACAGTTTCTCTTGGAATCAAATTCCAACTGTGAAGTAATTATATTACTAGTCATGGGCTGATAGCTTGTATGTGGTTTTTATTGGTTCCCTGTTGTAGAGTTCATATAATTTTGTCTCTTCATAAACTGGATTATAATGACTGCTGTCACAGGGATCTGTCAGCTGTTCTTGTGTTAATAAAGACACTATTGACCAAGGAATAAGCCTCATTCTTCATCGCATGTCTATTTAAGCTATATTCACAATGGGTGTGACTGCACCTGTTTTTGTGTAAGACATATAGGTTTGAAAAAAATAAAACCCTTGTGTACATTTTATATTAAGTGGAGTGTTTAATAATACTCTTTTTTTAATAATGTGCAATAGTTATTGATTTTATGTACCTGTACCATTGAAATATTTTGCTCATCACTGGCCTAGTGTTCATTCCAGATTATATCCAGATTTGTAATAACTAACATCTTAATTTATTGTCAGCTAAATCAATACATATTGACATAAAATATAATGATAAAATAATCTTAAATCTGATGAAACTGTAAGTAATAGAGAATGCAGCATTCCAATCATTCCAATTTAGAACTCTATTATATGTCTACTGAATTTGCTGACCTTAGTATAACATTTACTGCAGCAAAGTGTGCTATAATTATTATAGGTTTTCCCTGCCATAGGGCTTTTGTATTTTAAGACAACACACTAACTTTCTTCATTAGGCACAGCACTTCAAGTTAAACAATTTGAAAGGCTTTCTCATTTACAAATACTGACCCAATATATATCAGCTCAAAAAAAAAGAAGAAGACAGAGTGGATTAATTAACAATGTTCAGTGGTGGATGTTGACCAGTTTTGGGACCAGTTGGCCAGGGTGTTATAACTACAATATTTTTTATGTTTTTGAAAATACAACTTCTGTATACTATCATCTTACGAATTAATATCTGTTTCTTTGTTCCATTTAACAGGGTTTAAATATACTGTTTACAAATAATTGTTTTTCTTTATAATTAAGTTTATTAATTATTAGTATATACTTTAACGTGGCTTTGTTATTTTTTGTTATTTAGTTGTTTAGGGTTATGGAACCTGTGTTTTGGGGTATAATAAGCTTTATTTTTCAAGTAGCTTGAAAATGTCATGACAAACCACTCTTATTGATTCCAACTAACTTGGATTCTTATTGGTATAAAGCCTTAAAACACTACTTGCCTTTTGCAAACACTTTTAGGTGATGTTACCTGGAAACATGTGTGCTCAAATGGCATATGAAAATGTAGGTAAATCTAAAAAAACAAAACAACTGGACTTGCTGATTAATCAATGAAGACGTTTCACTACCCACCCGAGCAGCTTCTTCAGTTCAACTAAATTCCTTGTAAAGTCCGGCTTGAAGCAGACCTAGGACCTTAGCACTAGCCCACATTTTGGCCAGATGGAGTGTTTCCATTGCTATATCTTCTCATAATTGTAAGAAAGTTAATGTTTAACTTCTTGTTTGCAATATTGTTCTATTAATGTATACCATTTGGCAAAGTTCAAATTAGTTATCTATAATTTGATATATTTTATCTATTTATCTATTATTTTCTTGAAGAGGTATGAAGTTTTTAGAAATAATCCCTTCACTGTTTAATTTAATGCCTTAATATTTATCATTGTATTTGATAAAATAAGAAACTGTAGTTATTAATTTAATTGCTTTTTAGAAAACACAAATGCTTCTGTCAGATTTAGGAAATCTCACAGTGGCAAACCAAAACAGGTGAAATTGGATAATATTTCTACGACAAATAGGGATGTCGCGGACTGTTCGCCCGCTAACTAGTTCGCGCGAACATCGACCGTTCGCGTCCGCCGAATGTTCGCGAACGTCGCTCAACGTTTGCCAATTTGGGTTCGCCTTAGCTGGCGCTTATTTTTTACCTCTCACCCCAGACCAGCAGATACATGGCAGCCAATCAGGAAGCTCTCCCTCCTGGACCACCCCCACACCCCCTGGACCACTCCCCTTCCATATATAAACTGAAGCCCTGCAGCGTTTTTTCATTCTGCCTGTGTGTGCTTGGAAGAGCTAGTGTAGGGAGAGAGCTGTTTAGTGATTTGAGGGACAGTTAATAGTAACTTTGCTGGCTAGTAATCTACTTGATACTGCTCTGTATTGTAGGGACAGAACTCTGCAGGGATTTGAGGGACAGTGAGTTTAGGTTCGTTAGCTTTGCTGACTAGTAGTAATCTACCTTCTACTGCAGTGCTCTGTATGTAGCTGTTGTGGGCACTGCTTCTGATCTCATCTGCTGAGTGCTGACTGCTGTAATAACCCAATAGTCCTTGTAAGGACTGCTTTTATTTTCTTTTTTGTTTTTTTTTACTTTGCTACTGTAAGAGCCCAGTGCTATTAGTCTAGCTGTGTTGGGGAGTGGGACTGGTGTGCTGCTCCTCCTAGTAGTTCACCACTACCAGCACCAACCAGAGTCAAAATTGTTACAAAGTATCTTATTTGCACCTGTTAGCTGTTCTGAGCTCTCTGCCAAAAGCCAATTAAGTTAGAAACTGTTTTTTTTCTGGCTGTTCAGTGCAGAGAAAAGAGGGACTTTCCAGTACAAAAGAGGGACAGGGGGTTGAGTGGTCAAAAGAGGGACAGTTGGGAGGTATGCAAGTGCCACCTAGCTGTGTGAGCTTTTTCACATTCTGTCTAAATAACAATAATAATTCCGTGTCCGTAAACATCACCAGAGTGATGTTTTTACAGCAGCAAAAATATATTCCGTATCCACTACTGTATACGTTGCCCTTGCAGGCATTGTTTGCCCAGTCTTTAACCAAGTGCCACCTAGCTGTGTGAGCTTTTTCACATTCCGTGTCCAGAAATATCACCTGAGTGACGTAGTGTGATTTCTGCCCTTTACAGCACAAAATGCAGCGATGTGTCAACAATGTATTTTTCAGATACATTTTTGCCCTTGATCCCCCTCTGGCATGCCACTGTCCAGGTCGTTGCACCCTTTAAACAACTTTAAAATCATTTTTCTGGCCAGAAATGTCTTTTCTAGCTTTTAAAATTCGCCTTCCCATTGAAGTCTATGGGGTTCGTGACGTTCGCGAACCGTCCGCATTTTTGACGCAAGTTCGCGAATATGTTCGCGAACATTTTTTCCGACGTTCGCTACATCCCTAACGACAAATATACAAAATCTAAATGGTTTATTAGTGTTCTTCAGCAATCTAACATTTTTGTCCTACTATAAAAAAACTCATCCATGCTGTGTGTCAGTAGTGCATTGCAAAGTGCTGACTCACGCTGAAAGCAACCAGTTGAAATCATGTTGTGACTCACAATATGAGTGTTTGCAGCAGAAAAATAATAAAATGACAGATTAGGGAAATTAGAAGTGAATCATTGAATACTGTATATAAACAACAATTTATTCCCACACCAAAACAGGCAAAAACTTATTAATGTGTGGACTCTATTTTCCTTTAAAGGAGAACTGAACCCTAAAAACGAATGGCTAAAAATGCTATATTTTATACTGTATTTATTGCACCAGCCTAAAGTTTCAGCTTCTCAATAGCAGCAATGATAAAGGTCTTCAAACTTGTCACAGGGGGTCACCATCTTGGAAAGTGTATCGTGACACTCATATGCTCAGTGGACTCTGACCAGCTGTTGAGAAACTAAGTTTAAGAGTCGTTGCAAATTACCAAGCAGAAAATGAGGTTGGGCTGTAATATAAGCTGATGCTACAAGGCTGATTATTAAATTCTGATGCTAATTGCAGTGCTTTCTGTGCTGCTATGTAGTAATTATGTGCATTTATTACTAATCAGCCTTATATTGTGACATTTCTATTCTATGTGTACTGTATATTGGGGCAAATTCACTAAGATTCGTAGTTGTGCCAGGCGCAACTTCGCCGCGCTTCGCTGCGCTTCGCCAGACGTAGTTTCGCCTGCGCTCTGCAAATTCACTAAAATCCGAAGTTGCACACAGGGGTAGCATAAGGTTGCGAAGTTGCGCTATCATTGATTCGCTAAGTGAAGCGAAGTTACGATAGTGAAGGTTAATTTGCATGCGGCGCCAAATTCAAATTTCAATGGAGGAATACGTAGAATCCCTACAAATGCCTGGGAAACCTTCAAAACATCAAATAATTTTTTTTTTTTTGCCCTACACATGTGCCCACTGTATAGTTAAGTTGCCCTGAGTTAGGAAATGTAGGGGGGAAGGAGGGGAGCCCCAAAAAAATTCTCGATCTTTTTCAGCCTATCACCCAGCGTTTTTTGGGACTTAGAAAAAATTTGAACTTTTTTGGATGCAATCCCTATTTACTCTATTGTGCTTCGCCTGGTCTGAGGTGGCGAAGGAAGTCTAGCGTAAAAGGTAGCGTTCAGTACACTGTGTGCGTTAGTGAATTTGTGTAAGGGTGCGAAGTAACACTAGCGAATCTATGCCAGCGTTCGTTAGTGAATTTGCGAAGTAACGAAAATGCCCAACGCTAGCGAATTGACGCTAGCGTTTGGCGCTTCAGCGCTTAGTGAATTTGCCCCATTGTGAGTCAGTTCCTAAGCTCATTAAGTGACAGCAGCACAGAGCATGTGCAGTGAATCAGCAGAAAAGAAGATGGGGATCTACTGGGGCATCTTTGGAGGCACAGATCTTTACTGATAAATGGCTGTGGTTGCCTTGGCTGGTACAGAATCCAGAAACATAATGTGCAGCATTTCTAGCATACTTTTTTAGTTAAGTTTTAGTTTTTTCTTTAATAGCCAATTATTAGAATGTATGCCTGAAACAATAAAAAAACTTACTTAAGGCTCAATCAGCTCACATAATTCCTGGCAAGCTTTCAATAATTTTGACCATAAATAATAATGCTTTTTACCACCTCAAACTAACAACAACTTTTAGGCGAAAACCCTGAGGAAAAGTCAAAAACATCTTTTATAATAGCTTGAAAACATGGATTTTCTTATGAAAAGTAGGATTGAGCAGGAAACTTTATTGGAGAATGCAAAATAATATTATTTCGATCTCTGAATTCAGAAAAAGTTCACAGAATAATTGTAGACTACAGATTTAACAATGTTTGTTTTGGAAACTAGAATCTTGATTTCAACTGCTCAAGGATCTTTTTGAGGGATTTTTGAGAGATCACATAGACCGAAATTGAAAAAACGTCTTTGCATATTAAATTGAGGCTGCTGAGTGCGATACTATTTTATTTGGATTATATACAGTATAATATATTTACATATTGTGTGTAAATGAATGATGTTGATTAATGATTTGATTTTGCTGTAAATACTCAAGGCCCCTTTTAGTTCCCCATTGAACATATATATTGTTCTTTACCATATATTTTATATTTATAAAGTATTCATTATAAAGCTTAGTACAGATAACTGGTAAGACATGTGATTCCAGTTATTTCAAGTTATTTTTACATATCTTTGCATTCAGTTGTGAATTTTTGTTTGAACATTTAAGCTTTAATTGAAAGGAATTCTCTTTTTACCCAGAAGAATTAATTTTGGACTACAATTTTAAATCACTTTTCAATAAAGATCAAACAATTAAGGCTCTGGAGGTTCTCAGATCTTTCAGTTTATTATTTTGCCCAAAGGACTTTAAGGAAGTTATTTTTACATTAAGTCGTATAGGCCCTCTCAAGCTTGTTCTCCTTTTCCATCTCTCAGGGGTACCTTATTGTAATGTATAGGGAGATATGTGTTCTAAAAGTCTATATTGATACCTTGTCTGATCCTCTCTCATTGTAACTGATATCATTTAAAAATGTATACATTAATTGGGTATTTTTAAGAACTTTCAACATTTGTGTTATTGTCAAAAATAAAAAGCTTGCCAGGTTTTTAGATGAGTTGAGGAACTTACTCACATTCTGTGCATTTGTTTTGGAAGAGTAGGTTTAAAAAAGTCACTAAGTTTGCCAAGGAGCTGCTAACTGCTCACTTACTGTGATACCATGATACACCATTTTAAGACTGATCTTTTAATTTATATTTTGTGTAACGATGTACAATAAATATGCTTATATATGCTCAACACATACAATTATACTGTATGGTCCTCTTTAAGTGTATGTAGCTGGTTTTCATAGCTGCACAAACAATGGAACATTCATCAGTAGGTCAGGCCCTGTACAACACAGGGGATAGGCAAATGTATGAAATTGCATGGTAAGTCTATGCAATGACATTTCTACAGACAAAGTAAGCTGAGAATGAGGCTATAGTATATCAAGGCATGTCTCTATTTTGCTGCACATAGGGAGATTCTAAGAGAGACCAGTTACTTGTAGATGAGTCCATGCATTACAGAATTCAAAGCAGGGTTATTTAAAAACAGATACAGTTATAGGTACTTTTTTTATTATATGGAAAAAACGGCATAGTTACTTTAACAGTTTCCATTACAATTAATTCTACTCCAAAATAATTTTTTACTGATTCATCTGGAGGTTGTTTTATTTAAATGGCACAATTTCTTTCCACGAGATTCACTACTCAACTTTTATACATAGTGCATATTAAAATATGTGGAGGCCTATTTATCAAAGGTCAGATTTTAATGGTGTAGGGACCCATAGGGTTAATGTGCCCTTATGACTTCCCTACACTTCCGGATCTCCCTAGTTGCTGGGCAGATGTCCATGTAGCTAGTTGTAATTTACATATACAAGTTATTGGCCTGGAGGTTTTGTGACCACTTCCTGTCACACTTTGGTATAGTGAGTGAGAAGGGTTGGATCTTACGCTTTGGCTCCTGGTGTCTGACCCATCCAGATGTTTCCATGGAGCCTGGGTACACTAAAGCCCAGTAAAGCTAGTTTGCCCTAGATTGACCTGAACCTCTAGTGTGTAAGTCGGGGAGCAGGGAACCTGCAAATTAGACTAGTGAGTGACAGGAATATATCTGTTATACACTCTCTAGAAGAGTAAGATGGTGAGGGAAGATATAAAGAGCAGCTTTGTGCTCCATCAAGGAGGTGTAGCAGGGAGTAGCTTCCCAGGCTGTAAGATTTGCCTACAGTGAAGGGACCACAGTGGATAGGGTGTCAGACTTTATGTTCTCTTCCCTGACAACTCCACTGGGTGAGATCCAGACCATGTATGAGGTTTTTCTGCCTAGAGGGAAGTTGTAGTGCCTTGACTACATCCTCAGAGAATGCACTTGCATCTACCTCTGATATACTGTCTGAACTGTGTGCCTATATATTCTACAAATACCTCTTTACTGATGTAAGTAACCTGTGGATCATTTGTCTCTGACAAGTAAAAGTTTGTTCTGTTTGATTGCAAGCACCTCCTGGCGCCCATTTCTTTATTGGTTAAAGCACAGTAGCCTGTGGGAGTTGTAGTTGCACTGCACCACATCTTAATTTCTTCCACTTTGCGAAAGTCTGCTGTAAGTGTTAGAGTCCAGTGTAACCCATGCTCTAATATACTAGCTGGTGATTAACCCATTGGTGTAAATAGCCCAAAACGTGTAACAGTGGTTTAGGAGGTTTCTGAACTAAACTCAATTTCTATAAAACCAAATTAAGTTGTCGCACAATAACAATAACTTTTTTGTATTGTCGCACAAAAGTTAGCAACAAAAACTCATGAAAACCTCCAAAACCATGAATCAAAGAAAGACCTTCCAGTTGTAAAAGAGCCATTGATATCTACTGTGTGTGTTTTTCACAGGCTTTAGCTGAAGTATTTTTGTATTCAGAACTGTTGCAGTTTTGTCGCATAATAAATCCCAAAAAAGTTGCACGTTTTTCCATGACTTTCCCCCCTAGAGTAATTATATATTAACTTTATTATATTTCCTCCAAACTTGCACTTAAAACAGTCCCTTTATCATTCATAAACCAGTTATAGTGACCACTGAATATAATTTGTGCAGTAAAGATGATATAGCTTTTGAAAAATACAAGTATGTTGTTGTTTTTTATAACTTTTGTACTTCTCTTTTTTTTTCATCTCAAATAGAATTAATTTTTAAAATATATTTTTGTGTATATAACCCTGGAGTGTGATCTATACTATGACATAAACCAAGAGTGTTGTTAATAGGGCAGTTTAAATGGAAGCATATTAAACTTTATATTCTTGATAAAGGACTTTATTTTTTGCATTCTAGTAATTTGAGAAAAGATTAACAGTTATACTAATATAGTGATGTTTATTTAAACAAGAGTCAGCTCTTCAGCTAAATATTTGGAACAGAGACAAGCTATTTCCCAAAATAACATTTGTTAAATTTAACCACATACTTATGTCATAACCAAATAAAAAGATATATCATGTAATGTCATGAGCCATCAAATAATTAACGTTTGTTGTTTTTTTTTCTATTGGCTAGGATCTCAGGAACAGCTGCAGTAAATTAAGATAATATACAAAGCAAATCATAAAGGATCTGCAATGTGCTTTGTACATGCAAGGACCTAACAATCTCTCCCATTAAATGATCTTTATCCTATGCAGAGGTCTTCCTTGAGTTGCCTGTCTGACTCATGTGCATGGAGACCTCTTTTCAAATTCTAAGCATGGAACAGATGTTCATTCTCAAGGCACACTTAAAATATGTATAATTATGCTACAGTACTAGGCTTAATTACATAAGATTATTCAGATCCATTCATTTGCTTAACAGCATGAGTATCACTTGAGCAGAATATATATATATATATATATATATATATATATATATATATATATATATATATATACATACATATATATATATATATATATATCTAGAAAATCCAAAAATAAGGATGCACACAGGTATTCCAAAAAAGTTAAAAAACTTACATTTTATTTAGTTCATTTAAAAAAGCAGGTCGATGTTTCGGTCTGTATCTAAGACCATTTTCAAGATCATAAACTGCTTAGTAAAATGTTGCAGGTATAAATAATTAAAACCACATAGCACTCATGAGTACTCACCTGTATAAAATCAATATTATATATAAGGAAAGTTAACCTTTCTTCTATCTGATGGTGGTGTTGCAACTGGAAGGGGAATAACACATATGTGCTGCATTTAATAATCTCCACCAAATACAATGGGGCAGATTTACTAAAGGGCAAAGTGACTAATGCTGGCGAAGTTTTGCCAGCGTTACCACTTTCAGGGGCTTTGCAGATTTACTAATGGGCCCAGGCATCGCTTTGCTATCGAAGGAGATAGACGCTATCGTTGATTCACACTCTGGAAATTTTTTTTACTCCGCAAATTCACTAAGATGCTGATTTTACCGAACATTACCTCTTTCGCCAGATTTACCTTCTCCCGCTCAGACCAGGTGAAGTGCAATGGAGTACATACAGTAGATCTTCCTCATTCTTCTGTTACTTCCATCACATTATTTTAGTGCAAAAACTTCTAAGTTCAAAAAATGCTGGCGTCTTTTCCTTTTTTCAGGGTGATAGGCTCCAAAAGTCTTTTTTTGTGTAACCCATTTCCCACATACACTTTATAACATATGGGAACATTAACTATACAGTGGGCTCATGTGTAGAACATTATAACAACTCTATTGATTTTATTAAGGCTCCCTTGGCATGTGTAGTTATCAGTGTAAATGTAATGTATTAGATGTACCATGTACCATAAAGAGATGCATTGAACTTTAAATTTCCTGCCATATGCAAATTAGCCTGAGTGCAAAATCTCTAACAAAGTTGCTCTAGGCAGAATTGAACACTAGCGCATCTTCGCCATGGAGTTGCTTGCACTGCTGCAGTAACACTAGCGAAAATTCACCAGCATTCGTTGGTTGTGACAAAACTTTACACCCTAGTAGATTTGCTTTGTCTGAGCGAATTTTCACCTGGTGAAGTGTTGCGATGGTGAAGCCGTCGCTAGTGAATTTTCAACCACTTAGTAAATTTACCCCATAATGTGGTTTTAGATACTAAACAATATTGCCCTATATATTTTTCCTTGTTTGTCCCTGTGCCTTTGGCACCGGCTCTTATTTTAAATATTGGGATTCAGACTTGACAGGATAGGCGTGAGCCGGACAAGGAGTGTTAACTTGTTATAGAAATGAAAAGAAGTAAAACCCCTCTCTATTCAATTGACCACCAATTAAAGAAAATTCAAGTATCAGTGCAGCAGTGTCGGAGTTTATTAACAGTTTCAATTGATTGGTTAAAGGTTACTAACCCAGTGTTGCTTCAATTATTGGGCAGCCATTGCTGCGTTGCCCAATAAAGTGCTATGTGCTAGGTGCTTAGGGGTTTTACTTCTTTTCATTTCTATAACACATTATTTTGGTAATCACACCTCTTTCGTTCGGAAAACGTATTGCTTTTTTAGGAAGGTACACAGAACAATTCTTTCTTTATAAAGGAATGTTAACTTATTCAGACCTTGGAACTTTCTTTTAGATTTAAATTGACTTCTACATGACCTTAACAGGTTTTAGATGGCATATTTTTGAATTTGGATTTTTACCAGTTTTGGAGTATGATAAATTTTTCCAAGAAAAAAATACAGTTTTCCCACAAATATTTATGTGTGTCCTTATATAGACTGTGGGATGGCTCAGATCTCTTTGGTTGATATGGAAAAATAAAATGATGCTTGTTGCTGCATGTCAGTTTTTTGTTGTGTGTCATTTTTTTTCCGAGCAAAGCCAAACGAGCCACAGGTGAATTTTTTACTCAGTATTGTGAACATTTTTGCCACTGGGAAACACAGAAGTTTGCGCCAAATGTACATGGCGAAATTCTTTGCTCATTACTAATTGCTAATATTGTACATGAAGGATGAAGAGTGTAGAATAGCTACATAGTATGTTGTTTCATTCATTGGTTAAAAAAACTAAACACACAATATTAATAAAACAGACTTATTGCCCACAATAAAAACATTTCATAAAGTTGAAACATTTCATAATTATTTATGGTCAAATCCCATTTCGCTTTGCTGAAAATTTGCATGATTTGATTTTGTGTGATGTCCAACAATTTTTTCCACCCATTGGAATCTATGGACATCATTTTTGCGGCAAAACTTGGTGAAACATGTCATGCATCACTAATTATAATAGAAGTAAAAATAACTATAAAAGTGAATCAATTCATAAACAGAATGAACAAACTTATAACGAGGCTATAATTCTTTCCACAGTAACTGGAAAATTATGTAATTCCTCAGTTCACAATCTACAGTTGTTTAAGGGTAAGAAATAACTCTTTTCTTTTCTATTGTGTTTTTTAAGCAACATAAACTTTACATACACTTTGGGACCCATTTACTAAAAATCGAATTGCAATTTTTTTCCACGAATCTCTAAAAAGTTGTGGTTTCCCCGTGATTTAAAAAACAGAAAACGTCTAAAGATTTGATATTTATGTAAAAACCACAAAAACCTGTGCTGATTCTATTGGACCATTTTAAATCAATTCGGATTTTTAGAGGTTTTCGCCAGGAATGGTCATGAGTCTAGGGATGGGCGAATTTGACCCATTTTGTTTTCCAAAGATTGGCAAAACGTCACCGACGCCCATTAAAGTCTATGAGTGTCAAAGATTTTTTGTTGTGTTTTGTCGCGCGTCTTTTTTTTTTTTTTTTTTGATGCACGATGCCATACAAGTCTATGGGCGTCATTTTTGCGGCAAAACAAGGCGAAAAAAATTCCCCCATCCCTAGTCATGACATTTGTAGTTCTAGAGAAAGTGAGTTTAGTTGCGGTTACAAAAACCTCTAAAGCCACTAAAATTAGACCTTTGATAATTAGGCCTCCAATTAAATTATTAAAATCTGTGTTGCCCTCAGTTTTGGAATACACAATCAAAGCAAGCAGCCATTTAGTGGACACTGCTATTAAGGGACCGTAAGCTTTGTATAAGCCCAAAATCTTGTTTATGCACCAGAATGGGGCACCTGATATCCATACCTATGTATGCACGAGGAGTGAAATGACATCTAGTAAGTACAGAATGGAAAGTGAAAATAATTGCCTTCCCTGTTTCAGGGGAGGCACAGAGGTGGGGCAGGCAATAAATGAGATTTTTAAACATGTTTATGACAGGTATGGATGTTTTAATAAAAAAAGAGTTTAGATTTCATGTTTTATTTGAAAATTACATATATTATACAGTTTTTTAATGGGTGGGGATACAGCTACAGCGTGCCTAACTGTTCAGCCCCCCCTAAAGTCAGTATTTTGAAGAGCCACCTTTTGCGGCAATTACAGCTACAAGTCACTTTGGATAAGTCTCTATGAGCTTGCCACATCTTGCCACTGGGATTTTTACCCATTCCTCAAGGCAAAACTGCTCCAGGTCCTTCATGTTGGATGGTTTTCACTTGTGAACAGCAATCTTCAAGTCTGACCACAGATTCTCAATTGGATTGAGGTCTGGACTTTGACTAGGCCATTCCAACACATTTAAATGTTCCCCTTAAACTACTCGAGTGTTGATTTAGCAGTATACTTCAGGTCATTGTCCTGCTGGAAGGTGAACCTCTGTCCCAGTCTCAAATCACAGGCAGACTGACATAGGTTTTGCTCAAGAATATCCCTGTATTTAGCATTAGCACCATCCATCTTTCCCTCAACTCGGACCAATTTCCCAGTTCCTGCTGCTGAAAAACATCCCCACAGCATGATTCTGCCATGCCATGTTTCACTATGGCAATGGTATTCTTGGGGTGATGGGATGTGTTGGGTTTGCACCAGACATAGCATTTTCCTTGGTGGCGAAAAGTTTAATTTTAGTCTCATCTGACCAGAGCACCTTCCTCCATACTTTTGGTGAGTCACCCACATGCCTTTTGGCAAAATCAAATGTGCCTTCTTATTTTTATCTTTAAGTAATGGCTTTTTTATGGCCAACCTTCCATAAAGCCCAGCTCTATGGATTGTACAGCTTATTGTGGTCCAATGGGCAGATACTCCAGTCTCTGCTGTGGAACTCTGCAATTCCTTCAGGGTGACCTTTGGTCTCTGTGCTGCCTCTCAGATTAATTCCCTCCTTACCCAGTCTGTGAGTTTTGGTGGGCAGCCCTCTCTTGGCAGGTTTGGTGTGGTACCATTGTTGTGGTACCATGTCAGAAAAGGTGTGTTTATACTGTCATGTGACACAGGTTTTGTAATTTTAGATGTAAACCTTGCATCATGGAGTAGTTCTGGGTAATCCTTTTGCAAATTCAATGTTGAAATCTTATCACAGATTAAAATAGTGAAAAACATTGTTTTTTAAACCTTGCATTCCAGATTAAGGAAGAATATTAGGGGCAGATTTATTAAAATATGGGATTAGCATAGAACAACTCACCCAGTTTATATTCATTCATATGGAATTTCTAGAAGCGTATGTATCAAATTCTGAACTCTAAGGGGCCCATTTAATATTGCTTGTGCTTTTCGGCACAAGCAATCATTAATGAAAATCTGCAAAAGTTTAATAATCACTTGACAATCTTTGTTTGCTATTGTAACAAAAAAAAACATCGCCAGCTTTCAAAATTAAAGTAAAAAGAACATGGAAGAGTCTTTCTCTGGTAAACTCTAATCTCACATTTTAATAAATATGCCCTTAGGGGGGTTATGTACTAAACTCTGAATAAAAAATCAGACTTTTAAAAATCACAAATTTTTCAGAATTTATTATATCCCAAGGATGGAGAAAGTCTGAATCAGAAAATCCGGCATCTCAGACCTGTCGAGGTGGATATAAGTCAATAGGTGACGTCCCAATGATTTTTTTGATGTGTGCCGTGTTTCATGCTATACCTGGAAGATTTCTGAGTTTTCTGGAAAAAAGCATACAAAATCTGAGTTTTCAGGTGGAAACTCCAAAAAAAATCGTGAAATACATTTTTTTCCCCCGCAAACCACAGTTTTGGGAAAATCTAATAATAATTAAGCGGAACAACCTGTGCAGATATAATCAGAGTTTTTGGCAGAACATGTTGAGATAAATAACCCCCTTGTGTAAGCAAATAGGTCCACTAGCTAGATGTTTTTTTAAATTTCTGCAGATACCAAGAAACACTTGATTAATACAGTATGTGTTTCCTTGCAATCCTATATCATCATCATCATTTATTTATATAGCGCTATATGTTCCAAAATCCCAAGCACTATCATTGCATCTGGAGTTTGACTTGACTGCAGTCAGCAGTAGAAATGGAAAGACTTAAGAATTGAAGAAGTGACATAGAGCAATAAGCAATAAGAGAGCAATATTATCTTCTTCCTTCCAGCTACCCTGAACATCCTGGTAGACACGTGGGTTAATGTGGGTTGGGGTGAAGGTTGCAAAATAGGCTTTTCCACTCCCTTCCTACCCCAATCGCCCTTGGATAACACCTTGATTTATTATGATGTGGCAACTGGTTTTACAGGACTATAAAGGATTTAAATAGTTCATAATGTATTTGAAACAGTAAGAAGGTACACTATACAATATATTAAATAATAGCGCAACCGTCTCTAATGCAGCTTTTTCCTCAGTTGTTGAGGTCCTATAGAAGTCAATAGGAGCTGCGCTTATCCTATTGGACCTCTTTAAATCAATTTGGACTTTTAGAGGTCTTCAGACTTTTTGTTCTCTAGGAATTGTCCAAAAAATTTAATTTTTAGAGGTTTTCGAGGTTTTCCTATTTTTAGCGCATCATTCAATGTAATTTTCCATTTGTATTTTTTATTCCGATTTTTTGTAATAAATCTCATGCCATTCGTAGCTTTAGGGGGTTATTTACTAAACTATGGTAGAGCTTTTTAGGGCAAAACTAGAATTTTTAAAAAGAATGGAATTTTTTGAGATTTATTAAAGCTAGATGCAGCAAAAAGCCTGAATCAGAACATCCACCATCTCAGACCTGCCAAGGTTGTGTATAAGTGGCAGCGGTCCCAAACCTATTTTGACGTTATTGTGGTCTGATCTGGAATTAGCCCAAGAATATGACCATTTTAGACTTTTTGGACAAAAATCCAAAATTGTGGGCTTTTCAGGAAAAAATTCTGAAAAAAATCTTACAATGCGGGTTTTTGCCTGATTTTATTGAGTTTTTACCCAAACCAATTAAATCAAGTTTTTTTTAATAATAAAGGTAAAATTGGATATGGGAGTTTGGTGGTGTTTTTTTTTTTTTTTCAAAATTTGCTAAATTCTGATTTTAGTAAATTATCCACCGCAGAGTTTGTGAGTTTAGTCATGATTTTAGAAACCTCTAAAACCACTAAAATCCAACATTTGATACATAGGTCCCATATTGCCTATTATAAAGTTGACTTTACTCCTATCTAATGTTTGGTTTTCCATTTGATTCATTGGAATTTCTAACATTCCTGTCTTGCAGGTTGTAACCTCTAGTAGACTTGTTACTCTTTAAAAATACTTGTGCTAAATGTGTCTGAAATATGGTTTATGTTTTCACTATTTGCTTGAAATGTGGTATGCAAAATATAAACACGAGTGCAGAATGTTGTTACTTTACTCTACTAATATTATTTAAAAAGGACAAAACTCAAATGAATAAATGATTTAAAAAAAAATGCTGTGTATAACGTTGTTCCTATACTCTACTAATCTTATTTAAAGGAAAACTATACCCCCCAAACAATGTAGGTCTCTATAAAAAGATATTGTATAAAACAATATCTTTGTAAAACCCTTCTTCATGTAAATAGACCATTTTCATAACAATATACTTGTTTAGTATTATGTGCCATTGGGTAATCATAAATAGAAAATTGCCATTTTAAAAAATAAGGTCCGCCCCTTGGGATCGTACTGTTCACTATGCACACAAACATACCAAACAAATCCTACATGTTAGGTCACATGAGCCAATTAACAGACAGAGTTCTGTCTTTTGCTTTCACACTTCTTCCTGTTACAGTTAGAGTTGCAGTATTTCTGGTCAGGTGATCTCTGAGGCAGCACACAGACCATCACAAAATGGTGGTTCAAGGCAAGAGATGTAAAAGGGTAATATTTACTTAAATATATATTCTAGTTTGGTAAGATTCTTTAATATGCCCCTTAATATGATATAAACAATCTGTTGCTCAAGTATTCCTTTTGGGGGTATAGTTTTCCTTTAAAAAGGACAAAACCCAAATGAATAATGATTTTAAAAGAAATTCTTTATAAAACAGATAATTTCTACTGATGTGTGGGTAATAGTTATGACTTGTTAAAATGTTAGCATAGCTGTAAAAATTATTATTATTAATATGTATTTTTAGAGTGCCAACATATTGCACAGTACTGTAAAATAAATGTGTTTATACAAAGAAATCACATGAATTTCGTACATAGAAAAATCTCAATTCTCACGTTTCCATTTCTGATATATTTGCTTAACCAGTAAATGAGTAGAGGTATTGCTTTTCTTTTTAAATTATAAATTAGAGTTAATACTGTTAGAATATTTTGGTTATTAATATCCAACAGTTTTTTTTTTTACTCAAATGTATTCTTGAAAAAATGTCTCACAAAAGCGTGTATCTTATCTGCTCCTTCACAGCAATAAAACGGCATGTAGAGCAGATTATTTTCTTCTTGCACAGAGAATCATAATCTTGACAGCTGTCAGAGAAAGGGACAATTTGAAAAGGAGACTCAGTCTGCTATGATCATTGTAGTTAGTCCTGAAAGTTCTGGGCACAAGCTTTACATAAAAAGAGAATTACCCTAAATGTTATGTTATTACCAAAATGAAGGATTAAAGAGCTCTGGAAAGAGATTATGCTCTATTTAATGAAATCACATTCCATTTGGGCTTAATGTATCGTGTTCTAAGGAAAATAGAAAATCACTTTGAAGCAAAGACTAAGACATATTAATTTGCTCTTCTACAATAAGCTTTTTTTTTAGTGTTCTGAAAATACCCTGTTCCTCAATCTTGACTCTTATAAGCAAAACGTTTTATTTTTTGCTTACATATTCTATAATATTACCTTTCTATGTGTGACATTAAAATGAAAAACATAAGGCGCTAAGGTTGATTCCTACAGTGGGTCAGGAACCCTCAGGTACCTGCTAAAATATATTTAATTTTTATTTATGAATGTTAGAAAAAAGTTTAGAAGTAAATTAGCTTTTATATTGAGGTTTAAATATTGATATTATTATTATTGACATATATAAGATCAGGAGAAAACTGTAACAACATGGTTGCTTATTTGAAAAAGAAGCAAGAAATCATTTATGTTACATATATAGTGGCAGATTTACTATCACTCTTAAAAATAAAAAGAGTGAATATGGCTAAAGGAAAGTGAATAAAACATATTATAATAAGTAATAATTGCACAAGAGCTCACCATCTTGGATTTTATTATGAGTATCAATGGTCATGCACAAGCTGATCTGGGCAGCTACTGAGAAGCTAAGATTAGAAGTAGCAAATCATGAAGCAGAAAATGAGGTCTGCCTTCCATCTGAATTAATTGCTAATCAGTCTTCTATTGTGACTTTGATAATCTATCAATACAGTTTATTGTGAGTTGGCCCCTAAGCAGGTAACTGACAGCAGCACAGAACATGTGCAGTGAATCAGCAGAAGATAAGATGGGGAGCTACTATTATACAACATTTCTACCCTCCTTTTGGTTAGCTTTAATTCTTCTTTAACACGCAGCTCAGGTTCACTAAGCATTTCTTAGTTAGTACTGATCCATAGTAACATGGAAAGTTATCATTAATAATGTATTATCTTGAAAGGTAGGTGCTAATGAATTCCAATGGCAGCAACTCTATATTAACTCAAAATTATGTGGTAAATTTAGAAAAATTCTAACTGGGGAATCAACCCTTACTATAAATTGTTATAAATCGCCCCACAGTGTTGAGTTAATGTAGCACTAAAGGCACCAACAAGCTTTTTGGGTTTAATACTCACTGTCTTGGCACCGTTACCTAAATTAAATTTAAGCATGCTGATATAATATTTTGATATGACTCCACATTGCCATCCATACACATTAAATATTTCACAGTTAAATACTTTTTCCCTTATTAAACAACAAGCATGACCACAGCTTTGATATCTTTATTACATCTTTTAGCAGGTGTGTGACTTACCATTTGACGGTGCACCACTCTCTCTTTAAAAGTCTGGCTCTGAGCCTTCATTGTCTTAACACAGATGCCAGGGCCTGCTTAACTATTCATTTTTCAACATCCAGCCATCTGGAGCTATATGAAATTAAAATTCAATGATTTTAATTTATGACATGAGTAGAAATTTTGTCTACATACATAACTGAAATAAAATGACAAAAATTCCAAATAATCCTTAAAATACTGTACTGTACTTGAAATGTTCAAGAAAATATAACTGCATCATATTATTATTCAAACAAACAAAACTAAAGACAGGGAGCTGTTGAGGCATGATTGGCCAAGCATCTGGGCTTTCATTCATGCATAATTAAGATTTAGACAGCTGTAGGGTTTTTTTCTGCAACAGGGTATTGAATATCATAATAAACTATAAAACACATATCAATGAAACTATATTAGATTGTGCTTGAACTATATAAATAGTTGTAATTAAAATGTAAACATTATACTACACACAATATAATGATTGTCTGTAAAATATATCCATACTTGCTGGTGTACCCAGTGTAGCCTGGGAAATTGATGTTATGTTTTTAAAATAATAGAACCTAAAAAAAAAAAAGGGTGCTGCTGAGCCAATAAATCTTTTAACCTATTTAAAGAACTGCAATTGTATATCAGGGGAGTTGCCAGGGAGTGGTGTCACAAAATAGTCAGTCCTGATTGCTGGAATGGCAATCTATTGCTATACCGTCTCCCTATTATTGATAAGACACAGGACTCCTGTAGCACCGAACCAGGAAGTCAGTGTAGGATTCCCACAACACTAGAAAAAATGTATATATTTATAGATGCACATATAAATGAAACAATCCTAATGTTTTACTTAATACGAAATGTTGTAAGCATTTACCACTTAATTTATAATCTGGTTCTACGTAGAATTTGATACACTTGTATTTATCAATTTTACTTCTACATTATAATTATGCTTAAAAAAAACTGATCTGCATCTTAAGATGAAACCTCCTTTTTTCTAATCTGAATTGATGCCCTTGTATCTGCTAGAAGAACCTACTGGTAAACAAAGCATTATAGATCATTATATTAAAAGTACTATGCTAGTTAGTCAAATTATTTTACCTTCTAGTCAGTCAGAATGAGCCACACATATCCCCATTGAAGGTATGCTGCATGTATTCGATGCCTGTTAAATTATTGTCTTTTTATATCAAGTTTATTATTGCTGCAAATCTCTGTGTATGTTATCTCCTAGTGGATCCCCTTGATGTGTATTATTCGGTGAAGACACCCTAAGATCCCCATTTCCCAGTATCTCCCAGATTCCACAGAGGTTCAAGGTTTGCTGCATTGGCACCAGGTGAGTGTGATCCTATTCTAAGGCAGTATGTGTAAGGATCGGTATCCCAAATCCAGAACTTACTCCAAGGTTAAGGTTTCAGACAGCCCTTCTGCCTATGGCAGCTGCCTTTGGCTTTGGGTCGAGCTCTCTGCTACTCAGAGGCCACCAGGTCTTATTGTGGGAGAACAATGGAGAGAGTTCTGGGCAAGCACGGGAACCAAACATATACGGATATGACGGAAGTCAAGGAAAAGGCTGGGTCAAACCACACGGCAATGAGGTACCAAGGCGGGTAGTAGGAGAAAGGTCAGGTCACAGGCCAGGGTCATGCACAGATAGAGACAACGCAGTACCAGTTGGAATCAGAAGAGTGGTCAAAATAGGCAGCAAGATGGCAGAGTCAGGGACAAACACAGAATTTTTAAAACAAGAATCAATATCAGAAAGCACCAAGGAACCAGAAAAAACCTTTACATTGGGCAAAGTCCAATTGTCTCCTAAGCCTTTAAATATTTGAAACGCGTGCCAACCGAGATGACATCATCTGCCCTACCACTTCAAACCCAGAAGTGAGTGGTGCGGCTATCCCTTCACAGCGTGCATCAGTGTGCTAGAAGACGAATGTGGCGGGCATCTCCGTTGCACCCCCACTAGAACACCAGGGTGAGTTCTCACAGTACAGATGCAGCCACTTTGGTTTATCTGTTTGACACAGAATAACTAAACACAGATATCCCATTTATCTCATTTAACACAGAAAACTGTGTCACAACATCCCATCTAATTAAAGCATTCACCATTGTGAACAATGGATCTTTGGTATGCTAATGAAAAGGTTAAATGCATTAAATGAGTTAAGATAACTTTAGATAACACAGTTTCTTTAATTAACCACGAGTCATGACGCATTTAACTCACAAATCCAAGTGGCTTCATCTGTATGTCTAGAAAGGGTTACAGAATTCTATGACCACTGGTCAAAAATATTTGTCTCTTGATGCACAATTTTGTATTTTGATGCTCGTCAGAATTTTGCTGCAAACTTGTATTTTGAAGTGCACCACATTTCTTCTTTGCGCGAAGCAATTTTGTAATGCATAAAGTCTATGGGGCAAATTCACTAAAGGACGAAGCACCTAACGCTAGCGTTAATTCGCTAGCGTAGCGCATTTTCGTTAATTCGCCGATTCACTAACGGACACTGGCGTAAATTCGCTAGTGTTACTTCGCACCCTTACACCTTGCAAATTTGAGCAACGGACGTAACTACACAAATTCACTGACGCGCGCATTTTTCTGAACGCTACCTTTTACGCCAGACTTCCTTCGCCACCTCAGACCAGGCGAAGTGCAATAGAGTAGATAGGGATTGCTTCAAAAAAAGTTACAAATTTTTCTAAGTCCCAAGAAACGCTGGCGTTTTTTTCTTTTTTTATGGGTGATAGGCTGAAAAAGATCAAAAAAATGTTTGGGGCTACCCTCCTTCCCCCCTACATTTCCTAACTCATGGCACATTAACTATACAGTGGGCACATGTGTAGGGCAAAATAAAAAATTTATTTGCTGTTTTAAAGGTTTCCCAGGCTTGTGTAGTGATGCTACATATACCTCCATAACTTCAATTTGGTGCCATATGCAAATTAAGCATCGCTAGCATAACTTCGCTTTGCTTGGCGAATTAACGCTAGTGCAAAAAAAAAAAAAAAAAGGCTCCTATTTTGCCAGTTTCTTAAAAACGTCTGTGATTTTTGACATTACCTCTGGTCGACTGGTAATTGTATCTACCATTACACTATGTTGCTGTTTAACCAAAAAGTACAATCTATACTATATATAACTACTAACTTACTAACACAGACAGAACTAATAATTAATCTGAACACATAATATCTGGGTGCTTTATATCCTAAATTAAAATGAATTAGGGATGCACCGAATACACTATTTTGGATTTTTAATATAAAAATAAAACATAGCACAATGGTGCCAGAAATTTTAAAATGCTGCTGGAGGAGGAGGAGTGTTTCCTCTCAAATTTAGGACAAGGTCCTTGATCTCTTGTAGCTCCCTCGTTATGTGATGCAGCAGGTTTCCTCAATCTGTGTCGCTGCATCTGCTTACCTGTGACAGCTGGGGAGCCGCTTCGGGAGAGGGAGGCGGAGGTGCCGGAGGACCTGCTGCCTCTTCCTCTATCCCTTCTTCTGCTGCCTCTTCATCTGCCCTTGCTGCTGCTGCACCATCTACAGCGGGATCATCTTGGGTCCATTCAGCTTGCAATGAAAGAATTTCAGTTTGAGTAATATTGCATTTGTACAGTAAAAATTATACAGGATGAGCTGTGTCATGTAGCTAGAAATCCTTCATCTATAAGGAGGCAGGTATGGGACAGGCAACACCATTAACAGAGTTTTTTTGCATCAGATAAACTTCATTTGACAGCTCTCTGTTCTCTGCAATTATATGACAGCCAACTGTTCCTCACGTAAAGTATTCACTTAAATGCACTTTTGCTCTAAAATAGCAAAATAATTAGAGTACTTAGAGTAATAAAGGACGTTATTGTAATTTAGAAGATAATTCTATTTATTCTGTCTAAATTAATCTACCTTCTACTTCTGCCTGCAGCTGTTCAACCAAATCTGGGTGCCGCCTCTTCAGGTCACTCCAGATGCACTGGACCACACGCAGGCTCAGATGCACATTGAAGTGCCACCTCAGCCTATGCCGCAGCCTATGCATTATGTTTCTTTTCAGGGACTGTATTTTGGGGGTCCCAAGAGGGATATTGTCATATCCCTCCCAGTGTAGATACCAGATCATGAAGCAAAGTTGATCCTCACTTAGCATGCCAGAACCTGCCATCTTGCCACATGAAAAGTTTTCCACTCATACAAGTGTAAGTGCAGGGCATTGGTCATTTATACTGGTGATGCCCAATTTTGATTCACCTATCATGTGCCCGTCATGTGACGACGTGCGAGTGTCACATTTTATGCTCAAGGGCTGAATTTGATGCGCAATCGTTTGACGTTTAAGCACCTGATTTGATGCAGAATCACTCAGTTTGACGTGAAACCACATAATTAGGCATGAGTGACTGACAACTAGCCCCCGCCAAGATGAAAATTGCATATTACAGAGAGCAAATGACAGACAGAATTAGGGATGCACTGAATCCACTATTTTGGATTCGGCTGAACAAAAGATTTGGTCGATTATCAAACTGAATCCGAATCCTAATTTGCATATGCATATGCAAATAAGCAGTGGGGAGGGGAAACATTTTCTACTTCCTTGTGACAAAAAGTAAATCGCCCTCTCCGCCCCTAATTTGCATATGCAAATTAGCATTTGATTCGGCTGCGCAGAAGGATTCGGCTGAATTTGAATCCTGCTGAAAAAGGCCGATTCCATCCTCTTCTAGACTTCCCTCCAGATGCAGAGGTCATCTACTTCCTCCTCCCCCTGCTCTGTGCCCTCCCAGCAACAGACAATAGCTGGGGTTGTTGGGTGATGTGTGCCCTGCTCCCCATGCTGTGCAGGCACCCAATCCTCCTCTCCCTCATCTTCCTCATTGGGCAGAACTTCTTCCTCTTCCTGCCTCCCAGCCCCTTCTGCCTGCCTATGGGGCCTGCACTTCTCCTCCTCCGACACATCACCCTCCTCTAGCAGGCCATCCAACATTCGCTTGAGGAGGAAAACCAGGGAAAACCTGCTCAAAGGGGGCAAGTACTCGGCAGAGCTGCCTCAACTGCTGCCACTGCTCTGCACTGACCCGGCCTGATCTGACTTTGCTTTCTGTCTACGCCTTGTACTGTGACCTTCTGCCCAAAAGACTTCTGCTTTACTGTTGTGCCCCTTTGCTCGTTCAGAACCCTTTGCTTTGCACCTCTCTTATTAAGACCTGGCAGCATCCGATTAGCCGAGGGCTCCTCCCGAGGTGAAAGGCTGTTAAAGGCAGAAGCAAGAGCCGAGAACAGGGTGCTTAGCATTGTTTCTGAATTTAGGGTGCCAACCGTCACACTCTACCTAGAGAGAGGATGGCCCTAAACTCTGCTACCGGCAGGAGCTGCATCTGCTGCCAGTCCTGAATCTGCAGTGGCTTGATGACAGGAAATTCAAGCAGGCTGTCACCTAGCACAAACAGTAGTGCTTGACACTATGTCTGTATCAATCAAACCCACCGTGCAGTCACAGGAGAGAACTCCCTTCTGCCTCTTCTAAAACTTCCTGTGCAGTACTCTGGTATGGTCCTACCACCATAATGAGTACAACTAAAAACCTTCAGTTGGGCTTATCCCCACCATATCTTTATAGCTATTGCTTATTAGTTAATAAAACATGGAAATGGAATGAAAATTTAAATATTCACAAAATATACAAAACATTTTCTTTTCATACATACTGTACCATTAGCCCTATGATTTAAATCTTTTTTTAATTTCATGTGTATGCAAAAAAACAAATACATTCTTTTATTGAAATACATTTAAAATACAGTGAAACCTCAATTTTATATCCCCTGATTTTAAATTTTCCCTAATTTTACATTGATGTTTTGTGGCCCCACCTATATATTATCCACAATACATTTCCCTGATTTAAAAATTTTCCTTGCTTTTACACACACTGAAAAATTTTAAATGGGGTTTCTACTGTAATTTGTTAACATGTGCAATTCATGGTTCAACTCCAGGCAGGATATTACATTGTGAACTGGATGAGCACAAAAACCAAAACTAAAACAATCCATTGGCCAGGATACTCGGCCTAGGAAATCATTGCATTATTTTGCTACAAATTTCCATTTACTCTGCCCATGTAGTAGACTATGATGCTTACACAGACTTTCAAAGGAAATTTGATTCCATCAAGGATACCAAATGCAACTTTCTTTTAATAATAATGGAGTCAGCCAGCCTTACATCCCTGGCTCAGAGGATAAGGCCAACCAACCACTTTGCCATGCTGCTTCCGTAGCAGCCCATCCTCTTTGTAGAGAACACCCTACAGCAGTACATGCCTAGTTTAGAGGGTAAGTCTAACAATCATTCAACCAACCAAATTGGCATGCTGCTTCTGTAGCAGCCCTTTCAAATTGTGGATACCTCCTTCCAGCTACACAGGCCGGACTCAGAGTTTAAGGTCAACCAATCACTTTGCCATGCTGCTCCCATAGCCACTCATCCACACTGTATTGACCTCCATACAGCCATACATGCCTGCCTCAGAGGATAAGGTCAACCAATCACTTTGCCATGCTGCTCTTGTAGCTGTCCATCCACTCTGTAGGGACATCCTTCCAGCTGTACATGCTTGGCTTATAGGTTAAGGTCAACCAACCACTTTGCCATGCTGCTTCCATAGCAACCCGTCCCCTCTAAAGAGACCTCCCTCCAGCTGTACAAGTCCAGGTCAAAGGGCGAAAGCTCAGTGGGTAAGGTCAACTAACCACTTTGCCATGATTTTTTCATAGTAGCCCATCCTCTGTTTAGAAACCTCCCTCCAGTCGCCCATTCATAGAGACAATTAACCACCAAAAGAAATAACTGATAACCTTGTCATGACTGGGATGGGGCTACTAGTTTCTCTCTGCTACCCTTACTCCTCATTTGCCCCCCCCATATAACCCAAGCTTTCCCAGTAAACTATGATCTAAAAACTTATCTAGGATCCCATAACTAGAGTAGTATTAACCCTAAGTTTAAAATTCCTGCTGGATAGATGAAGTGTGGGTTACTTTTAACCCCTGCTTTGCAAGTTTGAGGATTCTTGTTCAGTCATTCTATGGATTGGGGAGCTCCTGCGTTGCTGGATGTCCCTTAGTGCTCAGATGTGTCTCCCTACTTACTATAATCACCATCTAAGAGGGTTGTTCTAGTAAACCAGCAGAGCTGTTGAGGTGGCTTTAGGGATTGCACTCATCCACCTGCAAGGATTGTAAGAAGGGCTGACAACAGTTCTCTTACACGTTCAACTCCACCAGAGGGAGAACCCTTTATATCCTCATCAAGGGACATGTGAATTTGTGTTGTCACCACATTCACAGCCAAAATCCAATTTTGAAGTTCAATGTTTTTCACAAGGGGGCCCGCCAGTATACACACCATGGTTATAATGGGGTTATTTTTACTGAGATGTTATTGTTATGCCAGTATTAGATGATGTTACTAAGTACAATCTTCTTGATATTATTCACAATTCTTAACAAATCCTTTCTTACAGATTTGCTGATGAACAAAGTCAGACTGTGCCTGTTGCACTGCCATTCTACTGTGTGTGTGATTATTGGATCCTTGGGGTGTCATCAGGAGTATATCCATTGGCACAAATTCTAAGGCACACCTCGGGGGGGGCACATATAATTATTTCTATCAAGGTTCACACATTTTTGCACAACACCCTGAACATACCAAAATAGCATCTTTATTTGGTAATTCTTAGGAAATATTGTGCACATAATACTTAGCCTGTAATGAATTAAAGATCATGTCCACAATTGTGGCCATTGGGCTGAACTATGGGGTGAACCAGTAGATTGACAGGGTCCTTCTTAATTTTTCTCAAAATTTAAAATAATGGAGTACTGTGGGAATGGGACCTGCTAATATTTCATCATTATTATAAATGATTGCTCTGACAAATCATATATATTCACTCTCTCCTGTACACCACTGCTAGGAATCCTGTCTAACATTTTTGTGTACCAAAGCCTTATCCAGTTCAGCAAAATAAAGGGTGGTAGTCATGGCTATGATGGACCATCTTTTATCATAGTTACATAGTTAAATCGGGTTGAAAAAAGACAAAGTCCATCAAGTCCAACCCCTCCAAATGAAAACCCAGCATCCATACACACACCCCTCCCTACTTTCACACAGATTATGTATACCCATACCTATACTAACTATAGAGTTTAGTATCACAATAGCCTTTGATATTCTGTCTGTCCAAAAAATCATCCAAGCCATTCTTAAAGGCATTAACTGAATCAGCCATTACAACATCACCTGGCAGTGCATTCCACAACCTCACTGTACTGACCATGAAAGTTCTTTTCTTCTAGTCTAAAGGGATGGCCTCTGGTACGTGATCCTCTTTATGGGTAAAAAGGTCCCCTGCTATTGGTCTATAATGTCCTCTAATGTACTTGTAAAGTGTAATCATGTCCCCTCGCAAACACCTTTTTTCCAGAGAAAACAACCCCAACCTTGACAGTCTACCCTCATAATTTAAGTCTTTCACACCTCTAACCAATTTATTTGCACTTAGTCTCTGCACTCTGTCCAGCTCATTTATATCCCTCTTAAGGACTGGAGTCCAAAACTGCACTGCATACTCCAGATGAGGCCTTACCAGGGACCTATAAAGAGGCATAATTATGTTTTCATCCCTTGAGTTAATGCCCTTTTTATGCAAGACAGAACTTTATTTGCTTTAGTAGCCACAGAATGACACTGCCCAGAATTAGACAACTTGTTATCTACAAAAACCCCTAGATCCTTCTCATTTAAGGAAACTCCCAACACACTGCCAATTAGTGTATAACTTGCATTTATATTATTTTTACCAAAGTGCATAACCTTGCATCTATCAACATTGAACCTCATTTTCCAGTTTGCTGCCTAGTTTTCCAACTTAGACAAATCACTCTGCAAAGTGGGAGCATCCTGCATGGAACCTATAGTTCTGCACAATTTAGTATCATCTGCAAAAATAGAAACAGTACTTTCAATTCCCACCTCCAGGTCATTAATAAACAAGTTGAAAAGCAAGGGACCTAGTACAGAGCCCTGCGGTACTCCACTAACTACACTGGTCCAATTAGAAAATGTTCCATTTACCACCACTCTTTGTAGTCTATCTTTTAGCCAGTTCTCTATTCAGGTACAAATACTATGTTCCAGGCCAACATTCCTTAATTTAACCAGTAACCTTTTGTGTGGCACTGTATCAAATGCTTTAGCAAAGTCTAAGTAAATCACATCCACTGCCATCCCAGAATCGAGGTCCCTGCTTACCTTCTCATAAAAAGAAATGTAGTTAGTCTGGCAAGATCTATTATGCATAAAACCATGCTGGCATACACTCAGAGTATTATGATTTGCTATAAAGTCCAGTATCTTATCCTTTAATAACCCTTCAAAAAGCTTTCCTACTACTTACGTCAGACTAACTGGCCTATAATTTTGAGGCTAAGAACAGGATCCTTTTTTGAATAGAGGCACTGCATTAGCAATTCGCCAGTCTCTCGGCACTATGCCAGACCTAAATGAATCCTGAAAAATTAAGTAAAGAAGTTTGGCAATCACAGAGCTAAGCATTCTAAGTACCCTGGGATGAATACCATCTGGTCCAGGACCTTTGTTTATCTTAACATGTTCTAGTCTCTTTTGAATTTCCTCATGTGTGAACCATGCATCATTAGTTGTATTACTAGAATTGTGACTATTAAGAAAGAAACCTTCAATAGCTGGTTCCTCATTTGTGTAGACAAACAAAAAATATGAATTCAGAATATGCGCTTTTAATTTGTTTTAGCAGCTGACCCCCCTCTGAAACTAAAGGTCCCACTCCTTCCTGCTTCATTTTTTTACTATTAACATATTTAAAAAATAATTTTGGATTATTTTTAAGGCTTGCTGCAATATCCTTTTCCATATCAATTTTAGCTTGCCTTATAGCTTCTTTGCATGATTTCTTGTACCTTATAAATGATTTTGCTGTGCCAGCTAACTTGAAAGCCTTAAAAACACTTTTCTTACCCACCTCAACACCAACACTTCTATTGAACCAAAAAGGTTTTGCTTTGCAACGATGTTCCTTGCTTACAAGTGAAATATACTGACGTATATTTATTAAGCAGCAGTTTAAAGACCTCCCATTTTTGTTTCGTGTTTAACCCTGTGAAAAGCATTTCCCACTTAATATGTTGCAGAAAAGCCTTTATACTGTCAAAGTTTGCACGTGTGAACTTTAGTGTTTTAGTTACTGCCTTATAGAATTGCTTCTGCAACAGAATCTCAGAGGAGACCATGTTATGATCACTATTCCCTAAATGACTATGAAGATTTTCATTCATCCAGGTCATAGTATATCTAGTATAGGTCAATCTAAAAACAACTGGACTTGCTGAGTAATCAATGAAGACGTTTCACTACTCATCCGAGCAGCTTCTTCAGTTCAACTGACTGGTGTGGGAAGTTCTTGGCATATAAACTCTTCCACTAATCCATTTACAATGGCACATTGTAACTCTTCAAAGAGGTGACATCTGAAGAAACTCACAGAGGTCATGTGTGTCATGCAACTCCTAGATACAGGCAAAACTCAGCTGTCTATCTACACTTAAAAGACAAGGGACACTCCTTTGAAGACAGCAAGGTCCAAATCTTGGATAAAGAAGACCGCTGGTTTGAACGAGGCGTGAAAGAGGCGATTCATGTCAAAGTGGAAAGACCTTTTCTGAACAGAGGTGGGGGCCTTCGACACCACCTGTCTGCTACATACAATGCTGTTCTAACATCTGTACCCCGGCGGATTCAGAACACTTCACACATCCATTCATGCAACTCTCACAAGTAACACCTGTATCTTGGAGTTGCATGACACATTGGATAATCCTATCACAACTACACAGAATCAACACCTCTGTGAGTTTCTTCAGATGTCACCTGTTTGAAGAGTTACAATGTGCCATTGTAAATGGATTAGTGGAAGAGTTTATATGCCGAGAACTTCCCACACCAGTCAGTTGAACTGAAGAAGCTGCTTGGATGAGTAGTGAAACGTCTTCATTGATTACTCAGCAAGTCCAGTTGTTTTTAGATTGACCTATACTAGATATTCCCTAAATGCTCACCCACACAAATGCTAGAAATGAGTTCAGTATTATTAGTTATTACAAGATCCAAAAGTGAGTTATTCCTAGTAGGTTCTTGAATGAGCTGGAATAAATAAGTCTGATAAAAAATACCCACTAGGAAATCCATATTTCTGCTGAAAATTAAACAACCTCTGTTATCCAATAAATCTTTGTTTTCCAGAGCCTTCACTGTTGAATATGCTGTGATTGGACAAAACTAACTAGTATTATACAGTCTAAAATTTGCTAACTTCAAAGTCTCAGTCCTATATTCAGATGAAGTTAGTTTGTTTTACCCATGGGCACAAAGATCAAGAATTTTGGCAATAGTGATAGTTATGTATCCAACACTACTAGGTTTATTTATTAAAATTAAAATATGAATTTTAGGGTTTTTTAAAATTGGAGTAAACTTGAAACTTACCAAATTTGAATGTGTGCTTATTTATGAAAAACATTGATTGAATAAAAACGTGGAAAAACTTGTGTGCAGTGAAATCTTATTTTCTTTATCATTTACAATGGGTCTACCAACACTGAAATAAATTCTAAAATAAAAATCGAAAAACTCAAACTGAAAAAAAATCACTTGAATTTGGCCTAGGACAACTCCCATTAACTTTTAAATGAACTTGGAAGCTTTTAGATGCAGCATTTCTAACTGTTTTTGTACTTCATAAGCCTCTAAAATACCATTTTGAAAGCTCTAATTAAGATGTGTACGTTTTAACTGTAAAAAATCAAAATTAATGTTTAATAAATCAGCCCCTACATGTTAGGAAATATTAAATATCACTTGCCATACTTTTTGCTATTTATTTTAATTCTACTTGCATTACACCATACCTTAAAGGAAAACTATACCCCCCAAACAATGTAGGTCTCTATTAAAAGATACTGAGTAAAACAGCTCATGTGTAAAACCCTGCTTCATGTAAATGAGCCATTATCATAATAATATACTTTTTTAGTAGTATGTGCCATTGGGTAATCATAAATAGAAAATTGCCATTTTAAAAAATAAGGGCCGCCCCCCTGAGATCGTAAGATTCACAGTGCACACATACAAACCACATGTTAGGTCACATGAGCCAATTAACAGACAGAGTTCTACCTTTTGCTTCCTCACTTCTTCCTGTTACAGTTAGTGTTGTAGTATTTCTGGTCAGGTGATCTCTGAGGCAGCAGAGATAGAGTCACAAAATGGTGGTTCAAGGCAAGAGATGTAAAAGGGCAATATTTATGTAAATATATATTCCAATTTGGTAAGATTCTTTAATATGTCATTCAATTTGATATAAACTATCTGTTGTTTAAGTATTAATTTTGGGGGTATAGTTTTCCTTTAAAATTTTTTAAGAAGATTATAGGGCAGATTTATCAAAATGAGAGATTACAGCTCACCAAAAACAAATTCACTCAAACTCTATTCATTCCTTTGGGATTTTTAGAATCATATTTATCAATGGGTGAATAGTGATGGGCGAATTTATTAGTTAGGCATGAATTTGCTGCAGATTTCGCGACAATTTGGACGCCTGCGACGGAAATCCGTGTTTTGCAATTTTTTTGTGAAATTTGGGACAAATGGGACAAATTCGCCCATCACTGTGGGTGAAAGTTAGAGTTCGCCATTTGATAAATACAATTCTAAAAATCCTATACACACAAATTTTTTAATCTCACATTTAAATAAATCTGCCCCTTACATAAGGTAAAATATAACAGCAGAATCAAATGAACTGTTGCTGAAAAAGACGTGGTTACTAATTTGAATACACATATCCATGGTAGAAGGATTTTCCCAGTATACTCTAGAGATGTGTTAATCAGTGTTTTTTAATGAAATAATTTTTACAAGTGACAGACTTTGTGTTAAATGGAGTATTTCTAGGATAACGATGAAAGTTATCAATAGGATACAGTAATTGCTAAGTGACTGAGCTCCATTGTGTTGGCTTCCTACAACAATTCATCTTGCTCTTTATCAGAGAGAACCAGCAATGCCTTACAATAACAAATCAAGTGACAACATATTTCTATGTATAGGTCTTTGATAGGTCTAAACTGACAGTGAAAGAAAAGAAACAGGAGATCCAATAAGTGAACAGCATGTTTGATGAGGAATCTTTAACAGGAACATTTACTGTATATGTTTATACATTCTGTATGATTTTGCACATAATGTAGCACGATATACTAAATTACATACAACAATATTTTAGTATTTTATAATGAATTATAACCTTTTAGGTACTTGCTATTATATTTTATAACACTGTTCTATTTATCACGGTTTGTATTATGACATGTTAAGGTAACTTTTAACAATTTTTAGGTATTGTAATTGGTAATTTTATGATTACATAGCACATGTCACTTTCTGATGATGTAATTTCCTTAATTGATCTATCACTATTGGCTACTTATATCCCTATGGGTGTAGGGTGGAGTTGCCTTGAGAAAGGTCCCTGAGGGGACCGAAACGTCACGTTGGCTGTAACTGCACTTATCTAAATACAAAATTTTTTTCACTGAAACCCCTGGAGTTGCTGGTCATTTGAACTGTGTATGAATATTTTGTACTGTGCACCCGGGTAATCGATGTGAAACAGTGTGCCACCCAGATGAACATGGATATATATATATATATATATATATATATATATATATATATATATAATATATCAACATACCGGTGCATTCAAAAATCCTCAGATAGTTACTGGCTAGGTGCTGGTTAAAAATATCATATAGAGCTGCAAAAAGAACCGCACTCACAGGACTTGTTCCAAGTTTACAAAATAGAATATCTTTATTTCGACGTTTCGACTCTAAACTCAAGCCGTCTTCAGGAAGACGGCTTCAGTTTAGAGCCGAAAAGTCGAAATAAAGATATTCTATTTTGTACACTTGGAACAAGTCCTGTGAGTGCGGTTCTTTTTGCAGCTCTCTCTCTCTCTCTCTCTCTCTCTCTCTCTCTCTCTCTCTCTCTCTCTCTCTCTCTCTCTCTCTCTCTCTCTCTCTCTCTCTCTCTCTCTCTCTCTCTCTCTCTCTCTCTCTCTCTCTCTCTCTCTCTCTCTCTCTCTATATATATATATATATATATATATATATATTTTTTTTACTACAGTCACCATTTTTGGAAACAAAAAAATATATACTTTGATGGCGAGATGCAAGAAATTATTTTAAGTGATTTTCCATTATGGAAAGAAAGCAATTTTGACAATGACACAGCTTCATTGCACCCCCGCCTAATGTTTTTAAAAATAAGTGGTGAGCACAACTTTCCCTTGTTTGTTATAGTTATACAGGAGCAGCTCCATGTTGTAGCTCCCACCCTTCCCAGCTATAGTAAGATGATCCCACTGGTGTCTAATAAAAAGGGCAGCCAAGTTTGAAAGCAGCTAGTAAGTTGAAGGTAAAACTTAGTCCCTTTGTAAAATGTATAATGAAGCAATAGAATTCTTAATGGGGAGAGGGAGAGGGGGGGGGGAGAGAGAGAGAGAGAGGCTGGCATGGACTTAAAATGATGCACAAATGGGGTACACAGGTTTTTTGTTGTCTTCGCTGATGGGTAGCGGGGTAGTTAGAGACTTTGAGTATTGGAGTTAATTTGAGTTCTCATGTACAGGGAAGGTCTTTAATCATAATGAATGTATTATATATGGAGTATCTGATTTGTATCTTAATTGGTTTAAAATGGAGGAGCATTTAAAAGCTTTCCAAACAATGTAGGTATGTATATGATTGTGACATATCTACATAAAGATTACTGGAGTACAATGGATTACAGTGGAAAGGAAAAGTTTGTTGATTGTGTGAAAACGGCAGAAGGAGACAATTTATGTCATAAATCACAATGTTAGACTTCTGGGACATTAAATGTAGATATATAGGTCTGTTAGCTTATACTGAGTAATCATTACACAATGTGATTTAAGGTAATCATTAATTTGTATACCCTGATGAACTTGTAGTAGAAGGTGAAAGCATGCTTGAGAAAATTGGGGATTAGGAAATATGTGTTACAAATCTAGTAATCTACAGCAACAAATTAGCAAGTAGCATTTACTGGTCAGCTGTTTAAAAGAAAACATCTTATTGGTTGCTAGACTAAACATCTGCAAATTATTTATTTTATCAAATTAACCCAAGTGTGTATTTTGTCTTGGGCACTGCCAACTGGATCATATTCCACCGTCCAAATGTTATTTTATGATTAATAAATATACTAAAGATTAATTCTCTATTTTGCTGCTTTGCCTTCCATACAGCCCAACAAATCAAATATTGTATTCAATTAATATTTTTAAGTTAAATAGAAGAAATGTATTCGTCAATAACATAAAATACATAGTAACACAGCTTTAGGGACAAATCTTACATTTGAATATCCATAACATGTAAATGTCAGTTATTCTCAAGAGTTCTAGTTTATGTTGGGAAACAATTGCCAAGAAAAATATATGTAGACGTAAGGTAGACATTGAACAATGTACATATACTTTACATATTATTTACTGGACATGGTGATTTAAAGTAAAGAATACAGAAGGAGAAGTAACACTCTAAGGAAATACAAGAAAACAATTCTGGATCACAATCACAATTGTAATTGTCATGTGGTACTATAAGAGATGACCTAGTAATTGGCTGCATTTGTATTTTGGTCCCAATTTTGGTTCTTATTTTCATCTTTGAAAATACTTTCCTGCTGAAAAGAAATGCACTTTTGTTTCAACAAATCTATACATAACAGATATTGCTAAAATGTGTTCAAATATGCCAATTCAACTACATCAAGAGTTTCCATTTGCAGTATACAGTATAGTATACCCATTTTATTTTGTTCTTACTTTATAAGCAGAATTAAAATTCACTTCCTATAGGTGCACTGTCAATATCAAAAATAGAATGTACAGAATAAGTGAATTACAAGGCATTAAACATAGCACCTGATATGCCTTGTTATTTTGGGGTACACTCCCAGAGTAGTTTCCCTGGTTGGTTGATCTTTTGTGCATTTCTACTGAAACTATAATGAAAAGGCAAATAATTGCATCTGTTTTTGTATCAGAATAAATCATGCCACGCTACAGTAGGTGCTAACCCTTATACTTTTTGCTTTGTTTGCATCACTATTTTGCTACTATTTTCTATTTCATTGTTAACAAATACAATGAGAGTATTTTTAATTTATTGATCTATGTTTTGTAGTTTGTGAATGCATTCAATTCAAGATTCAAGAGATCCACAACCTGAATTGATCTAGTTTTTGGCAGAAAAAAACTCAAATTAATTGAAATCAAGTTCTCAATATGAGTTTTGGGTCAAAACCCTCCAAAAAAAAAACTCGAACATCAAGCAGGCTGTTAACCTATTCAAATGGTTCCAGGGACCTCTTCCACTGAGTCTTACATGATACAGGTTTTAAGTGGTATATTTTTAGATTTGAGCTATTTCTTATAATAAATCTCAAATATTATAGTTTTTTTTAAACTTAAAAATTTGAGTTTTGACCAAAAAAATACAACTTGAATATTTAAATTGTCATGGAAAAAACAACTCTAATTTTAATAAATCTGCCCCTGTGTGTATGTTCATGTGTAGGTCTTCTGGCAATGAAACATTTGACAAACTCTCTGTAGGCTTGGTAATTGTTCTCTCATGGGGTAGGATGCACAGTTTGATCACTAAGCTGCTACTGTGGCTGAAATGACACCATAACTTAAAGTTATAGCCAGTTAGAAACTATAAGTACATACTTTTGAAGAAGTAACAAACACATGAAGAACCAACTTAATATAAATATGTTGAGTATCTTCAAATAAACTACAGTATATGCACAAAGCACAATATTATATTAAACAATGTTAAGGCCAGCCATTGGCCAGTTTTGCCTACTGACTCATCGGCCAGTGTCTGGTTAGGGCTTGTTGAGAAAGATATCAGGCTGACTAGAATATCCCACTCAAGTGTGTCTTACAGAGTGTGAACAGCTTTATATAAAGAGACACAAGGGGGCCGATTCACTATGGGTCGAATATCGAGGGTTAATTAAACCTCGATATTCGACTAGGAACTAAAATCGTTCGACTTTGAATATCGAAGTCGAACGATTTAGCGCAAATCCTGCGATCGAGCGAGGATTATTCCTTCGATCGAACGATTAAATCCTTCGAATCGAACGATTCGAAGGATTTTAATCCAACGATCGAAGGAAAATCCTTCGATCAAAAAATCCCAGGCAAGCCTATGGGGACCTTCCCCATAGGCTAACATTGACTTCGGTAGCTTTTAGCTGCCGAAGTAGGGGGTCGAAGTTTTTCTTAAAGAGACAGTACTTCGACTATGGAATGGTCGAATAGTCGAACGATTTTTAGTTCGAATCGTTCGATTTTCGTAGTCGAAGGTCGAAGTAGCCCATTCGATGGTCGAAGTAGCCCAAAAAAACTTCGAAATTCGAAGTTTTTTTAATTCGAACCCTTCACTCGAATTTAATGAATCGGCCCCTTAGTTCAGAGCAATTCACTGTGCAACTGATAAAATAACTTGCTATTTTTTTCATACCTAGGTTTGGCATAGTGTTTCTTGACCAGTAAATACTACTTGCTGACTGGTTTCTATGGGTTATTGCACCTGGGCAAACCTTAGTTATATAACCCCCTTAATTGTACTAGATTGTCCTCAGTTTTAACTCAAAGTAACTCCTGTAAGACCACTAATAATAAATATAAATATTTGACAGTGGTCTTAAAGCAACAATGCCCCAAGTACTCCCTGGTCTAAGAAACAAACATTTTACAAGGAAAGCTAAGTATTCTAGCTTACTGGGGCTGTTCATAGTAATTAACCTACGCTATGTCCTATGAGCAAGGCATAATCTAATAAAACAGAGCATACACATACTACTTGAATGATTCATTAAGATTTTGAGTAAAATATGTTTCTTGTGCATGAGGTCCTGCATGTTATGGGTACTTGATGTTTGCTATGCTACTAAGCAGGACTGTTTTTTCTAAAAGTATCTTTTGCTATGTGTTCAGGCAATTATAAAATAACATATGGTATAGGATTGCTATTGTTGCTGGTTAATATCTTAAATAATTTTGTTTAGGTTCCAAGAAACAGAAATACTAGCTCTTTGTATCTCATGCAGGATAATTATGATGCTGTATTAACACTCTGCACAAAAAGTCATCTGAGAGTATAAAATGTGAATTAATGCAGTAATATGTGAAGATCAAGGAAGTGGAACAGAGAGTCCTTGACCTGGAAGACAATTTACAGGAGAAATCAAAAAAGATTGATTTTCTGATGCATCAAAATGAATTTCTTCAAACTAATATTGATGATTTGGAAAATTGTTTAAGACACAATAATGAGAGGTTGATTGGATTATCTGAACTTATTAAAGAACAGGATCTGATAGCCACTGTGCAAGTGACTTTGCTTCATTGCTTGATAAATTGGAGAATATAAAATAGTATTGTATAGTATACCCTGAAAACTACCTATGCAGTTGCTATCAGATTTAAAATGACATTTAAAAAATAGGAAAATAATTTTGTAGTGGAAGGGAGAAATATATAGCTATTTCTATGGTCCACATTGATCTTGAGAATCAGTTACTTATGGAGGTCCTACAGAGATACATTTAAAATGAAAAAATGTCAATGTAGATTTATCTGGGCAGACAAAATACATTTCATGTATAGCTTAAAAATGCAGGGTGGCAGCAGTGATAAAGAAGATATACATACATCCTGACGACGGCTCTTTGTGAGCCAAAACGCATTGATATACCATGCACCAATAAATGATACACGCTTGATGGCGACTGCTGTGAGTGCTTTAGTGGACCGCTACAATTATTTTTGGTTAGCACCCGGCAAATGATTATGTGAATGGTGAGTGGCGATAATTATATATATATATATATATATATAAAATAAATATGTTGTGTGGTGTATTTAAGAATGTTACATGATTACCAACTTAAATAGTATTAGGACACAACAGAGACAAACTTCAAACACATCCTATTTAGCACACAGTTGCTATGTCCCCTACCCTTTGACCAAGAGCTGTCGAGCATCCAGTCATTCCTGTCTCTAAACTGCCTTTTCAACCTTACATTTTCCTGATTCTCGAATGGACTGCCTCAGTAATACTTGCCCTACTCCCCAAGATGAACTTATTGGTCACTGTGCATTCAGAACCTCGACACATGTTCATATGGTCAGTCTTTAGTTAATATAATAGGCTTAGTTAGTCATAGAGTTCCTGTAGTTCCTGAAGTAAGGAAACCGATGCCAGACCCAATGAAAGGATGAGTATCTGAGAGGCAGTGGACTGATCCAATATATTCATAATTTGCTTTGTTAATATGGGTTAAACATTCTATGTAGGGTAACTTGGTTTTATGTGTATTATTTCTATACATATGTGTCGATAGATTTTGGAAATATATATTTTGATTGAATTATCTGTTTCGTTAAAGAACCATTATAACCAGGAATACATATTGTGTGGGGAATCACTGTTTAGGTAGTAGTAGCAACAACTCCTTTCACACAGATAGTTGACAGTACACAGGTTTCCAACTGATCTTTCTATGTGATTTTTATTCCACACACCAGTTTATACACAAACATAAAAGTTCATAATCTTTTCGGAGGCAGAAAACAAAATAGTTTCAGCTGTTCTGGTAAAGAAAAAATGTCCTTTTCCCAAAGGATCCACAGCCCCACTTGGGCAATATAAGTCCAGCAAACAAAATAAACTGTTAACTCACAGTCCTTTGGAGATTCCCTGTGCTTTTCTCCTGGAAGCCGCTCACACCCAAGCACTTTAGGGAAGAAGCTGGTAGCCAGTCCTTGCTACCGGAGAATTTGTCTACTTGTCAAAACTTGTGTCCAGCAATATATGCTCAATAACACAGGTCACATGCAGTTACACTGAAAACTTGTAACACAGCCCCAATAGCTCTCCTTTCTCTCTCAGACAGGGTAGAGAGCAGCATTAATTGAGCCCCTACCTTTTTACTCCAGGTGAGGCTAATCACCTCACTGCTACTCAGAGCCTCATTTTCACATCCCTCTGCACTGCTTCATAGAGGATTCTGGGAGAGATATACTTTCCATCTATGATTTTCCCAACCATGCTACAATATGTACTTGTGTATATGAGAATAAATATACATATTCGCATAAATATATCCTTGGTCAACAGAATTTGTACAATTGTCCCCAATAGAAACCAATGACATAGCCTTGCATATCATCTCAATAAGTGATGATGCATCCAGTACAAAAACTAAGATTATGGCAAATGCAGAGTGCATGTGGTGCTGCATCTAATTATCTAAATACAGTATGTGGTCTGGTTTCAAAAAGCAATTTATAAAAAAAGCTCAGTCTTAAACAAGTTTACGAATGGAGTTTCTAAGGGGCAGATTTATCAAAGGTCAAGCTGAATTTTCAAATTCAAAAAATTCAAATTCAGCGCTGTTTTTGTGTATCTTGACTAGGGAATAGTCCAAATTTGATTAGATTCGAAAATTGGAATATCTAAATTTATCATGTATTGTCTCTTTAAAAATTAAACTTTGACAAGTCGTCATCTTAAACCTGACGAATTGCTGTTTTAGCCTATGGGGGACCTCCTAGAACTTACTTGGAGTCAATCAGTGGACCTTGAAAAATCAATGTTTTTTTTTGGGAAAAACTTTGATTCAAATTCGATCAAATGCGCATTACTTCGATTCATATGATTCAAATTCGGCCAAATATGGACTTGTTCAATTGGCAACAGACCTATTTGGCCAAAAAAACTTTGACTTAATTTTGGTTGGTCTTTTCGAATTCAAATTTCGAAGTTTTTCAAATTCAAAACTCGATCCTGGATAATTATGCCCCTAAGTGTTTGTCCATGATATTGAACCTAGGTTTATTTTTTTCTGGGCATTGTAATGGATCTAATAAACTTTAAAGTATTCTATAACTTTAACAATAGTTGTGCACATACCTAAAAATTATTTTCATTGTTGCATATGTGCCTCTAATAGATTGATGAAAATTTGATTTTTAATTATTGCAAATTAACCAGTCGTGTTGAGGCAAATGTCTATCGTAAGTCATTAACAGTTGAACGTTGTTTAGGTTAGGCAATCAGAAAATATCAGAGACTGAAAACTATTTTACTATTTAAAAGCACTTGCTAATGGCTAACTTGGAGGAAGTTTTAGCACATCTTTTACTGGCAAATCCCTAACAGATCAAATTTTTCCTGACAGTCTGGAGAGTAAGATATGTTTAGTGATGAATGAATCTGTCCCATTGGCCATTTTTTTGTACAAGTCAAATATCAGGGTATGAAAAATCTACACCTTGATTTCAGTGATGATTACATAGTATAATTTCCTTATTCAAATGTGAAGCAAAATTGTTTGATCTATCATAAAATATATATACTTTCAGGATTGCCTACTTTTCATATGGATGAAATTTGATTTTGTCCTTTTTAAAGCAGAATTTGACCTTGCCTTTAAAAGAAAGTTGTTGTTGGGAGGCTGCTGATGATTCACTCTATAATTTCATATGGCATAAGTATTAATATTGAAGCCCATGCAAAAGCATACTTACAAGTTTAATATGTATATGTCCAACAACGGTTCTTCTGGTGAAATCAACTCACTCAGTGTCACTCTAGGAGTAACAGAGTTATGTTGTATCTGCAGCGCTCACCTACACGTTCATAAGCAAATCTGATGTTTTCTCCAAACAAAATGAAATAGAAAACAACTTGTTTTCCCACAGTTTACTTGCTTGTGTTAAATGGATCTGGCAGGCAGATCATTTTATCATAATGTATTTCAAAACTATATCCAAAAATAAAGCACAGCACAGCTGTCCTCCCACTAGGCATTTTTATGTCTTTAACCAAAACAAGTAAACTTGCCGTACAATTTGCGTATTAAACTGCTCCCCAGCAGCAAATTCGCCCTGTTTAAGCATAATTCCATGTAGTCACTATTTATATTTTTCAAAGGTTATTTTTTACAGAGGATGTTACTATAAGAATATAGTACATACAACAGGCCATACCAAGTTGAGTTACACCTGAGATCTGCATTTGCTTGCACCTAAATGAGTACAACACGATTCAGAAAAGTTTTTAGACCAAGCGCTACTGTCTGAAAAAAGTGTTTGATTTGATCATATGCCTTAACAGACCACATGCCATATTACCTATATTATCTAGAAAACAATCCATCGTATGGTTAGCAAATACCGTATATACTCGAGTATAAGCCGAGTTTTTCAGCATCCAAAATGTGTTGAAAAAGTCTACCTTGGCTTATACTCGGGTCAGCGGGCAGTAGCTGAGATTGCAGTCACTTTTAATCATTCCTATACCAACAGTTCACTTGGGGAGAGACTGCAATATCACACAGCGCCCTCTGTTGGTTATATGAAAGAATAACAGTGTGCCCTCTGTTGGTTATATGAAAGAATAACAGTGACTGCAATAACACACAGCACCCTCTGTTGGTTATATGAAAGAACAACAGTGCGCCCTCGTTGGTTATATGAAAGAATAACAGTGACTCCAATATCAAACAGCGCCATCTGTTGGTTATATGAAAGAATAACAGTGACTGCAATATCACACAGCACCATCTGTTGGTTATATCAAAGAATAACAGTGACTGCAATATCACACAGTGCCCTCTGTTGGTTATATGAAGGATTAACAGTGATGGCATTATCAAACAACGCCCTCTGTTGGTTATATGAAAGATTAACAGTGATGGCAATATCACACAGCACGCTCTGCACATGGTAGTGGGACAGTGGGGCAATGCAGTAATCCGTTTGGCAATTCTCTGTCACCAACAACTTTGCAAAGAAGTCCGGTTGATTGCTGGGGGGTCGCTTTGGCGGAATGTGCGCTGCTGGGAGACAGGGCTGTAGTTGTGTCTAGGCTTATACTAGAGTCGTTAAGTTTTCCCAGTTTTCGTAGGTAAAATTAGGTACCTCGGCTTATACTCGGGTCGGCTTATACTTGAGTATATACGGTAATGGTTACTAACTTAATAGGACCTTTTCTCTTTCTCTTGCTTTGCAATGAAGTTATCGATGATTTATTAGTCGCGGGCAAATTGTCGCATGTTTAAAAATCGAAATCAAAATTATTCAGATGCAGATCGACTTTAATGCATTTGGACAAAATAGTCGCATGTATAAAAATCGTGTGTCAAATTTATTTTGACGCCCATTGACTTCAACGTGTTTCGCCCATCACTAATAATAGTAGTAGTAGTTGCAGTAATAATAAATTCCTCTATCTTTGGATGCTGTACGTTTGTTTTATGTTCCTATGTGCTCCAATTATCCTTTCCAAACAGATCCTTATAGTCACAACTGACTTCAAGTGAGGAGAAAGTGCTTGACCAGATTGATTTTATGGCTCTCTGAAACGTCTGACTTCTGAAGCTAGAAGAGGTAAACATGGACTAATTATTAACACTATATCAATGCTGGAATAGGTTTACTAACTGGTTTACTAACATAGGTTAGTAGCATAGGGCAGTTGTTACTTTCATTTTCTAGAAGTCTGATGAAAACAAATTGCTGATTGGTTACTACTGAAAGCTGCTCTAGTGTAACAATGTACTTAAAGCTGCCCTGCATTATATTTCTGTATATTTTATTACAGCAATACATTATATTAAGTGACAGTTTCCCTTTAATAAAAACCAGAAATACACATTATTCAGTGATTATGTCATTGCATTTTACAGAAGCTCACAGAATCATTTACAGACAAAAAAAGTGAGAGATTACTACAGTGGATTATCTCTATTGCCTTTGGGACTAGTACATACAAATCACTCCAAATTGCATGCAGATGAGATGGACTTTGTAAGCATTCAGTGCTGAGAGTTGTTATTAAATGTGTTGAAAACTCATTTACACTTAATTTTACATAGCAATTCTCAGATTTTAATAAATAAGTCTCAAATGTGTGTGACAGTAAATAATAGGCACGTGCTGTATAGTGGAAATGCAATGGTCACTTTGTACAATGAGAGAATGGATTTTGATCGGGAAAGGTAATAAAACACATTTTGCATGTTTTTATGAAAACGAGGCATTACAATGCCAAATGAATATTTTATATTGTTGCAATGAAAAAGGACATTAGGGATTCTTAAAGTGGACCCGTCACCCAAAAAAATTATTCAAAATCCTATTTTATCACACTAGTCAAGCAAAATGAACTTTAATTACACTATATAAATTATTTGAATCATGTTTCCTTCAGTCTGGGAATTCATAATTATAGCAAGCAGGCAGGAGCCATTTTGTGGACACTGTTATTAAGACAAGCCTTGTATCATCTCAGAATCTTGTTTGTGCACCAGAATGGGGGACCTGATGTCCATCCCCATGCCCTGGTTACACAATTAAACGGTGAAAAGAACGGGGGAATGTCGGGAGAGCAGTGACATCTAGAAAGTGCTGAATGGAAAGTGAAAGCAGTTGTCTGCCCCGCCTCTATGACTAGGCATAGAGGCGGGGCAGGCAATATTTGATCGACAGCTGAGATTTTTAAATGAGTTTACAACAGCTATGAATGCTTTAATAAAAAATTGAAATTGGATTTCATGTTTAATTTGAAAAGGACTTTTATTATACAGATTTTTGTGTCTGGGTGACGGGTCCACTTTAAACTAGACAAATTATATTCTCCTTATTGGTGAGATTTATTATGTGGCCTCAGTAATGGTTTAACAGTACACTTTGAGGGTAATAATATGTGACACAATCTGTTATGAATTAAAACATATGAAAAAACACAATTTGTGTAAAATCTGCATTTAAAGATAATTAAAACAAGTATTTTGTGTAAACATGCGTGTTGCCATAATTTGAATAGTCCATAAATTATAATCTAACCTGGAAACACAGAATTGACCATTTTGGCATGTCACTACACTACCGTGTAGGTCCTACAATTTTTGGCACTTAAATGGGTTAAGTTTTGTTAACTTTTTGAGATGTTACATAATGGCCTACTGTTAGAAGTCTTTCAGTTACTCAGTTATTTGTTTTTTAAATCGTTTGTCTTTCTCTTCTGCCTCTTTCTGGGGTCACTGACCCCGGAAGCCAAAAACTACTGTTGCTCTTTAAGGTTAACATTTTTATTATTTTATATTATTGTTACTTTTATTTATCACCTATTCATATTACATTTAAACTTCTGTCTAGTTGCTACAGTAAAATGGGTTCTAAGAAACAAATAAACAGTTAATATGCAAAAAATAATCCACAATACTCCGAAAACTACACACATTGTGACATAAATACCAGTTGTGTGAAGCTTGTAAATACTAACTTTTAACACACCCATGATCCTCAGGTTTCCAAAGCCAAAGGGGGATGTAGTTGACCAGGTATCTGATTGAGTAATCTCATACCTGATTCCAAAATGTATTTATGTATGGGCAAGCCAATACACAATGCTTTTGTCTGCCCGCATTTTAGGGCAGTCACTGGTTGCCCTTCTTTGCATTGTGAATAGGATTTCTGCTGTTAAATATGTTCTATGGAACATAGTTTGAGTGAAACATTTTTCTGTAAATGATAGAGGGTAAAGTGTGCCACAGCTACCTATATGCTTTTAGTAAGGTTTCCATGTCTAGTTCTGGTATGTCTTCCATCCATTGTCCGGGTCCCTTGGGTAGGTTATATGACATTGCTCCTTTTTTATAGTTACAGTAACTCTTAGAAGAAAATTGTCTAAGGCATTGTCAGATAGTAATCGGAGGGTTCTACTGAAATTTGTTTGGGTTGTAGAAAGGCAAATATGGTGTTGGTGAGAGGTGGGTATCTGTCTTGTTACATAGTTAAACCAGTTTGAAAAAAGACAAAGTCCATCAAGTTCAACCCCTGCAAATAAAAACCCAGCACCCATACACACACCCCTCCATACTTTCACATAAATTATATATACCCAAATCTATACTAACTATAGAGTTTAGTATAACAATAGCCATTAAGATTATGTCTGTCCAAGAAATCATCCAAGCCAATCCAAGCATTAATGCCACCATTTTCAATAACATGACTCTGTCCATAAAGGAGTGGTGATGAGCATGCTATTTTTTTATATCTTGTGCTATTTCTTGTATACAGTGTGTGACATTGTATGTGTATAGATCTTATTTGGATGCCTAGGTATGTAAGGGCATCTTTTGTCTACGTGAAATTTGTATTTGCTGCTCCATGTAGGTTTTCCTCTGTTCCCTAATTGCATTATTTCTGATTTAGCTATGTTGATGCAGTAGCCCGAGGCTGCACCATATTGTTGAATAATAGATAACATGTGTGGCATGCCTGTTTCAGGTTTGCTATGTGGAGTAACCGCAAATGCTGTTAGATTCATTTCATGTGTCCCTATTTTTATACCGTGGAAAGTTTTCATGTCTTGGAGAATTCTTAGAAGAAGTCTTTGGGCTATTATCTTTGATAATATCTTGATGTCCATTTTCAACAGAGAGGTCAGGCGGTAAGTGTTTAATTCAGCGGGGTCCTTGTATGGTTTGGGGATTGGTGTGGGGTATGCTTCTGTTTGTTCCTTGATTATGTCCCCTGTCTGAAACATTTTGTTATATACATTTGTCAACAGTTGTGCAATGTGTGTACTAAATATTTTATAGTATCCCATTGTGTAGCCATCTGGGCCCAGTAATTTGTTGGTTGCTAGTGATTTTAATGTAGATGTCACTTCTATGACTATTATGGATTTCTGTTTGGGTAATTTTTGATAATCATAAGCAAGGGGTTGGGGAGCACCATCCATCCAACACAGAATGGTGTGCAGGGTCAGATAATAATTAATAATACAAACAAGAGGAAAGAAATGACCCATCCAATTGCACCATCCCATCCAAATATTGAGAACTCCTGTGAAGTGATTAATAAAACTTAACTTTTAATAAACTATTAAAACCATATTCTAGATAGCACCATTAAAATAAAGGTTAAGGTAAGGAGGCTGGTAGACTGAAAACACGGGGTTGGAGGCGTTATGAGAGTCAGGGGTGACGGTTGGTTCAACAGAGTTGATGTATAGTCATCCAGCACATTATTCGCACTCTATATCTATAGGTACTCCAGTTAGTGTCCCGCGTACAGCCACCCCTTCACCCGCTTGAGGATCCCACCCTTCAGGTGTACGGGCGAACTGCTCAAGGATTCCGTTCGCCAACCTTAATTCTTTTGAGTTATTGCAAACTGTATATCTTAGGATGCTAACATCGATGGATAAACCCACGGATCATTAATTGCGCCAACCCCTTCACCCTCCAGGTCCCCTCCCGATCCGATTGCCCCCGTGAAAATTCTTTGTCCCTACCAGACGCCTACCTAACCCAAACTAAGTGCGCCTGACGGGCGTTTCACCCGCCAGCTTGCGGGCTTTATCAAAGGCATATGCAGAGAGTCGGTACTGCGCACATATTTATAACCACGGAACATCCGGTAAAAGTTTGAATGAGCCAATCAGTGAGATCCACCTCACTGCCGGCATCACACATCAGTAGCCAACCGGCGTGTTGAACGTCAGCAGAGAAGAATGACAGGCAATGTCATGGAAACCTGCATATAAACATTTATCATTTTCCACGCGCAAGAAACTCATTGTGCCTTATTCGGCTACCCATCATGTAATCTACGCTATGCAATGTGCAACATTTGTAACATCAGATAATAAGTCACTCATACTGGAAACGATGTGACAGACAATGTTACTAAAAGTGGGTAGATGTAGATTAGAAAATAGAAACATTTGTGACTTAGTAAAATAACTGTCACTTGTTGTTCACATCAACCTATATTGATGGAATACTGTAACTATATTGACAAGCCCAAAGGCATATGTATTATGGGAATAAAAACACGATTGGGGCATATTAACATTATAATCTATTGAATGCAAATAGATAGATGTGGATCATGACCACTGTCTAATAAAGTGATGGCTCCCCATCATACAATGTGGCTAATCCAAAAAAGTAAAGTATAATATTTACAGTTGAATTGATAACAGTTAGGATACGAGATCTCGATGGCCACATAACTAATGTGGGGGCAAGTTTATTGAATAAAGTGGTCACTATAGTCCTCAGGTCGGTACATAGACCCTGATGTATAGGATAATAATCCCCCCACAATTAAATGAATATATTCATTGTGATGCTCTCATTGAGACCATTGTGGCTTAACGCATTCATTAAAAATATCCACTCGCTCTCTCTAGATAGAAGAGCTGTTTCGAGGTCTCCACCTCTGATGCCCAAAGATACTCTCGATAGGCCCATTGCTTTTAAACCAGAACTTGAATGATTGTGTACTTCAAAAAAATGTCGGCTTACCGGCGGTAATTTTTTATGATCTTTTATCAGATCCAATGCATTATCAATACTAAGGATATGCTCCATTAGCCTTTTCTTGAAAGCTCTGTTGGTTTTTCCAATATATATTTTGTTGCAGGGGCAAGTCAGCATGTAAATAATATTATTGGTGTTACATGTAAAATTATGAGTGATCTTGTGACTTCTGCCAAATCTGTCAATCACAGGATTTTGGTTATGCATATTTGGATGGGATGGTGCAATTGGATGGGTCATTTCTTTCCTCTTGTTTGTATTATTAATTTTTGATAATGTAGTTTTGTTCAGCACCTAGTCTATCAATTCCTTATAGGGATTGTCAGCAGAATTATTTTGAAATTATTTTCAAAGGTTGATTGCATGGCTTGAGGTGTGTACAGGGGTATTCTGTTCTCTGGTGCCTGTAATTTTAGTATGTGTTTGGTTTTAGATCTTGGCTTTGGTCAGGGCGGCCAGTAATTTTCCCTTTTGTATCCCCACCTGTAAAATTTGTATCTTGTGAATTCTAGTTTTTGTTTGGCTTGGGATAGTACGTATGTTTCCAGAAGTTGTTTGGTTTCCATGTACTTTTCTTTTAAGGTTATGGAGGCAAAACATTTTAATTCCATTTACTTTTCATTGTATAAATTATATAAATTATATACATGCTGGTGTTGGATCCAAGGGTTTGTCCAGTAATAGACAATGTATACATTATATTCATATAAAAAAAAATAATGGCTATAACAGGAAAGTTTACAGACAAAATTACATTTGGTTAAGGCACTAGATCATGAGGCATTAACCTAAGTGCCTTTGAGTGCAGTGTTATCATTTTGTCAGTATTCTAAAGATAACAAAGCAACAGATGTGTCCATTCGGAATGATCAAGATCTCAACAAGCAAATTATCGGCCAAAGGCTTAGCATTTATAGCAGATATATTCTTTTAATAGATCACTGGATAAATGCAAACTTTTATTAAAGCATGTATGTTTCTTCAAAGAAATAACAATAACAATAATCATTATAATAATAATAATTTGGGCAAGAAAAAGGCAGCAAATTAAATATATTTTGACTTGACAGACAATAGTTAAGAGGTGCAAAGCAAAGTATTACTGTTAAACTGCATTTTACTGATGTCTGTAATCATTTAAGTGGACTGCAGCATTTAGGTTTGGGTTATGTAATAAAAGGCAACCACAGCAACCAATCAGCATTTACTGTTCACCTGGTTAAAAGCAAACATCTCATTGGTTGCTATTGGTTATTACTGCTCCTGAGCAAACTTAGTGCCTTTTATTACATATAGTGGTTAGTCTGGAAAACACTATCTTTGCAAATGTTACAAAAGCTGTAGTGTACAGTAGAGAGCACATTTTGGTAATAAAATGGCAAAGCTCTTTATAAATAAAATGTTAAATTGTTAAATATTTTGCATAATTTAACATGCAAGGAAATTTAGGAATATATTAATTTTGACATATAGTCCTGTATTTTACAAAGTGGCTGTAGGAAAAGGTTATCTAACATGCCAGGGCATATTGGCACTATGTAGTGCTCAAAAGTCATGTAACATATTATATTTGTTTCAAATACAATGCTAGATCATTGGACATACAAAAGCACATAACCTCCCTCACTACCCAACTCATTGCATACAGTATATAGGAGCATATAACTGTGCCTCCTTCAGTGCAAGTAATGACATGGAAATGCCTCTCTGACCTATAATCTAGTTATATACGTATATAATTGTTATAGCCAACCTTACTTTCCATTGTACACATTTAACCTAAAGATTATTTAGAGATGTCATCCCTCAAAGCTGTGGGCTTTTCCAAATGAGCTACTTTATTAAACTAAAGGCATTTCTCTTTCACACATTAATGGTATATTTATGTACTGTACGGGGCCGATTCACTGAATTCAAGTGAAGGGTTTGAATTTAAAAAAATTCGAATTCCGAAGTTTTTTTGGGCTACTTCGACCATCGAATGGGCTACTTCGACTTTCGACTACGAAAATCGAACAATTCGAACTAAAAATTGTTCGACTATTCGACCATTCAATAGTCGAAGTACTGTCTCTTTAAGAAAAACTTCGACCCCCTACTTCGGCAGCTAAAAGCTACCGAAGTCAATGTTAGCCTATGGGGAAGGTCCCCATAGGCTTGCCTGGGATTTTTTGATCGAAGGATTTTCCTTCGATCGTTGGATTAAAATCCTTCGAATCGTTCGATTCGAAGGATTTAATCGTTCGATCGAATGAAAAATCCTTCGAACGATCGATCGCAGGATTTGCGCTAAATCGTTTGACTTCGATATTCGAAGTCGAACGATTTTAGTTCCTAGTCGAATATCGAGGGTTAATTAACCCTCGATATTCGACCCTTCGTGAATCGGCCCCTATGTGTACCTTTTCATTTTCCAATTCAATTTCCCGCTGGCAAAATGATTTATTTTGAAGCCACATAGCTGCAATGTGTGTAATCAAAATGGTTATATATTTTTTACAGGAATGCCAAAAGATGTAAAACATTATCACAGGTGTTTAGAGTTAATAATAGTGGTTCTAGTTGGTTAGAGATGTGTGTGAGTGGAGGGGTTTCCCAACACAAATTTTATTATTGAGCTCTTTAAATATTCTGAATAGATCTTATTCAGTTACTTATGTGAATAACTTTATAATAACTCTTCATTTCCAAGTCATAGCTGGAATGATGATGATGACATGGTGAACACAAGTATATAAAGGAGATTACCATTTTTTGGTGCAGTGCTGAAAAAGTCTGAGTACCAATTAAATGAAATATCTTCTCAGTTGAAGGGGCAGATTTATCAAGGGTTGAATTGAAATTTTGAAATTGAAATTTAGAATTTTGCAGTTTTTTATGGTCAAAATGGTTCAAATGAAATTTAATTCGAGTTTTTCAAAAAATTTAATTAGACTTTTGAGATTTATCATACACTGTTGAACTCATAATTCAACTATTTGCCATCTAAAACCTTCCAAATTGCTTTTTAAGTCAATGAGAGAAGTCCAGGGATCAATTTAGAGTTGTTTGCAGCCTTCCTGATATGTCAAGTTTTTTTCAGTTTTTAAAATTCAAATTAAATGAATTTGATTGGAGTTTTACCCGAGTTTTTAAAAACATCTATTTTTATAATAAATTTCAACTGCCTGAATTTCAAGTTCATGGGAGTTTATGGGAGTTTTAAAAAACTCACATGAATTCGAAATTCGGCCCTTGATAAATGTGCCTTGAAGTGTCTGCAAAATGCTCTATGAAAAATATTTTCTTTTAATAGAAAATAAAAGTTGAAGCCCCTTCGAGACAGAGAACACATTTTAGTAAAACTAATTTTCAGCAAAACAGGAATTTTATTAAGAGACAAATAAAGTGGATTAGACCAGACTGTTCAATCACTGTGCTTCCGTACAATGAAGCCAAAGGAATTTTATTTAGTAGGTGAAATATGTATAGTATATTTATGTGAGGATATCAATAGCCATGGAAGAGTCATGGAAGAGTCCTTTAACAAAGCTTATAATTGTCCAAGTATATAGTATTATCATTATAAATGCTAGTGAGTTTCAGCCTTTTTAAAACAAGACCATAAAGAACCGCTTACACAAAATTTTAGTATTCCATAATTTTATCTCTTTTTACATTCTTTTTCAGTAGATTGTATCCAGTGACATTAATTGAATTGTTGATCCATAAAGAATCTATTGAATATGTTATGGAAGGATCATTATGGTAAAAAGTACAATTGATCATGGATTGTAATCAATCATTCAATATTTAAGATTAAGGGGCAGATTCATTAAGGGTTGAATTTCGAAGTTAAAATTACTTCGAAATTCGACCCTCGAATTGAAATCATTCGACTTCGAATATCGAAGTCGAAGGATTTAGCGCTAATCGTTCGATCGAACAATCAAAGGATTTTTGTTCGATCGAACGATTCGAAAGATTTTAATCAAACGATCGAAGGAAAATCCTTCGATCAAAAAAAGCTTAGCTAGCCTATGGGGACCTTCCCCATAGGCTAACATTGACTTCGGTAGGTTTTATCTGCCGAAGTAGGAGGTCGAAGTTTTTTTTAAAGGGCAAGTACTTCGACTATCGAATGGTCGAATAGTCGAATGATTTTTACTTTGAATCGTTCGATTTCGTTCGAATTCGAACGAATTTAACCAATTCGATGGTCGAAGTACCCAAAAAATACTTCGAAATTCGAATTTTTTTCATTCGAATTCTTCACCCGAATTTTGTGAATCGGCCCTATAATGACATATCTATACCTAAAAAGTCAATGTAGATGTACAGAAAAAGAAAAAATGTAAGTGACTTTGGCTTTTTTTCTAAGCTAGCTTAGAAAACGTGCAAACCATAAAGTGCAAAGTCTGTTTGACTTTTTTTTGCTGGAAAAAAAGTCAAACGCCGGTGAGAATTGCATTGTTCATTTTCAGTCATTTTCAATGAGGCTGAAAAAGTTGAATGTTTAGTAAACTGGGAAAATAAATAAAGTTGTTAGAGAAATGACTTTATAAGCTTGCCTGTTTTTATTTGCTGAGTTTTTATGGCAACTTTTCCTGATTCTTTCTTTAAAAATTCCTGACTATTCAAGGTCTCAGAAGAAGGTTCTCATTTTTTTCAAACTGAGAAAAAAATACCAACTTCACTTTTGTTAAATCAGTCCCTACAAATCTTCACTATGCATTTTTCATTAATATCATATATTTCATTTGTAAATGAAGGCCCTAAAATTATTTTGCATATAGACAGTTATTATTTGAGGACACCTTTTTAGCTTTTGTCCTTTGAGTGATTATTTTTAATTTAAGATGTAATTTTAGGATGAGGAAATGTTTTCACCTGATACAGATTTGCAGTAAAATTCAAGTTTTTGTGAATGATTAATTTAATTCATTTACTGACTGACCTGTTCAATTAATTGAGAACCATATCTTTGAATGACAAAAATTGTCATGTATCTGCACTAGAATGTCACGTTTTCACCCAAGGGAAAAAATGCTAAGAAAAACACGCATTGACTTCAATTTATTTGTAGCAAGAAAAAACACCTATTGACTCCAATGCAATTGGTAAGGTAAACACCCAATGAATCCAATGTTTTTGTTATGGTAAAAAAACTTGCCCATGGTGAAAAAAATGCCCATTGACTCTTATGCTTCGCCATTGTGTTCATTTTTCTGAGGTTTTGTGAATACTTCAGTGAAGCAAAACATGTTTTCTCTCAGTCACAAAGGCTCAGAGCCTATATATATATATATATATATATATATATATATATATATATATATATATATATATATATATGTGAAAAGCAAGAGTAATGCCAACTCTAAGACAACAATTAGGTCAACCCTCATTATATCTAGGGCTAAATTAAAAGAAAACATGTTATTATTGTCAATAATTCATTCAGATCTGTCCCTGTCCTACTGGACCTTACAAATGAAATTTTATAACTAAAATATTTATACACATATGATCAACTTTATTTATAGCCAGTTAGCCAGGATTACCCTGACAATAACTAGGAAGACAAACTCCTTTCAGATAATGCACTGATTGGTATCAGGCCAAAGACCAACATTGTAATTAATACCCGATATTTCAAAAATATTTCTCCCATAAGATACCTACCATGGATATAAAAATGTATCCTAAAATATCACTTTGTCTGTACTAAATGGAGTATGTTTACATCTGTATTGTATTAAAAATCTCCAATGAGACCACTGCAATTGTCACTGAAACAGTTAAATTACTTAGAAATATAAAGAACATAATTAAGAAATATGAGCTAAAATATAGTGTTTCCCACAGAGGAGATATGGTTCTCAATTAATTGAATGACTGTTTTGTTCTGAGTCAAGTCAAGAATATGAGTTTTATATTTTATTTCCCATCTGAGTTAATGTTTATATTAAGAGCTATTTCTTTCTTTAGTTTCAAAGCAGTGTCAGTCAAGATTGCAATAAGTATTCAGTGGCTGTGCATGAACTGTTGTAGGTGAACTCTTCTGTTCTCGCAGTGATCTATTTAAATATACCCTTGAATTGTACTTTCATGATATGTAAAATGCATCAGTGTCGGAAAAGTTTCTCCTGAGCTCTTTAAACTGCTCGTACTTCGGGTTTTGATTTAAAGATTATCAATTGTACTGAGCTTCAGCCGCACATAACTGGCAAATAGCATAAACAAACACATTACACTTGCTGGTGGATTAACCTAAAGTGACACATTTATTTAAAAATCTGCCTTCTTTTTGTCCTCATTGATTAAATGCCCTTAAGAAAGTGAGTCTGATAAAATGAATTGCATTAAGATTCAGCACAACTCCTGCACTTCTTTTGATGGTTTATGCATTCCCCAGAGTGGTAGATTGAATGGCTGATAAGGTAACACTGAATTTAAAGTACCCTGTAGAATGTCATTGCAAATGTAAAGGTTTACTGTGGTGTTTGCTATGAATTGTGTTGTATCGGAAAAACAGGACATTTATATAGTTCACTAAATAAGCATTTTCTGGTTCCAGAACATGTCTCATTATAGAAAATGAGGATTAGATAGTGAGTGACTGAGACTTTTTTTTTTCTTTTTAATCCATTCCAAGATTAAAAAGCTGAAAGGCTGATCAAATATATAAATGAGAGCTTCAGTGCCAATTGCTATATACAGATTTGGGGTCCATTATCCAGAAACCTGTTATCCATAAAGCTCTGAATTACAGAAAGGTCATATCCTATTGACTCCATTTTAGCCAAATAAAACAGTTTTTTTTTAAATGATTTCCTTTTTCTCTGTAATAATAAAACTGGACCTTGTACTTGATCCCAACTAAGATTTAATTAATCCTTTGGAATCAAAATCAGCCTATTGAGTTTATTAAATATTTACATGATTTTCTAGTAGACTTAAGGTATGAAGATCCAAATTATGTAAAGATCCATTACCCGGAAAACACCTGGTCCTGAGAATTCTGGATAACAGTTCTCAAACTTGTATTATATTGATGGGGATATGTATGTATGTATGTAAAGCATTGTTAAAGAACTGCAGCGCTGTCCAGTGCATATATATACAATATATGTATAAAAGTATACATGGGGAGGACAAATCACATAATAAATATTTACAGAATCATATGTGGTAAGAGACTTAGGGGCAAATTCCCTAAGCAGTGAAAATTCGGCAATCAAAGCGAAGATAGTAGAAAGTAACGAAATTACATCACGCTGGCTAATCATCACCAGCGTTAGTCGCTTCTCCCTTTTGTAAATTTGCCCCATAGTGGGAAGGAGGTCTCTCCCGTAGAGCTTACAGACTAAGTATATAGATTAACTATGTTATTATGGAACATGGTGACCCCTGCCTAAGGATTCTTAAGACTAAAGACTAAAACTGAGAATATGCAGCATATGAGTAAGCACCTTTAAGTATTAAAAAGTGTAATATCACTGCCTGACAGTACACATACCTCCTACAGTATATAAACATTTACTATAATACAGTACAGGTATGAGATCTATTGTGCAATTGACCCCAGACCTCCATGGGTGTTCAAAATAAAGGGTTTTTTTCTGTAATTTACATCCTCATACCTTATAGGGGTCATGGATTTGCCATGGATTTGCATTAAAAATTGACTGCAGAAAAATTTGCCGCAGCAAAAATGTCGCTGAGACAAAAAAGTCACCATTAGAAAAAACGCCCATTGGCTTTAATGCATTTGGACAAAAAAGCAAAAAAGTCGCCATAAGAAAAAACATCCATTGACTTTAATGCATTTGGATAAAAATGTCTCAGAGACAAAAATAGCTGCCACAAGATAAAACTCTCATTGACTTTAATGCATTAGTCACGTATGTAGAGAATTGTCTTGCGAAACAAAAATTTGACGCCCATTGACTTCAATGCATTTTGCAAATTTTTTGCCATTTCAAAATTTTTGCCATTTCGTGAATTTTAAGAAGGAACAGATTCGCTCAGCACTAGTTATTTATGATCCCCGGGGATGCAAGTGCAGGAACGATGGAGTCTCAGTGCTCACTTACGGAGCATGTGTGCCCCCATGGTTTATACTCTCTGCTCAGTGGCAAGCTCAGCTTCAGATCTTAGGGCATGCAGTAAGGACAGGACCCCAATATGGGTTGCGCCTTCTGCAGCTTCATATCCTGCATGCCTATGTGCTTTGCCCCACCTGCCCCACAATAATACCGCTCTAATGCTGTCAGTCCAGTTTTAGTGCAGGGAGCCATGTGGGGCATTGCGTGCAAAAAGAGGTAAAATAAAGGTTTATTTTATACAGTATATAAATAATTTGGGCAATATGAAATGCACAAGAATTACAGTACTGCCATTCCATAGTAAAACTGCCATATGTTAAATGAAGGCAGCTTTACAACAGAATGGGGTGTTTTAATCTCAGATTTTGATAAAAAGTGAGTGATAGAGAGGTTAGTCGGCAAGTATAGTCTGTTGGCCCGATGACGAGTGAATATATGATGGTAGAACCCCAGGCAAGAGTGTGCCATTTAGGGAATTGTAGGTGTAGGTTAGAGTGAACCTACAGGAGCTGTAGTGAGACTATTCAGGAGAAGCTCGGGCACTGTATGCTGGACATGACAGAGGAGAGTGGGGAATCTCTCTTGGGAGAGAAGGGCCTCTAACAGCTAATGCCATTACATTTCCACATGACTGGGTGGCCCTGTTACATGTTGTCTTTACATCTATTCATATGAAGTGGATAGTCACACAGTATACCATTTCTTTACAATAGGCATGAAAATAAATTGCAACTGAGCTGCTTCTGTCATGATCTATTACATACCTCCAATTGTCACTGTTGGCTGTCTATCCTCTTTCGCAAAGCAAAACAACATGTCTGCAGAAAAAGAGAATTGATGAAGCTCCGATGAGAAAAGAGACCTAAGAATAAACCAAAAAAAGTTTGTGTAGTGTGTAATGTTGTCTTTTGTTCCAATAATAATTTTAAGAATATGGATGAGCAAAATATTTTACTGTATTTCGCTGTGAAAAAACACCCATAGACTCTAATCACGAGTATTGAAAAATGTCTCTCAAAAAAGTACCCATTGATTTCAATGTGTTTTGTCAGCTTTTTGCCATTTCATAAATTTTCAGCAAAACTGTCAGATTTGCTCATCACTATTCATGAAATGTAGTAATAATAGTAAGAAATTATTTTTGGCATCTAAAAATTATTTTTGTGATATGGCGATTACATTGTCATTACAGTGTCATTACATTGCTGCTAGTAGCTTCCTTTCCTGCCTTTAGACAAAGCAGCAGGTGGCGTCTGTGTTGCAGTATGAATCAGGCGATATCCTACTATGTGAATCACAAGAGCAACACTCTGCTGTTGCTACAGACGAGGCTTCTCAGTACTGGGGGTCCCGAGGCCCACCGGGGCTGCAGTTTCTGGGCCCCCCTCTGAACCCCCCCCCCGCTGCATCGCGTGCGCAATGTGTTTTTGCAGAAGCAGTTCCGAAGTAGTGAGGTCATGGCAGGAAGAAGTAGCGCAAGGTGTGAATCTGGGCCAGAAGAGCCGGGGACCCACCAGGTTTTTTCCCGGTGTCCCGGCGGCCCAGTCGCCGTGTGTTTTGAGTTTGTATATGACTACAATACATTATGTAGGGATGTGAAAATTTAGACACCCTCACATATTATTGACAGGCACATCCCTAGTAATATGGACGCCTGAATGGGTCCTAATGGGGACCTTCTGTCTTAGCTCTGCTTATGTAACCCTTGTAGTTCTCACAAGAGTATAAAGGTCTTGGAAACCATGTGTTCTGGGTCCATTACTTTATAGTAGACAAGCAGTCAGCACAACTATTTTCACTCCTTTTGTGGATGGTGCACGTCCACCAGTGGCCACTTTCCACTGGCACCACAAAGCAACAAGAACTTCAGGACAGCACCAAAAAATTCTTTTGTATTAAAATGCCTTTATTTGTGCTTCACAGGGGCATCACGGTCCATTACTTTAGCCCAACCAAGCAGGCTGGAAGGGAATGGGTAGTGGACAAGGGCTACGAGGGCTTACCCCTGAGGAAAGAGGGTCTCATTTGTGGTTGCACACCACATGGAAAGTAGCTAAAATTGACTATAGCGGTGTCAATTTACTATAGTGCTACACTTATATATGTAAGGGGTCAGTGGAAAGTTTACCGAATTACTGGTCAACCTCCAGCCATCTCTCTATGCTTCTCCGCTCAAGTTATAGTTCTTTTATCTACTAGTGATGTCACCAAGCCCAGTTACCAGCTGAAGCTTAATTCAAATACATAACTTCAGGATCTTCACATGCTGGGAACTGTCTTTCACTGCAACACCTATGTTGTATTTTCCCATGGCACCTACTGGTCAATCTTTTATGGAGGCTTTACACTTTGTTTTAATTACAGGGCTTTAACTCTGCCAAGTACTGGGCTTTGGGCAAAGGTAGACTGCAACATTTTCCACTGGTGCCAATATTACAGGGTTAAAAAACATAATATTCTCAAGCATGACATATATACTAATGTACAGTAATATGTTACAGGTATATGCCTATTACATGTATTAATGTAGCCTTTAGCACCTCCTTGATTCAGATGATACTTATCATCTTAAACAACTTTATAATTAGTGGAAAAATTCACACACATACATGTTATCAAAAGCCCAGAACATATTTTCATATGTCTGAGCACAAACATTTCCCTGTGACTGAAAAGGAAAATACATACTGTATATTGCCATTTGCTAGGCATGTAGGAGCCAAATGAAAGCATTGACACTTATCTAAAGAAAAATTGCATTTGAAAGCACTTACTCATAAATTGAAAAGCATAACCAAGGCCATTGTCAACAAAGGAAACAATATTACATTTTGATAGAACTCTATAAAGGCTGCCCTAGCAACCAGCATGAATGGGTTGGGTATGGACCATGAATGGCATACCACAGGGTACACTTTTTTTTATTTAATTGCTAGCTTAATGGGTTCATATTGGTTTTGTGTAAACTGGAAAACCCTGGGTATGCTTTTTGAATACCAGTTTGCCTCAGGAAAGCAATCATCCCACACATTTGTTAATTATGTTTACATTTATGATGTTTTGTTTTGTAACTGCTTATTTTGTTGGATGTTTCTTTGTGTCATTGATTATGAATGTGTTGGCAAGGGTTTATTGCTGGTTTTTGAACATGTCCAGGGCATTACATGGTGGATGCACAAACTCATGTAGCTATGGGGGATGCTAGTAACCTACATATTTCTCTAGCCTTCCCAAAGCTTCTGACTCCTCTCATTGTGTGGTACAGTACTTCATACTTGCTACAAAGAAGGGAGAATTGTGCTTACCACAAATTTTTAAAACCATTAGGCGTGGCTGCAATGAGGCTTTGACCACAAATTACATAGACAAATACAAGAGGTCCTCTGCACTCAACCCATTATCAATATATTTTGGACATTGAGACATTTTGTGCCTTAAGTTACTAAAAAAATGCCTTTCCATTTAAAAGATGGACAAACAATACCTGTTTTGTTTAAAGGGTAAGGCATTTTTTAGTAGCTTAAGGCACAAAATGTCTTACTGTCCTAAATATATTGATAATCTGTTGAGTGCAGAGGACATCTTGTATTTGACTTCATACTTGCTGCCTCATGGCAACAGTTAGCATATTGTGAACGTTAATGATGTTAATTTAATAAAGCTGTGGCCCATTATTCACCAATGAATGTGTCTGTGTCTAGTGTATGGGGTTGGGAATAATGGGAAGCACTACAGACAATAATCATATAAAACTATAGGGAAACAAACCATTATGGTTCACGATCAGTGTGAATAATAACTGACACCATATGATCAGCCTGCCTTTGGGTTTCCATCTCCCTGAAGCCACTCAAGGGCTCAAAACACCATATGTTTTTAGCGACTTAAGGCTCCTCACTATGTATTTATCCATATTCCCATAGCTTGTTGGCTTTTCTGCAAGAGTAGTGTCTGACCTACATATATGTTAATTTCCTAGGGGCAAAGTCTTGAATTAAAAATAAACTCTACAATCCTTCACAGTGCATCTACACTGAATCTGGCAAAAGACGGAACTTTTTTTTTAATTTCACAATATATTTTCATTGTAAAATTGATCTTGAGCAGGAGTCTCTGAGCACTCGTTCTTGTCCTCTAACTCTAAGCTCTATCTCTTTGTTCTGCTTTGCTGTATGAAAATCCCTCCTAAGGGTGGCAGTGCTTATTGTAAGCATTCAGCAGATCTTCTTGATATCTGTATATTCTTAAGACAGTGGGAGTGAAAGGGAAGAAGAAGGAAGCTTTCTAGGGAACCAATCATTTTAATAACATATTCTCTGTTGCTTATCATTCAAAGTGCTGTTAGAAAAATATGGTCACGGCAATGGTGCCATTAATAAGAGCTAGAGAGTTTGCATATGCATTTCTAGTGTTGCTAGCAGTGGAGCATTCCTAGTATCACTGCTTGTGCTTCACAGTGTATAAAAACACATAAATTACACATTTATGAATCACTGAGCACTATGTCTCGGGAGACACCAGCTGTGTTTCAGTACAGCCTGACATCATGTCTGCTTCTAAAGCTTTTGCTCCTGACTGATTGACAAGTGAAGTAATCTTTCATGGGGCCCATTTTACTGGGGAACTGCAGCTGCACTGTTAAATGGTGGCCAAAGGAAACAGTAACACCAAAAAACAGAGAGAGTTGTTTGACTGTAATTAGATAGAAGATAGACAGACAGACAGACAGACAACAGACAGAGATAGATGGTAGGTAGGTAGATAGATAAAGATAGATAGGTAGATAGATAGATAGATAGATAGATAGATAGATAGATAGATAGATAGATAGATAGATAGATAGATAGATAGATATAGAAATATATATTAGTCTTTAATTTTTAGCATAAAAGTAACAGTAACAGTAAAAAGTTTTAATAAAAAATGTACCCTTCAAATAATACACTCATCCCACAGCATGTTATTTATTTACTCTGCTTTAGACATAAATATCTTTGTAAAATACCTCTTGATCATCTATGGAAGAGCACTGGGGCCAGCAAAAAAAAAATGATGGTGAATTATGACTTTTAAAAGTCATAATTATGACTTTAAATCTCATAATTATGACTTTAAATCTCATAATTATGATGTTTAAACTCATAATTATGACTTTAAAAAGTCAAAATTATGACTTTTAATCTCATAATTATGACTTTTAAACTCATAATTATGACTTTAAAAAGTTGAAATTATGATTTTTAATCTCATAATTATGACTTTTAAACTCATAATTATGACTTTAAAAAGTCGAAATTATGACTTTTAATCTCATAATTATGAGTTTTAAATCTCATAATTATGACTTTAAATCTCATAATTATGACTTTTAAATCTCATAATTATGACTTTCAATCTCATAATTATGACTTTTAAATCTCATAATTATGACTTTAAAAAGTCGAAATTATGACTTTAAATCTCATAGTTATGACTTTTAAATCTCATAATTATGACTTTAAATCTCATAATTATGACTTTAAAAAGTCAAAATTATGACTTTTAATCTCATAATTATGAGTTTTATTCTCATAATTATGACTTTAAAAAGTCAAAATTATGACTTTTAATCTCATAATTATGACTTTTATTCTCATAAGTATGACTTTAAAAAGTCGAAATTATGACTTTTAATCTCATAATTATGACTTTAAATCTCATTATTATGACTTTTAATTCTCATTATTGACTTTTATTCTCATAATTATGACTTTAAAAAGTCGAAATTATGACTTTTGCAGTCCTGCTTGAAGCTGAGCTTTCAGATACACAGGACATTACAGGCAGGGCATTTGATTATGAGATTAAATATTTAAAGTCATAATTATGAGTTTAAAAGTCATAATTATGAGATTAAAAATCATAATTTCAATTTTTTAAAGTCATAATTATGAGATTAAAAGTCATAATTTCGACTTTTTAAAGTCATAATTATGCGATTTAAAGTCATAATTATGAGACTAAAAGTCATAATCATGAGATTAAAAATCATAATTTCGACTTTTTAAAGTCATAATTATGCGATTTAAAGTCATAATTATGAGACTAAAAGTCATAATCATGAGATTAAAAATCATAATTTCGACTTTTTAAAGTCATAATTATGAGATTAAAAGTCATAATTTCGATTTTTTAAAGTCATAATTATGAGTTTAAAAGTCATAATTATGAGATTAAAAGTCATAATTTCGACTTTTTAAAATCATAATTATGAGTTTAAAAGTCATAATTATGAGAATAAAAGTCATAATTATGAGATTTAAAGTCATAATTATGACTTTTAAAAGTCATAATTCACCATAATTTTTTTTTGCTCGCCCCAGTGCTCTTCCGTAATCATCTGCAGTAACATTTGAAAAAAAAGGCCATAGGGAGACAGGCACTGCTTATATATGGGATTATGTACACACCTCCATATCACAGGTGTCCGCACGTTGCATTACATCTCCTTCAGTGCTCCAGGAGAAGAAAGCTGCTTCCATGTGACTTGAGGCTGATTTGTGATGTCACTTCTGGAAGTGATTTCATAAGAACTGGAAGCTCAGGCTGGAGGACCTGAAAGTGACTGAAATATGAAGATAGTTGCTGTTACAGTGATTTATCTTCTTCTTCCTTATTGGATTTCAGGATACAGCACCATTTTAAAGGTTTCTCAGGTAAAGTGACTAAATTGGGGTGGATTCTTAAAAAGGTGTTATTGGTCCTTTAAGACTGTATAAAATTCTGTTACCACATTTAACATGTAGATGAGCAGCTGATTATGAGTTTCACCATAATTGCCATTCTAATAAATAGTTTCATTTCACACACAAGTGTGCGTTCTGGAATTTGTCAGTTCTCTAAGCAGAAGTCTTAGAAACCACATCTGCCTCAGGATTAATTACTCCTATAAAACATTATCATTTCCATGCATCTCCTCAGAGATAAAGTGCCTGCTAAAATGATTAATGACACTTTGTGATGTATAGTTATACACACGAACAGTACTCAGTGGATTTAAGAATCTGCTCTAGATTTTAAATTTTGTTGGAATAACACAAGTAAGGACAAGTTGAAGCATCTCTGTTCTATTAAATTATTCTTTCAGGGCATGACATATTTTATTGAAAAAATAGATATGCCTAATATACTGTGAGGTTGAAAAACTAACTTCTTTTTAAAAGGCATTTTAAAATGGCAAGGCAATAACATTTATCACAGTTTTAGAACTGTCAGTGCAAAGTAATTCTTGTCCTAACATTAGACCTTTGCACACAATAAATTGTTACATTTACCCTGAAGGCCTGTGTGATCATTCTCATACACTACATTACACTTAGTCCCCATAGGGATGTCGGGAAGCATTCATTTCATGTGAGTAGGCAATAATTGGGTAATAGATATAAAATAAATCTTATCTAAGGTTATTTAAGTGAAGTAGCGTATATAAAAGCAAATTAACTTTGCAAGATGACAACATACAAGCAAAATATTGAGATCAGTTAGGCTAGAATGCTGTTTGTAGAAAATCTAAAAACAGAAACCTTTAGGCTGATGGCAGGGTTGGATTCATGCAGAAGTGGATGGAGCTGCAGCTCCAGGTCCACTGATGAAAAATTCCCCTTGTAACCTGATGGTTGGAGGTTTGGAACATGCAGAGTGGCTACATGGCCATTTATTTTTCCCAATTCCTGGAATGCTGGTAGCATCAGCACAGGTACTATGTTCCCCTGATCAAAGGTGCTTAATTTGCTGGGAATGGGGGAAGATACAGCGGAGGCCATGGTAGCAGTATTATGTACAGTAGTTGTGGCGGTCTTGGTGTGGAGGTGTCTGGAGGAAAATATAAGACTTAATCCAGGGAGATGCAGTTTATAACTTGATCCTAAAGTATGCCCTGTGCCAATGGGTGCTTGGGCATACATTTTGCCAGTTGATGCTGGGGAATACAATGTTCCACTTGTGGCTAGGGGATGTACTTTGTCACTTGATAATAAGGGTCATTAATGGATGATCAGTTTATGACATAGATTACACAAAACATGTAAATAATATCTAGTAGTTAAATAATGGTACCAGTATGGTTGTAACAGATACAGATAAGGCAAATGTGTTAAATCAGTTCTTTTCTTCAGTGTATACAATAGAGGAGTCTGGGTTCACAGGCTCACTTAATAACTGCACGAATGGTTCAGCTCAATCTAGCCAGTGGCTGACTCAGGATATGATTCAAAAAGCTTTAATACAAATTAATGTAAACAAGGCTCCAGGGCCTGATGGCATACACCTCCGGGTTCTAAGAGAGCTTAGTTCAGTTTTAGACCAGCCCTTATTTCTGATTTTCTCAGATTCACAGTCATCTGGTATGGTGCCTATGGATTGGAGAAAAGCTGATGTTATTCCAATATTTAAAAAGGGATTACGATCTCAGCCTGGCAATTATAGGCCAGTAAGCTTGACATCTGTGGTGGGCAAATTATTTGAAGGCTTGTTAAGGGATCACATTCAAAATTTTCTCCTAATGAATGGCATTATGAGCAACAATCAGCATGGCTTTATGAAGGATAGGTCATGTCAGACGAATTTGATTGCATTTTATGATGTGGTAAGTAAGATTCTGGATAGTGGGGGGGCAGTAGATGTGATCTATTTGGATTTCGCCAAAGCGTTTGATACTGTGCCCCACAAACGACTGCTTTCTAAACTAAGGTCTGTTGGGCTTAATGAAGTCGTTTGCACATGGATAGGAAACTGGCTACAGGATCGGGTACAGAGGGTAGTTGTTAATGGGACATTCTCTACTTGGAGTAAGGTTCTTAGTGGGGTCCCCCAGGGCTCAGTATTGGGGCCACTTTTATTTAACTTGTTCATTAATGACTTAGGGGAGGGTGTTGTAAGTAATGTATCAGTGTTTGCAGATGACACAAAATTATCCAGCCCAATTAATCCCATCCAGGATGTGGCATCCTTGCAACATGATCTTGACAAACTGGCAATCTGGGCAGCTAAGTGGCAAATGAGATTCAATGTTGATAAATGTAAAGTCATGCACCTGGGATGTAAAAATATCCAAGCCACTTATACCCTTAATGGTACTGCACTAGGCAAATCCATTATGGAAAAGGACCTTGGAGTCCTTGTAGATGATAAACTTGGCTGTAGCAAGCAATGCCAGTCAGCAGCATCAAGGGCAAATAAGGTCTTGAGCTGTATTAAAAGGGGCATAGAGTCAAGGGAGGAGGGGGTCATTCTTCCACTGTATAGAGCACTTGTAAGGCCCCATCTAGAATATGCCGTACAGTTTTGGTCTCCATCACTCAAACAGGACATTATTATATTAGAGAGGGTACAGAGAAGGGCAACTAAGCTGGTAAAAGGTATTGAAAATCTTAGCTATGAGGAAAGACTGGCCAAATTGGGGATGTTCACGCTGGAGAAGAGGCGCTTAAGGGGTGATATGATGACTATGTATAAATATATAAGGGGATCATATAATAATCTCTCTAATGCTTTATTTACCAGTAGGTCTTTCCAGCTGACACGAGTTCACCCATTCCGATTAGAAGAAAAGAGGTTCCGCCTAAATATTCGGAAGGGGTTTTTTACAGTGAGAGCTGTGAAGATGTGGAATTCTCTCCCTGAATCAGTTGTACAGGCTGATACATTAGATAGCTTTAAGAAGGGGTTGGATGGCTTTTTAGCAAGTAAGGGAATAGAGGGTTATGGGAAATAGCTCTTAGTCCAAGTTGATCCAGGGACTAGTCCGATTGCCATTTTGGAGTCAGGAAGGAATTTTTCCCCCTCTTAGGCAAATTGGAGAGGCTTCAGATGAGTTTTTTGCCTTCCTCTGGATCAACTGGCAGATAGGTAGTTAATAAAAAAAAAAAAAAGGTTGAACTCGATGGACATGTGTCTTTTTTCAACCTTACTTACTATGTTACTATGTTCTGTGTCCAGTAATTGGACCATATAAAATGTAATCCCTTAAATTATAAATGCCAGTTAAAATTGTATAAAGGACAGTAGAACGACAGATTCAATTAACTGTATTGCTTTTTTTCAGCCCTTTGGTTAACCTCTGTCACTTCCTCCATCTATTTATCATTAATCTTTCTTTAAGGCCTATAGCACACATGACATTATCATGGCAGAAAAATGGGCAAACTTTCATACACCATTTCCATTTGTATAGTGTCAAAAATAAATTTTCTCTTCATGTCAGACAAAAATACATGTGCGTTTCTTGGCCTGCACAGTGAATTATATTTATTCCTCTAATTACATATATAGAACAAGTGTGGGATGGATTGACCTTTTATATGCAAGTGTATTTAAACATGAAGGATCTATTCTGCATTTGTGATATCCTTTCTCAGTAGCAATTTCATTCTAAAATGTATCAAATAAAAATGATAAAAAAAATTAAAATGTTGCAGCCTAATACCTACCAAGATGCCACAGAAGTGAGGGTGAAAAGTGCCTGCACTATGCAAACAATAATCAAGCTTTTTTAAAATGTAGAATTATTTTACCGCAGACAGGTAAATCACTTAAATGTTGCCTAGGATTACTCCTACATAATCTTGGCAAATTTTAGATGCTGAGTTTTTGTGTTTATGAATTTTTTTTGCTTGATAATTCTCTAAAATTTTAGTTTTTCAAATTCTAATTTGTGAGTTTTAGTGCAGAAAAATCTTGAATCAGCACCATAACGGATCTGTTTCACAAATATCCTTTCATTTTTCTTATAGTGTGTTTCTCAGCCCAACATTTTTCTGACTGCGACCAACTCATTGATGCCATGAGTCAATGACAGATTTGCCCTGCTCTAAGTGCCATATTTCAGCATGAGCCAGCAATTTGTAATATACTGCTGACAAAGAGCATGGTTGTATTATTTTCAGTAGGAACAAATGTTTGGTTGAGGATACACACCAATAAAAAAAAAAATTAGTCCCAAAGTTATTAAAAAAGTTTTTCAATGGACTTCTGTCCAAGTCAACGGCCTTGAATGTCTCAATCCCAGATGCAACTATTAGAGCTATGTACAAGGGATTCCCATATAAATGGAACCCACACACCCTTACCTATCTAGGCCTCCAGATCACCAAGGATACCTCGAACTGGGCAGAACTCAATCTGAAACAAGTGATAGTAAAGATTATAAGAGACCTATATATGTGGAAGGATAAACCTATATCATGGTTTGGGAGGATGAACATCGTAAAAATTAATATCATGCCTAGAATCCTATACATTTTCCAAACACTCCCATTACAGATAGGAGAATCCCTATTGAACCAACTACAAAATGTAATAAAACACTTTATATGGCAGGACAAAAAAGCCAGAATTAGTTACAAAACACTAACTAAATCTAAACGCCAAAGAGGAGTAGCACTACCTGATTGCTGGACATATTACTACGCCTCAGTCTTGTTGAGAATAATAGACTGGTCACATTACGCAAACATAAAGCTTTGGGTAGAAATAGAACAACAATCTGCATATGCATATCTCCTACATCTACCCTGGATAGATCATATATATAGAAGACTGAAACAATCTGATCATCCACTATTATCCAACACTATGACAAAATCAAGGCATTTTAAAATGTGCCTCAAACCTCCAGAGCCTGTGAATATACCATGACTGCTGAAACAATCTTCATTCCTCATTTTATTTTCCAGGCCTTGTTTCAGTTTTTAAAGATTACTTGCATGAATATTTGCATTTACAGTATATAGATTTAAAATATGCGCTTATAACACTTATGCTAACAAATGACATGCTACAGTCATGTGGCACCAAAAATAACTTTCCACTATTCATTAAAACTGCCTTTAAAAAATGTTTTGTCTCTAAGGGGCCGATTCACGAAGGGTCGAATATCGTATTTGAAAAACTACGAAATTCGATCATCGAATTAGTATGCTTCGATAATCGAAGGCTGTATTCGATCGAATACGGCTATATTCGATCGAAGGAAAACATTGTTCGATCGATCGATTCCATGCTACGATGGGCGGGTTTGCGAGTATCGAATAGTCGAAGATGATCGAAGGGCGCTTTTGCCCCACTTCAATTCGAATCGATCGATTCGAATGTTTAATGCCCCACTTCCTTTCTGCCATTTTTTCAAACCAGGAAGTCCTCTGGAGGCCATTTTAGGAGCTTTGGCGCCCTTAATGCGCACTTGCTATTTGGATGAGCTAGGTGGAGGAGGTTACCAAAGAGCTGCTGCAAAAATGAAGAGAAGGAGTGAGGAGGAGGAAGGAGAATGTACTTCCAGCCCTGATGAGGTGCCCAGGGTGGCTACATCCCACAGTACGTGGGATGTAAGTCACCACAGGAGGGGGAGAGAGGGGGACAGGGGCTGGAGTGTCAGAGGGAGAGGTTCCTGGGCTGAGGTGGAGGAGAGCCTTTCAGGTGGAGGGTCCCATAGAGGGGGAGAGGAGAGGTCTGGGAGTGGCAGGACAATGAGCTCCCCCAGCTCACGCCACGTGTCCCCCCCAACATCGGGGACACGTAGCCGGTCCCGCACCCCAGCCAGGGGAAGTAGGGCTTCCCCCAGGGCACGCCACGTGTCCCCCCCAACATCGGGGACACGTAGCCGGTCCCGCACCCCAGCCAGGGGAAGTAGGGCTTCCCCCAGGGCACGCCACGTGTCCCCCCCAACATCGGGGACACGTGGCCGGTCCCGCACCCCAGCCAGGGGAAGTAGGGCTTCCCCCAGGGCACGCCACGTGTCCCCCCCAACATCGGGGACACGTGGCCGGTCCCGCACCCCAGCCAGGGGAAGTAGGGCTTCCCCCAGGGCACGCCACGTGTCCCCCCCAACATCGGGGACACGTGGCCGGTCCCGCACCCCAGCCAGGGGAAGTAGGGCTTCCCCCAGGGCACGCCACGTGTCCCCCCCAACATCGGGGACACGTGGCCGGTCCCGCACCCCAGCCAGGGGAAGTAGGGCCTCCCCCAGGGCACGCCACGTGTCCCCCCAACATCGGGGACACGTGGCCGGTCCCGCACCCCAGCCAGGGGAAGTAGGGCCTCCCCCAGGGCACGCCACGTGTCCCCCCCAACATCGGGGACACGTGGCCGGTCCCGCACCCCAGCCAGGGGAAGTAGGGCTTCCCCCAGGGCACGCCACGTGTCCCCCCCAACATCGGGGACACGTGGCCGGTCCCGCACCCCAGCCAGGGGAAGTAGGGCCTCCCCCAGGGCACGCCACGTGTCCCCCCCAACATCGGGGACACGTGGCCGGTCCCGCACCCCAGCCAGGGGAAGTAGGGCTTCCCCCAGGGCACGCCACGTGTCCCCCCCAACATCGGGGACACGTGGCCGGTCCCGCACCCCAGCCAGGGGAAGTAGGGCCTCCCCCAGGGCACGCCACGTGTCCCCCCCAACATCGGGGACACGTGGCCGGTCCCGCACCCCAGCCAGGGCTGGAAGTACATTGACAACACACAGGAGGAGGCAAGAGGAGGAGGAGGAGGAGGAGGAGGAAGCTACACCAGCCTCACAGAGGAGGCCAGAGGAGGAGGAGGAGGATGATGGCGATGAGGGCCCCAGTGGGCGAATGGGCCGAAGATTTACCAGTGAAGAGAATGCAGCACTGGTTGATGAAGTCATCAAGCAATGGGATGTGTTATTTGGATGTCGATCCCATTGCATCAATGCTGCCAGACGCAAAAAAATCTGGCAGCTAGTAACGGACAAAGTCAACGCTGTAGGCGCTGTACACAGAGACCGCAACACTGTGTACAAGCGCTTCAGTGACCTGAAGCGTTGGATACGGGCGAAGTTTGCTGCCAGGAGAGCAAAGGCCCAGAAGACCGGCGGGGGCAGTTTACCATCTTTGAGGCTCCAGCCTTATGAACGCCGGCTTCTGGACGTTATGGGCAGAGAGGTCTGTGAAGGTTTGCCAGGCACACATGACACAGACTGGAGAAGTAAGTACATTTTAATACCCAACATTCTTACTGCTTTTATCCACATTCTTATCATTTGCCTAAATAACTGATTTACCCTTTATCATTTAGCTTCTTTGGTTAAATATTGCTCCTGTTTGCCATTAGAGGATTTTATGTCTCCAGGATTGTTGTTTGTTTTTGTAGTAGTTACTTACGTGCAGCTGTAACATTGACAAAAAGGCAAACGTTTATTAACCATTTCCCTACTAGAACAGAAATGTTTATAAAGTGGATTAAAAGGGTTGTTGAGCTTGAAGTTAACTTTTGAAGTATGTTATGTTATCATTTTCGAGTGTCATATCATTCTATTCCAGTCTCTGATTTCTAGGAATGTCTGGTTGCTATGGTAATTTACATCCTAGCAACCACATCTTAAAAATAGTCTACTGTAGAGGTGATAACAAAAATACAGAATATTGGGTACCATAGGAAAACATTAATTTAAGGTTAACAAACCCTTTAACTTCAGTGTGTAAAAGTGTGAAGCAACATATGTAGAGCCTACAGCTGTATTGTCACCTATTACATTCTGTGCTTCTCACATCATTGCAAACAGGGCCTTTGCGTCATGTATTTAACTTTTCCACCTTAGCATCTCCCTTGCAGTGCCCTGATAGACTCCACTTGGACTTTAACATATCGTTTCCTCGCCCATTACATTTGTTATTATTTTAAAGGCTAACTTAAATATTTCAGAAACATGTTGGAGATTTGTGCATCAGCCTAATAAACAAGTACAATTGTAGTAGCTTATGACTGACAAATTTTTTTTCAACATTTCTGAACAATTGCAGCACCACCGCGGACAGCGCCACAACCCACGGACAGTGACCAGGACCAGGACCTTGATCCTCAGCAGCCCCAGGAAGAGGGTGAGGCTGCAGCGAGCCCCAGAGCCCCACAAGCTGAAGGTACAGACATGTTTTTGTGTTTGTGGCCAATGTAGTTGCTTCCTCAAATTGTTTGCAACATTACTAATGTCCAATTTCACATTACAGAACATCGAGCTCCCCGGCGCGCCCAGTCGCCAGCTGTGCTACCTGTGGTGCCCCCCAGACGTAAGAGCCCTTCCTTACTTTGTCTGTGTCCCAAAGATGCAAAGCACATTTACTGAGTCCCTCATGCAGCCTACTTTATGTGCCTCTTCAGTGTTAATGAAAAGCAGTAGGTTGTTAAAGACAGATTTTGCATAGAATATACATTTTGGCCATTTCCTTATGCGACCAAAGTGTCAATTATATCATATTCTTCTGCTGCTCTGGCTCTGCATCGCTCCCTTCCTCTTCCTGTGCCTCTCCCGTTCTGACTGTCAGCCTGAAATCACCATACAGCCCTACTACTATTTCACTCTCTCTCAGCCCCACCTTAAAATCCTACTGATGTCTTTGTGACTGCCCTTGACTATTGGCTCTTCTCAGCGTACATTCTCACCTGTTGACTCGACACTTTTCTTTTTCCTTTTACATGGTCCATCTTGCTCCCCCTCAGTCCAAGCCACCCACCGTCTCAAGTTTTACTCTGGCTCCTCATGCCTCATAGTAGTTTTCTCCCTCCATGCTGTCTCTCCGGTCTCCCTTTCCACTTGCAGGTTCCCTCTCTGTTCTTGCTCCCACCTCCTATACCACCCCTCTGTCAAGTTTCACTCCCCTCTCCCAGGTTCAATCACCACTCTCATTGTGTGTCTCATACTATCTCCTTAACTTGCAGCTGATGACAAACAAGGCAAACAAAAAACACATATTTGGACTATATACGTTCCATTTCAAATCCAGTATTGGAATGATTTAGCCCCCCACACCCAAACATGGAAACACCCAACACCAATTTATCTTCTAAGATTATCTTTGTGAGCTTCCTTTCCCACCTTTGTTTTTTTGTTATGGGTTATGCACATGTCCAAAAAACTTATCAATGTTTATATTTTTTTTTTGTTTTAGCTGATGCTGCTGAAGCAGGTGCTGCAGCTCCTGCCGCCGCTGCACCAATTGGGGGACCACCACAGGAGCAACCAGACCGACTGGGTGAGAGACGTCGGCACTATGTGGGGCTTATATCAAGGCTGACCCAACAACAGCGCCGCCAGGGTCTCTGGATGCGAAGATGGTTTGCTCTCATGCATGCCACCTTCCGTGAGGGTATGCACAGCATGGAGCAAGCCATCGTAACAAACATCCAGGACCTGGTGGCAGCTATTAGAGAACTGGCTCACCAACCACGGGGTCCTGCTGAGGCTCCAGTCCCTGGTCCTGATGCTGCTCCCCCTCCACCCCCTGCATCTCCTCAGCAGCGCAGAGGAAGGGGGCGTGGAAGGGGACAAGGTACTGTCCGAGGGGATAAGCGCAAACGTCCCTAGCTCCAGTCTGTGTCACTTCTCAAACTGACACTGGCCTCTTTGCCCATTTTATCCTGGCAAAGAACTTCGCCCAATTCACGCTTCAGGTGTGACTTTGTCCGTTACCCAGCAATGGGAATGACATCCAAACAACACATCCCATTGTTTAGACCATGCTGCATTCTCTTCACTGAGGGGTGCCATTTTAAGATCTATTGGCACCCTTTCCAATAACACCTGGAAAAGCACTTAAAACATCAAAGTGCATTTGCTCTAACATATTTGTGTATTCTGGTGTTATCAGCACCAAGGTGTGCCATATCTACCATCCATTGGCACCCTTTCCAATAACATCTGGAAAAGCACTTACAAACATCAAAGTGCATTTGCTCTAACATATTTCTATAGTAATGCTGCAGTGTTTCCCAAAACATTCACTTGGGCCAAAAATGTTACATGTAAGGCTCAAAGAATTGAAATACTACTCTTTTGCTTGTGTATTTTTCACGAATTACTACAAACATAACATATGTTAACATATGCTACCTCTGGCCTACTTTGGCTACCCAGCACTCCTAATAGGTGCCAACGCCTACTACCTCCTCCTCCTCCTCCTCCACCTGTGCTCATTCAATAGCAAGTCCTAGGTGTATGATATGCCTTATAGGCACAAATGGTTGTTACTTTGCACAAGAAGTTATGTGGCCTACTTTGGCTACCCAGCACTCCTAATAGGTGCCAACGCCTACTACCTCCTCCTCCTCCTCCTCCTCCTCCACCTGTGCTCATTCAATAGCAAGTCCTAGGTGTATGATATGCCTTATAGGCACAAATGGTTGTTACTTTGCACAAGAAGTTATGTGGCCTACTTTGGCTACCCAGCACTCCTAATAGGTGCCAACGCCTACTACCTCCTCCTCCTCCTCCTCCTCCTCCACCTGTGCTCATTCAATAGCAAGTCCTAGGTGTATGATATGCCTTATAGGCACAAATGGTTGTTACTTTGCACAAGAAGTTATGTGGCCTACTTTGGCTACCCAGCACTCCTAATAGGTGCCAACGCCTACTACCTCCTCCTCCTCCTCCACCTGTGCTCATTCAATAGCAAGTCCTAGGTGTATGATATGCCTTATAGGCACAAATGGTTGTTACTTTGCACAAGAAGTTATGTGGCCTACTTTGGCTACCCAGCACTCCTAATAGGTGCCAACGCCTACTACCTCCTCCTCCTCCTCCTCCTCCACCTGTGCTCATTCAATAGCAAGTCCTAGGTGTATGATATGCCTTATAGGCACAAATGGTTGTTACTTTGCACAAGAAGTTATGTGGCCTACTTTGGCTACCCAGCACTCCTAATAGGTGCCAACGCCTACTACCTCCTCCTCCTCCTCCACCTGTGCTCATTCAATAGCAAGTCCTAGGTGTATGATATGCCTTATAGGCACAAATGGTTGTTACTTTGCACAAGAAGTTATGTGGCCTACTTTGGCTACCCAGCACTCCTAATAGGTGCCAACGCCTACTACCTCCTCCTCCTCCTCCTCCTCCACCTGTGCTCATTCAATAGCAAGTCCTAGGTGTATGATATGCCTTATAGGCACAAATGGTTGTTACTTTGCACAAGAAGTTATGTGGCCTACTTTGGCTACCCAGCACTCCTAATAGGTGCCAACGCCTACTACCTCCTCCTCCTCCTCCTCCTCCACCTGTGCTCATTCAATAGCAAGTCCTAGGTGTATGATATGCCTTATAGGCACAAATGGTTGTTACTTTGCACAAGAAGTTATGTGGCCTACTTTGGCTACCCAGCACTCCTAATAGGTGCCAACGCCTACTACCTCCTCCTCCTCCTCCTCCTCCACCTGTGCTCATTCAATAGCAAGTCCTAGGTGTATGATATGCCTTATAGGCACAAATGGTTGTTACTTTGCACAAGAAGTTATGTGGCCTACTTTGGCTACCCAGCACTCCTAATAGGTGCCAACGCCTACTACCTCCTCCTCCTCCTCCTCCTCCACCTGTGCTCATTCAATAGCAAGTCCTAGGTGTATGATATGCCTTATAGGCACAAATGGTTGTTACTTTGCACAAGAAGTTATGTGGCCTACTTTGGCTACCCAGCACTCCTAATAGGTGCCAACGCCTACTACCTCCTCCTCCTCCTCCTCCACCTGTGCTCATTCAATAGCAAGTCCAAGGTGTATGATATGCCTTATAGGCACAAAGCCTTGGTTGTTACTTGCACTATCAAGCATTGTTGGTTGTCCAACACTCTACCTGGCCAGCACTAATCTCATATTGTTGATACTTTTCAACTGGCCAAATTGTCATATAGTGACAAGTGTCATTTGTACATCATATTGATTGTTATATTATTGTTTTGGACACAAGCTTATCATGGCCAAATTTTTGGATACTGTTTAATGTAAAGTTGGCCATGATGAATCCTGGGGTGCATTATCAATGTCATGCAACAAATGCTTTGTAAAACCTTTGTAAAGCTTTTGCCCTTTAGTGGTCTATAGGGGCTGCTATATTTTGAAATCTATGTTGAGAAAAAATTCCTCCTGTGCCTTCCAGCTAAGGTACATATTTTAAGGTTTTTAAATAACTATTGTATGTTCCAAAAACAAACAAACAAACTATATACAGATATATATTGTCTTTTTATTGTTGTTGAACTGTTTTGGATTTTGACAAAGATTGTGTCAGTAAAGGTACTAAAACATTACTGGGTTTGTTTGTTTTTCTTTTTTTACAAGGTGCTAGGGCAAAATAGTAACATGGGTAATGTCATTTCAAAAAAGAAAACCGAAGAAGCCATACCTGTGGATCAAACAAGAAAAATGCATTAACACAAATCCAAACAAATTTAAGTAGCCACACAAAAGCCGGTCATTGCCAAACAAACACTGCCACTTACTGATATGTTTTTGAAAGGTGACTCCACCCAGGTTCAAATGAGCCAAACAGTTGTCAGTTCATCACATCTGTCGCTTGTGTTGAGTCCAATTTAGTGCATCAGGAAAAGTTTGCACATGGAGAGGCTGCAAAGTCACATCAATAATATGGTAAGTTGTTAGCAATATCTTTTACAATTCCCTGAGTAATTTATAAATACCTGAATAACGGAGTTTGAGCCGTGGCCAATCAGTCAGTGTCCATGTCTGTATCCTCTGTGGGCATGTACCAAGATAATAAAGTAGAGTATGACACACATGAACCACAACCATAACACAGTAGGAGGCCAGAAAGCTGAAATGACAAGTACAGATAATGGTTTCTCTCAAATATGTGTATACACATGTAAATTTGTTTGTCATCTCATCATTTTTCTGCTTACAGCATAAGATGTTACAGGAAAGCATTCACTGCTAGGGGCACGTCAGCACATCACCATCAGCAGGCTGTTCATTTGGAAGAAAAGTATAACAAATTGTTTACTTTACACATATCAATTCCAAACAATTTCATTTCACATCAATCATATAAGGCCTAATAATCCAGATTGGTTATAAAGACCTGACATCTAACACTCATGACAAGGCAAACATATTAAGGCAAAACAACTGGCCTAGCAATTAATGGATTTCAGACATTATTGAGTTGATCTAGATCATGACATTACTAAACCTCATTACAGGGGAGCGCAGGAGTAGACGTATGCAGTTGTTTTCAATGGGGCTGTACAGATTGAGACGCAACATGCTACATTTATCTTGTGTTTGTGGAGTACAGTCCCATTTCAAATAACTGAATGTGTCTACTCCTGTGCTCTGCTGGGGCTAAACATATAAAAAAAGAAAGCAGGGGAGCGCAGCTTCAAATGCTCGTGTGAAAGAGGGCTAAAGGTTAAGCAAATGACCAGATTTACAGTGGGAAAACGAAGTTTGAAAGGTAACTGACAAGATTGCAAACAATCTAAAAAAAAATGCACTTAGGAATAGGGCCCAAAAATATTGTACCACTTTTGCCCTTGAGAAGTCTTAACTAGTACAAATTAACTATTTGTGTGGTTTGTTCAACTTACAACTAAAAGTGGGCACGGATGAGCCTTTCACGCACTCTTCTTCCCTCTGGTTGGTTGTCCCTCTGTCTGGCAACATACCCCTCAATCTCAGGTTCCAGGTCATCATCAATGTCTGCAGGTAATCCATGCTGCCTTGCCACATTATGCAGCATGGCACAGACAGTGATGATTTGTGAAACCTTCTGGGGGGAATAAAGCAGAGCTCCCCCAGTGACTGAGAGGCATCGGAAGCGAGATTTGAGCACCCCAAAGAGGCGCTCAATGATATTACGTGTCTTCCGATGGGCACGATTGTACCTACGTTGGGCAGGTGTTTGGGCAAACCTCACAGGGGTCATCAACCAAGGCAGAAGTCCATATCCTGCGTCTCCTAAAAATGAAAACCAAAATATATTATAGTAATTGATTCCAGTTGTCTGTTGTGTTGACTATTCCAATGGTGTAGTTATGTCCATTGAGTAGTAGTAAAATCTTTACAAACAGATCTACACACAAATTCTTTGCTGTTGGGGTACTTACTTTACCCTTTTTGTTAGTCAAACAACATTGCTGGCACAATAAGGGCTCTTACACACTACTGTTCCGACCTGCGCTCCGTTTTTTAGCGTTCAGCCTCAGGGGAGCGCACGAATAGACCCAAGTAAATATTTGAAATGGGGCTGTACTGACTCAGGCGCGTGTAGGCGCCAAACGCAGGAAAAATGCAGCATGTTGCGTGTGAACCTGCGTTTGGCGCCTACACACGCCTGAGTGAGTACAGCCCCATTTCAAATAATTACTTGCGTATATTCCTGGGCTCCCCTGAGGCTGAACGCCAAAAAACGGAACACAGGGGAGCGCACGTCGGAACGGTTGTGTGTAAGAGCCCTAAAAGAGGGAATTCCCCTCCCCCCCATATGTAAAAAATTGTCTGTGTGCAGATCCATTAAGAAATAATCACCTTAACACATCTCACCTGTAAACTGAATCAGGTGGCAAGAATTAAAAGCCCTAACAAAGTTAGCTGATTGAACTAAACTACAGGTCCCAAGATGCATAGTGCATCTATTGTAGCCAGACTGAAAATAGGGCAACATTTCTTGAAAATACATACATATCACCTTTAACATAATATTTGAAGTGTCTTTGTATGAAATTGCAAATATAACTTACCCACAAGGCAGCCGTCCGGCATTTCTCCTCGGGTAAAGAGGCCATGGAGAGCTGACTGACGCAGGATAGTGGCATCATGGACACTTCCAGGAAAGCCAGATCTCACACTCATGATGCGCATGTTGGAATCACACACCACCTGCACATTGATGGAATGGGAGCGCTTACGATTTCGGTAGCGCTCCTGCTGATGGCGAGGTGGTGTGAGCGCAACATGAGTGCAATCAATGGCTCCTAGGCAATTTGGAAATTGGCCAATTAGGAAAAAATCCTGTTTTAATCTTATCCACTCTGCCTGAGTTGAGGGGAAGGAAATGAGCCTTCGCGAGTGCTGCAGTAGTGCCGTGAGCACTTGTGTTAGTATCCTGCTAAAGGTGGGCTGGCTCATGCCAATGAGGCGTGAAGAAACCTGCTGGAAACTGCCAGTGCCCAGAAAATGCAAAACTGCAAGCAGCTTGCACATCCCAGGCACTGCCTGAGACCGTGCCGTCACAGGTTCAATGGCCTCACTGATGAGACCATAAACCTGCACTATGGCGGCACGACTCAGGCGGAACATCCTCACAACCTCATGATCAGACAACTCGTCCAAACCAAGTACAGGTCTCCTGAAGTGACGAGGCTGCCTGATCCTAGCAGGGACAACGTGTTCCTCCTCCTCATCCTGCTCTTCTGCCTCCAAAATGGCGGCTAACAAAAGATCCATTTTGGCAAAAATCAAGGTCAAATGGCATCTGGTGGGGGGGTTTTTATAAGTAAGCCACTGTTTACCAGCATTCCATGCAGCTTGGAAACATTTAACCATTTAGTGAAGCATAAGGATAGATAGGGCCAATGAATATTTGAATTGATGTTAAAAAAAAATAGAAAACAAAAATTTATTAAAATAAAATTTAATTATCTTTTAAGCCATTGATACTTGAAAATATTAGCTTATATTATGATAGATGCAAAAACCAACATGTTTGTGGTGTCAGTATTTATTTTAATGTAATTCCCCAAACCTCTAGTGCAGCCAGAACTAAAAAACACTTTAGAACAGTTTCTAAAGTGATCCCTAGGTGTCACTATACACCCACAACAGTGGAGAGCACCAGCAAAGAAAATCGAAGAAAATCGAATAGTCGTAGAGGTTTTACTTCGACCGTTCGATTCGAAGCATATCATATTCGAATGTCGAAGTCCAAAATCAACTTCGGTAGGTCAAAGATGGGGTACAAAGAAAACTTCGGGGGAAAATGTTATAAATAAGGTATCCTTCGAGTGTAGTCGAATAGTCGAATAGTCGAACGAATGCATCCTTCGATAGTCGAATAGGTGAACTAATACATCCTTCGATAATCGTACTTGTCCACTTCGATCATCGAATTCGACTATTCACCTGATCGGAGGATTGCTCGACCGTTCGAATCGAAGGTCGAATTCGAAGTAAAAAAACAGTCGAGGCTTTGTGCATCTGCCCCTAAATGTTTGCTGCACAATAACTCATAGATCAAAGCACCAAAGTTTCTAAATGGGTAGAGCACAGAGTGTCATGATCGGACAAACACAGTGTAGTCGGGAAAGAAATGGATGATGTGATTCAATATTAATCTACTACTTATACATTAATGCACACAATATTCACAATTAATAATTCACAATTCACAATTAATGTACATACCTTTAACATTCTGCATAATTATTTTCGTGGTAATTAAATTGAATGAGCTTGAGATATTATATATTTCAGTGTATAGCTTTAGTCAGGGAATTAGCCTGAACAACAAACATCTAAATTTTAGAGAACCCAGTGTAAGGCTCATAAGAATAGCAAGGTTGGAAAATAAAGACATGGCAAATTAATAATGTATTGTGAGGCAGAGGGAGTAACAGATCACGACCGGACAAGGACAATTTGTTACAGGCAATGCTGTAGGTAGGATACCATTGTGAAGAATTGATAGATAAAAGAGTACATTAAGGGGCAAATATATCAAAGGTGGAGGTGAATTTTTGAATTGAAAAAAAAAACGATTTTCGAGCTATTTTTTGTGTACTTCGACTAGGGTACAGTTGAAAAAAATTACTGTCTCTTTAAAAATTCGATTTTGACTATTCACCATCTATAACCTGCCACATTGCTGTTTTAGCCTATGGGGGACCTCCTAAAACCTATTTAGAGTCAATTTGTAGACTTTTGATTGAATGTGCTATTACTTCGATTAGTATGATAGAATTCAGCCGAATACCGACCTATTCGATCGAAAACAGATCTATTTGGCTTTGACTTAATTTCGTTTGGTCTTTTTGAAGTCAAATTTCGACGGTTTTCAAATTTGACCCTTGATAAAATGCTCCTAAGAATTACATTTTGGGTTAGAATGACATATGATGTTATCGTGACCTCTACAAGCAAACAGCCAGTGCCAAAAAGAAAACAGCAGTCAAATCTGGTTTAGGGGAAGAATAATCAATGCTGAAGCTGATATACCCAGGCACAAGTAACAGCTAATGTAGAAATATAAGTGATTACCCCGATGGTTTAACATTTATTTCTGGTATTTATGTTTATGTCTTGAGAGAGTTGGGAAGCAGCCTTTTTAATGGGTTTATTCTTTTGTATTCTAGCTATACTTTGGTTCTGTATTGTAAGCCTTGGATAGCAGATGGCATTTCTTGGAAGTGACAAAGAGAAATAATTGTATAAATGAAATAGATGATTTTCGAGTTCTATTCGCCATTATCTGTAAGCTATAGTAATGGTGATTTTGGGTGATCATCTGGACCAAACTCTTACAGTGGGAACGGGGCAGGCATTTGAAGGTTTACATTCTATCACTAGTGAAAACTTAGGAAATGTTATGTATATTTCTTCTTATATTTCTAAAAACACAAATTCAAAACAAATCGCTTACGTTTTGCCTAGAACAATGTGCATTGACTTCTATGTGAACTCATAAAGCATTCATGTGGCAAATTTTAAACTCAAGTTTTCTTGGAAGTTCAAGTTACGAATTTGAGTATCTACACAAAAAAAGAAAAACATAGAGGTAAAAACTTGAATTTGAATGTTAGTAAATCCTCCCCTATGGTTTTTGTTGCGAAAATCCACTTGTGCTGAACATACTTTTTGCAACTGTTTTAATAACAACAAAATCTATAGTTTTTGGAAAATTGAAACTTGTTTTTTTATAGGGGACCCAGCGTTTTTTGTATAAGGGGTCTTTCCATAATTTGGATCTCCATAAGAAATCTGATAAAAAACACTCAAACATTAAACACAATAAGATTGTTTTAGTTAGGATCAAGTAGAAGCTACTGTTTTATTACTGCAGAGATAAAGGAAATCTAATTATCTACCTCTCAAGAACCAAACATGGTGTAATGGAGTTACTTTTCCCTGTTTACCCTGTTTAGCTGAAGAAAAGAAATACAGCTTTTATTTAAATAGGCAAATTAAATTAAAACATGGGCAAAAGTATGTTCAGCACAAGTGGAATTTGGCACTAAAATACTAAAGAATGCATTGTCACACTGATATCTGCTGTGTGTGCTGACAGGCTGATCCTGTCACGATCGCCGCCCGGAGCAGGTCCAGGAGCTCCGGGCGGCGCGTCCTTCCCTGACTTCATCTGACGTCATCGCGCCGGCGCCGCTACCCACGTGGCGGCCATAGGCGCCGCCATTTTGGGATCGACGCCGGCGCGATGACGTCAGTGCGCCGACGTCGGCACAAGGACGCCGATGACGTCAGAATGGCGCCAAAGTCAAATATAAAAGCCTTACCAAGATGCCAGAATGGCGCCCAAGTATAGGATTCGTTCCTGTGATGTTTCCTGGGTTTCCTGTTTGCTTTGCTAAGGATTTATCTTGTTCCTGTTTATTGCTGACCTCTTGCCTGGACTTTTGGACTTTGCTGATATCCTGCCTGCCTTTGAACCCTTGCCTGGACTCTGGTTATTCTCCTGATTTAACCCTTTGGATACTGCGACCTTGCACCCTCAAGAGGGCTTCCTCCTTGATCCTGACTACCTCCCTGGAGGGAGCTCCCGGCTCCCTGACAGATCCCATGCCTGGAAATAAGAAGCCTTTTGGCCAACCTGAAGGTACTTTTGTGGGCCACTGTAACCTTGGTTTTGGGATTGATTTGCCCCAAATATTCATGCCTTACTTTGGTTAGGTATATTTGTAAAAGGAAACCTTGAGCAAATTAATAAGTAGTATGATTACTCTAACCAGTTTTGTACAGAAATAAATTCTGATACTGCTTTTAGGACCTATCAAAGAACAATCAATAATATGTTTTACATTTACTCAGAAGGGAAAAGGTTACTGGAATGTTTAATACTTCACACTTTATTGTCCCTAAGGGAAAAGAGAAGCACTGCAAGATGTGTCTATAAACATTGTACACTATACATTCCAATTAAATGAACGGTTTAGTGGAGCTCCTCTATTTATCAAGTGGGATTCACATGTCTGACACTGTATTTAATCATTATGCTATCCTTTGAAGAGGCTGCTATTTATGGTATTTAATGCAAGAGCACCATAACAGAATGAGCTGTAATAATTAGCAATGTATTTCATTCTCATTTTGTGTTGCATTGTCAAAACATTTGTTAAGAAGCAAACTCTTTTTCACCATCCTCTACAAATTGCAGGTTTTTAATTGTTGTGTGCTTGGTTTAAAAGACCTCTTGATATAACAGAACCTGACACTGTTTACTTCAGCCTATTATGCTACAGTCACTGAATGCCCCAGTGGAAAAGGGAAAATCTAAAGAAGACTATTTCTTTTTCAAACCAGCTGTTTTTTTTTTTATTTAAAAAAAAAAAACAGAAAGAAAAAAAAAATCAATTTTAGCTTAGACTCAGTGTGAGCTCAGCAGATCCTGAATGACATACGCATCCAATATCAACAAGAAAAGGGTCGACTTGTTTTTTTTTTATTCCACAGCTCACAAAAGCTGCTTAGAGAACAGCGAAATCTCCTTGCATTTATTTATTTTATACCTCAATAGGTCTCCAATCAAAGATAACAAAGACATGTTTCACACTGGTCCTCTCGAAGAAACCCAAAAGATGCAAATATAAATAACAAAGAATCCCTTTTTTCATAAAGCTGATGGAGGCAAAAGCTTGAAGAATTCTTTTTACTAAAGCATCCAGTTTAATAATTGGGGTTTTAACATGGTACAGTTTTCATAATGGATTTACTTATTAATGGGTAACATTTATATATAGTCTAAAAAAGCTTTTAAGTAGGTGTTTGGCCGTTCAATACCACCCACCAAGCTACACAGGGGGCAACCAAAGTGTGTCTGTACTCTTTCTGTATCTTTCTGATGAATGGTAAAAAGCCACTTGTCATGAACTAGCAGTCTCCTTAGTGCTAATTATAATTAATTAAACAGTATTGACATTTTCAGTCTTGTTAGTTACCCTTTATTTTCTTCCAGCTATTCTACTTGTTGTTGGAAACGCAATCTAGCCATATTAATATTATTTCTAGAAACAAAAGTGCATGCAATTTACAAAATTATAGGTTTCGGTTTTTATCATTTCAAAATTGTTTGGGTAAAAAAGCAGTTCAGTAATATTTCTGTGTTCTACTGAGTTTTTTCTGTTGTATCCTAGTGATGTTTTTTTCAATAATACAGCAATGTTATTAGAATGAGCTGCAATAGACACTCAGTCATCTAATAATCCATTTAATAACAACTTAAAATAACAGGGTCAAACAGCCAGGGGTTGGTCAAGCAAAAAAGTGCAACTCAGGTGTTTATACAGATTCCCAATTTTGCCTTTAAACGGCTCAACTAACAAGATTGGTTTATTTTTTATACCTCATCATTTTAAGTGATTGCAGGGCTTAATGGGGGATGTCTTTTTGTATCTTGCCTTTTAGTGCACAGAGTTTGTCCCCTTGGCTCCCATTAACTGTCAGCTTGTTCTCCCTGTTCTAGGTATCCTTGCAGGGTCAGACTTGTAGGCCCAGTCAGCTCAGACCCACTTACGTCCGGCGCTGTCCTCTGATTGCGGCCTCATCTGCCACACAGGTAAGATTGGGGTTGTGACTTGGGCGCGGGGCCTCTAGGCAGGTGGTGAAAGAGGAAGCGGGGCCCAGAGGGGGGGGGGGCAGCAGAGCCCAGTGCACATTTTCTGGGACTTCTCTGTATTGAGTACACCCTGCTTAATCAACACCCCTTTCCAGTAATGTTCTTGTGATTAAATATTTACAATGACTTTTCAAAACATGGCCTACTCAACAATGAGTGGTGGTGTAAAGTTTGTATACATATATATATATATATATATATATATATATATATATATATATTCAAATACATAACAATTTACCTGCTCACTGTGTCTGTGAATCTTAATTTTGAATTGCTGGGCAGGGTATATAGTACAAAATATAGGCACATTTGGCAGCACTGTATTCCTGAGGGGCTGGAAAATTCCAACATGTTAGCCAGTGCTGGTGGGTGCAGGGTTCAACTAATTTTTTTCTGGGGAGGGAGGGGGTGATGACTATACAAAGACACCAAAGCACATTTTAAGGTCACCTATTTTAACAGGAGAGACTACTATTCAAATAAGTTCTACTTATTATGGTTTTAAGGCCATAGTACACAAAAGGGGTAATTTATTACAAGAGTGAGCCCAATTTATTAAAGGTTCAAAATATGCATTTTGGTATAGTTGCACTCATTGTCACTTAGTTCTTCCTAAATTCTGCTGCTGTGCCTATTAAAGCATAGGAAACTTGCTAGCATTAATAGGCACAGCACACTTGTACCTAAAGGATCAGGTGCAGATATCACGCCAGGGCGGCGACAGGAAAAACCCCAGTGGGCCCCAGCCCACCGTGCCTGACCTCCTTGCTCCTCCCCTCTGCCTGATCGCATCAAGATGAGCAGATACGTGCCGGCGAGCAGGCAGGAGAGGAACAGAGGGGGGTTTGCAACGAGGGAGACTCCCCAGTCCGACCCTGCATGCAGTTGTGTTAATTTTGGGGAATTTATTTAATAAAAGGAGTCAGGTGAAACGTCAGTCTGCTGCTATTTTATTTAAATAAATTCTGTTTCATTTTTTAAGACCTGAGTAGTGCTGATTCCCCTTTTGCGATTGTATGGAGATTGTTGTTGATCGTGCACCCAGGCAACTTACTGCATCTTATTGAGAGTGCCGGCTCCACATGGCTTTGTTTATATATATATATATATATATATATATATATATATATATATATATATATATATATATATATATATATATATATATATATATATATATATATAAATATATATATTTATTCGGTCCTCATTAGGACATTTTTCAAGGTCGAGATATATATGATATATATAACATTTATTTAAATTAGCCTTAAATATGAATAATTCAAATAAACTGCATCTTTTTGAAGGCCTGAAATTGCAGTGCTTTGTGTTATAGGTGATGCCTTTTTACTTGTTCTTAAAAAGGTATGCACATTTACACAGCACTTAACACATATTGTTCATCATTCAAGCCATGCGTATGCTCCTTGCACATAGATGTATAAAACAATATAATATATAATTATACCGGCTATTTCAGCACCACTTAGGGGGGTTGTTTGGTATATGTATGTAAACTTCTTCAAAGTTTCAGCATTCCTAATATATATGATTTAGATGTATTACAATGTGCATTCCAATGTTTTGATTGGGACCTTTAAGGTGGCAGATTTATTTTTATTCACCAGATCAAAGAGAGTGGATAAAGTAGATAAAATGGCAGTATTCTGCAACTCCTTCCTAAGCATTTAAGGTTATGGTAACAGAATCATTTGCCCAGTTTAACTTTGCTGAAGAACTTGTGAAACTGCTGAAAAATGTTTTTGCTGTGACTTATATACTTATATTAGAGTCGTTGGGCATTTTTTTCACACTCCAATTGAATGGGTGTTTTTTCTCTGTGAAATTTTTTCTCGACAAAGTTTTGTCTCGGTTTTGCAAAAAAAGTCTGCCGAAATGCAGAATCTATGCATGGTGAAAACATTTGCTCATTACTAGTAATGGATGGATTTTGATAATAAAAATAAATATTCAAAACCCACTAAAAGCCCTTGGATCATTCTGACTGATGCCAGAAGAAAGTGCCAGCAATAACTCTGTATCCAAAAACACAATACAATGTGCACAATTTTACATCCTGATCAACTAGAAACCATTCCCATTAGTGTGCTGAAGCTAAAGCAAAGAGAGGTTTGGTGGATTAATAAAATCAAATCATTATATCCCTCAGGTTTGAATAAGGATTATGACCTATCACTGTTCTTATGATATTGAAGTATTCTTGCATAGTCAGGTCAGTTTAGTGATAGGTGTGAGTCAATCAAAATGCTAATTATGAGGTCATTTCCTGTATATTGCTTTTAAATTTCATTTGTGTAATGCTGTTGTTTATATGGCTTGAGATATATATATATATATATATATATATATATATATATGTACAGTACACATGTACTTTATATCTAAAGCTGGCCATAGACGCAAAGATCCGATCGTACGAATCAACGTACGATCGGACTTTCCCATCTCCCGACCCTCCACTAACCATTCAGATCAAAGTCTTTACCATTCCGATCAAATTAGAACAGATCAGCCAATGTTCTGCCCCTGACAGCAATCGTACGATACTTATGTCTGACAACACTAGTGACAGTCTCCCTCTGAAAATCGTACGATCGGCAATACACGCAGAGATATTATCGGCAGGCGACAGAAATTTTCTAACCTGTCCGATCGACCAAACGACCGATCTCCGACGGACGAAAAATGTCGGGACTCTCCACACACGGTCCGAAAATCGTACGAATCCACGATTCGTACGATCGGATCTTTGCGTCTATGGCCAGCTTAAGGAAGAGGTGTATACAATTTGATTCTAAGCTGGGAATAGCACAACCATTCTATTCCTGTTCTTTGTAGTGCTTAGTGCTTAGTTCCATCGCCACCCTCCCCCATTCTTTTTATGCAGAACTGCAGCACTGTAGGATATGAGATGAAAGTATTGATCGCTCAAATATAGCAGCAAGCTGAAATACTGTGCATCTTAACACAATGTATTTTTCTGTGATAATATGAATGTCAAATGTAAGTTTGGTTACTATTATCTCTATTTTGGGAAAAATAAACAGAATAACCATTCATTAAATACTATTATACACTTGATGACAAAGATCTACAGAAAGAAAACAATAAAAAAAACAATAGACATAATGTATGTTCAGCACACTGCTATTCATTTAACTCACTTTTAAAAAGGTACTGCCCCTTTTAGTATTCAATAACAAAATAAATACTACCCAAACTGAGACTGACAGGAAACGTATGTATCAGTAGTAGCTCACACCAAATAGACTGCATCATATAAACAATATACCAAACTTCTGCTGGAGAAACTGTGGAGGTACCGGAAATTTTCTATATATTTTATGGTCCTGTCCCAAATTACAGCCTCTATGGAATCAAGTGGCTCCACCTCATTACTACTATGTAAACATGCACAACTGTATCTACTATATCACATATCGTCTGTAACCAGAATAGGTATAGCCACAAAATGGCGGTCCAAAATTTCCTTGATACAAAGCATAAAACAGGACCTTATTAAAATGCCAGATTTGAGTGTACAATAGGTGGATCTTATGGAACTGTCTCTAAAATTGCTATATGCTGGCAACCATGGAATACATATTACGTACCATAATATGCTGATTATAAATGTATACGGTCATATGAAAACATTTGGGAACCCCTCTCAGCCTGCATAATAATTTATTCCACTTTCAACAAAAAAGATAACAGTGGTATGTCTTTCATTTCCCAGGAACATCTGAGTACTGGGGTGTTTTCTGAACAAAGTGAAGCAGTATTCAGTTTGAAATGAAATCAAATGTGAAAAACTGGCTGCGTAAAAATTTGGGTATCCTTGTAATTTTGCTAATTTGAATGCATGTAACTGCTCAATACTGATTACTGGCAACACCAAATTGGTTGGATTAGCTTGATAAGCCTTGAAGGTATGGCCAATTCCAAGTTGTGCTTCTGTTTGACTCTCCTCTAAAGAGTGATAGCATGGGATACTCAGAAGCAACTCTCAAAAGATCTGAAAACAAAGATTGTTCAGTATCATGGTTTAGTGGAAGGCTACAAAAAGCTCAGAGGTTTAAACTGTCAGTTTCAACTGTAAGGAATGTAATCAGGAAATAGAAGGCCACAGGCACAGTTGCTGTGAAACCCAGGTCCGGCAGGCCAAGAAAAATACAGGAGCGGCAAATGCGAAGGATTGTGAGAATGGTTACAGACAACCCAAAGATCACCCCCAAAGACCTGCAAAAACGTCTTTCTGCAGATGGGGTATCTGTACATTGTTCTACAATTCAGCGCAATTTGCACCAACATCTGTATGGCAGGGTGATGAGAAAGAATTCCTTTCTGCACTCACGCCACAAACAGAGTCTGTTGTATGCAAAAGCTCATTTAGACAAGCCACAGTCATTTTGGAACAAAGTGCTTTGGACTGATGAGTCGAGGGTCAGATGAATTCAACCAATATCAACAAATTCTTTAGGATAATGTTTAAGCATAGTCACAAAGTTGAAGTTACTGTATGCAGGGGTTGGATATTCAAACAAGACAATGACCCTAAACACACTTTGAAATCTACAAATGCATTTATGCAGAAGTACAATATTCTGGAATGGCCGTCACAGTCCCCCGACTTGAATATCATCGAAAATCTATGGGATGATTTAAAGCAGGCTGTCCATGCTCGGCAGTCATCAAATTTAACTGACCTGGAGAGATTTTGTATGGACGAATGGTCAAAAATACCGCCATCCAGAATCCAGATACTCATCAAAGGCTATAGGAGGCGTCTAGAGGCTGTTACATTTGCAAAAGGAGTCTCAACTATGTATTGATGTAATACCTCTGTTGGGGTACCCAAATTTATGCTCCTGTCTAATTTTGGTATGATACATATTGCATATTTTTTGTTAATCTAATAAACTTTATGTCACTGCTGAAATACTACTGTTTCCATAAGGCATGTTATATATTAAAAAGAAGTTGCTACTTTCAAAGCTCAGCCAATGATAAACAAAACTCCAAAGAATTAAGAGGTGTTCCCAAACTTTTTCATGTGACTGTAATTGTCTGTTTGAAATAAATATCTTGACTTTCCACAGAGTCTCTTTTTCTCTCTTTTCTTTCTTTCTTACACTATCTCCCTTTATATCCAATCTTTCCTTCCCTCTCTACTGCTTTAGTCTTTACCTCTTACGTTGTTTCATTTATTCAGTATTATCATACTACAGCAGTATGATACATATTTTTTTCTATATTGTCTGAATGAGAAAAAAACTACTACCCAAACCACCCATTTATGACCACCTAATTTATAATTCTTCTCTCACACTTGTAGTGGTGTCTTTCTTTCCAGGATCTAAATTCTGTTATTTCCAGTTCCTTGGCACAGATGAATACTCCTTTGGTCAGGTGGTTCTTCCTACAGCTGTTCTGTCATTCTATCGGCTGTACCCTTCTGCCTTGTTTTATCTAAGTTATTAAATCTGACGAGCATGACACTGAAATGTTATATTACAACACCAGCATGGCAAACAACAGAAAAAGACCTCCAACATATCCGGAATACCTCTGACTAGGCCTACATGGTTCTAGGTTGTGTCTTGAATATAATAAAACTATAGGTCATGTATAGGTCATGTATCACCCTTTCAAATGTAGGCCATTTTTCCCAACCTTTGCAGCTTTCTGTCTCTAAAAGTCATTATTGATTCAAAGATCACGAACCATCTGCAAAGTTCTAGTGGAAAACAATATTTGAAGGCAATGACCTACATGTTCAGACAATAATTCTTGTCTATAAGGTTAAAATACATGTTGCCATTGCCTAATAGACCAGGTAGTGCTTCATCTGCTCCTACCATGCTCTGTCATGTATGTAACTTCCGTATAAACCTAGATAGAGTGTGGGAGACAGCAGATTTTGAATGCAAAGTGCAGTTTATTATCCTTTCAACAGGTGGTTCTTGAAGGGATAATTAAAATCTGCTGGAAGGATAGGCACACCAACATTAGTGCCTAGAGAAATCTCCTTGACTGGAGGACATTTACTAAAGAAGAGAACAAACATTCAAAAGGCTCAACCATTTATGACTTATCATATTATTAATGCCCCAGAAGATGTGGATCCCAGACCAGACTCTTCGTGTCAGTTTTACTCACCCTGGCATCAAATTCTAATGGATGGGTGGTTTGTTGGAATGAAAGTGAGCCTGACAACAGATAGATATATAATATTACTATACAATACGATTTTTCTACCAAAAAATAAAAGGGAATATGTCAGGACTGCAAAAGCATCATTACTAAAGAACTAAGAAGGAAACTGTTACTGGGAAACAGGCCAAAAAGAGCTAATAAAAGCTATAGTCTGAATTCAAACACAATTCAGGGAAGGCAGCAATTGTCAGGTACAGGTGTTTTGCTGGCAGGTAGTAGCCTATGGGGCAAATTCGTAGTTGTGCCAGCATCCGCTTCGCCGCACTTTGCCAGGCATACTTTCGCCAGCGCTACGCAAATTCACTAAAATTCGAAGTTGCGCTCAGGGGAAGCATAAGGTTGCGAAGTTGCACTAGCGTTAATTCGCCAAGCAAAGCAAAGTTATGCTAGCGATGCTTAATTTGCATACGGCACCAAATTGAAGTTACAATGGAGGTATATGTAGGATCAATACACAAGACTGGGAAACCTTCAAAACAGCAAATAAAATTTTTTTTTTTTATTTTTTTTTTTTTTGCCCTACACATGTGCCCACTGTATAGTTAAGGTGCCATGAGTTAGGAAATGTAGGGGGGAAGGAGGGTAGCCCCAAAAATTTTTTCGATCTTTTTCATATATCACCCATAAAAAAAGAAAAAACGCCAGTGTTTTTTGGGACTTAGAAAAATGTTTAACTTTTTTGAAGCAATCCCTATCTACTCTATTGCACTTCGCCTGGGCTGAGGTGGCGAAGGAAGTCTGGCGTAAAAGGTAGCGTCAGTGAATTTGCGTAGTTACGTCTGTTGCGCAAATTCGCCAGGTGTAAGAGTACGAAGTAATACTAGCGATTTTACTCCAGTGTCTGTTAGTGAATCGGCGAATTAACGAAAATGCGCTATGCTAGCGAATTAATGCTAGCGTTAGGCGCTTTGTCCTTTGGTGAATTTGCGCCTATGTGTTTTGTTATGTGATGTTTCCATGTTAGGTGCTTAAAGAGGAAACAAGAATGCATAACTGTGCATGCTAAATGTTTTAATTAGTAATTATAATGAGACTGAAAATGAAGTCCAAGTTGCAGAATTAGAGGATACAACACGTGAGACAAGTCCATATAACAAGCCAGTATCTGAAGCAAACAGCAGGCTGAAACAAGTCAGAATAATCAGGCAAGTGGTCTAGACAAGAAGCAAGAAATATAACTCTGTGCAATTAGGCCAAGGGTTAAAATCCAGGAGATCAAATATGAAGGATAGGCAGCAGAAACCCAGGAACAGGGGATGCAAGAAAACAGAAAATGGCTCAGTGATCCAGTACTAGGAGACAGGAAAAAATTGGCTTAAATAGGTTCAGGAGCTAGTGTAAACAAGCAGATGTTTTATAGTGGAGCAAATTATAACCACACATGTCAGGGTTCAATCCCTGATGAGTCCTGACTAGGGATCGGCGAATTTTTTTTACGCTCATCAAGCGTCAAAAAAAAGACTTTAATGGGCATCGGCGACATTTTGCCGGCGGTGAATTTTTGGCGAAACGAAACGCGTCAAATTCGCCCATCCCTAGTCCTGACAGCGATAAGGATAAGTCAACAGTAACAGACCAGAAAGAACTGTTATATATTGCAGTCAGCAACTTAACACAGAATAGATCTGCAATTAGACAACCTGTTGGCATAAGTGGGGCCTCAATATTTTAATATGTAATGTATACCAAATGTATCTTAAACACATCCATGTCATATTGCCTCATTTGGTGAAAATGTTTTTGTCCTCACAATAAATACTGATATTAAGGGGCAGATTTATTAAGGGTTGAATAGAAAATTCGAATTCAAATTTTACTTTTTTTTATGGTCAGTACTCTCAAATTCAAATAGGGAATTGGCCAAACTTGATTTGAGTTTTTTTACGCCACCTAAAGTCTGACAATTACTGTGTAGGGATGTGAAAATCTTAGACACCCTTACACATTACAGACAGGCACATCCCTAGTTAAATGGATGCCTAAAAGGTCCTTATGGGGACCTTGTGCTTATGTAACCCCTGTAGTTCTCACAGTGTACACCAGATGGCTCTGCCTGAGCATAAAAGGTTTAGGAACCATGAGGTCTGGGTCCATTGCTTTAGCCCAACCAAGCAGGCTGGAAGGGAATGGCTAGTGTCGACCCTAGGCACCTTGTCCCTAGTAATTAGACAGCTATACTCAATTATAGATCACTCTAGGAGTGATAGAGAGGCTAAATATTTGAGCAGCTCAAGGCTCCGCCGAGGAGATTAGAGGGATTAAGATCCCAGGGTATTACTGACCCGGAGTAAGGACTAAAGTGTTGAGATTAGGGATGATGGGAATTCCCCTTCTCTGCCACTGGAAGATATCCTGAAAACTGGGCAATACCCCTCACACGCTGCCAACATACCCTCTGCTGTGTATTCCCTGGCCTGTAGGGATTCAGCCTATACGTGCTGTGAGTATATGCTTCCTTTATGCTGCTGTGTTATTCTATGCTCCATTATGGATCAATGTGCTGAATGATCTATGTGCTGTTGTTTAATAAATACAGTTCTATGTTCAACTGTTAAAGAACTACTGGCGCTCATCATTGTGCTATTGCACCCAGTTACAGTTACACTACACCCTGCCTCCACCCCGCTGCGAGGGCTTGCCCCTGAGAAAGAGAGCTTGTCTGTGGTATCAGCCCACAAAGCAAAGTAGCAATAACTGCTAAATACAAAGTAGTTTACTATAGCACTACAGTAGCCTTCCTGACATTCAAGGTTTTTTTCGGAGAAAAAACTCGAATCGAGTTTGATCGAATTCGAATTCAGTTTAAGATATTAGATTTTCATTATAAATAATCAAATATTCGAATTTCGAGTAAAATCTAATTCATGTGAGTTAAAAAAACTGACATGAATCTGAAATTTGAATATTAATAAATGTGCCTCCCAAGTACAAATATTGATTAAATATGATTGTCTGTAATAATGTAGAATTTATTTATATTAATAAATGCATTTAGTTCAATAAAAACTATGGAACTTCTATTATACAGCCAGAAAGAAGAAAACATGACAAGTTATATTGTGTAATATTTTATTTCCATGACTCGAAATATCTAGATTTATGGGTAATCACTGGTGAAATGACTATAACTCTGCCTTTATTCAGCATTCATTCTTTCGACTTAATACATTGGTAAAATAAGGCCTTTTGTTTACAACAGGATATTGGTGGGCCAATTATAAATATTATCAAAGGCCAGCATTTAACACCACCGGCAGTGTGGGCTAAAATGAAATGTCAGTCACAGTCTATAAAATTTCATAGAGAATTGTGTCAGGGTTGTCACTTATCAACAATAATATTTGCTTTGTGTATTGAGCTGCAAGCAAAGCAAATAATAAGCCATCCAAACACAAATAGCTTTCTCGTGCAAGGCAAGGAAAACAAGAAATGATTTTTATGCTGACAACATGCTGTGCAATTCAACAAGCCTACTTATAGCAATTCCAAAACTCATAACTCACAATTATGGGTTTGGATACTTATTGGGTCTTGATGACATTTAAATGATGGCCTAAATGTGCAATAATTTCTTTAACAACAACAATAACACACAAAAACATTGAATATGTAAATACCTGTGTTAAAAACTCTTATGTGGTTATATTTAACATTATAGCAAACAGATGTATAAACAACACTTGCTTTTGTAAAACAACACTATTTCCGTAAAAATAACTACACCACAGACGATGAAAGTTATCATTAATAGTGTAGTAATAAGATTATGTAGATATCCCTTACTCAAGTGATCTAGTTTTCATAAAACTATTTATATGAAAAGTTTAGGCCTTGTATTTTAACTGATTTTATTTGTTGTCTTATCTCTCCAACACTTCTTGAATAAATAAACAATCAGGCTACAGAGTTGTAATATAACAGAACAAAGAGATTTCAGACACTGAAAGAACTTGAGCTAGAATAAATATTTGTATTTACATCTATACCACCTGTTGTTCTATAAGTTGTTCTCTCCTGTACTGTTATATTTAAGTTAATATCAACTGAGTTACTTTGAAACAGTGATTAAATACTTTGTAAAGTTGCCAAAAAAGGACAATTGCATATGAGCAAGTAACAGTAAAGACACATATTTGTATAGGTCTCTTGTTACACCATCTGTTGTTTTATACAGTGTTTTCTCTTGCACTTTTATATTTAATTTAATACAAACTGGATTACTTTGCAGTAGTGATTAAATACTGTGGGAAGAGACTGAATTAATGGCAGAAAAAATATTTTATATTTATATTATTTTATATTTATATTGTTTATATCAATTTAATGAATGGAGGTCTACACATCTCCCATAGTGTCCATTTAAAGAAAAAAATTCTGATATTAACAGTTTCTTTTTTCTTTGTTATAATGTAAATCTACCTTTTACTTGATCCTAACTAAGCTGCCAAAATCCATCAGTTCACAGCTATCCAGAGGCTGACTGGATAGCTGTTAACTGAGATGATTGGTAAGTCTTCTGTGCCCTGACGTGGGGTCATCTACAGTATTAATACTGGGCAAATTATCCTGTGGGCGGTAACCCATGGCAAATCATGGCAAACCCATGGCAAATCATTCATTGCATTCATTACTCTACCTGCAGCTGGCTTAAAAAAAGACAGTCTTTAATTGGATGCCATGGACTATTATGTATGGACACATTTTCCCAGTGTTGATAAATCAGAACCCAAACTCGTATTTGTCTATATCAGTTATAGAGAGTGAAAAAAAGGAGTTTATAATATTAATTAAATACTAGTTATATATTGTTTTCAGCATGTAAATAACTTGCTAAAATATTTTGAGAAAATTGTTGATCTTTAGTGATCTTTAGTGATGGGCAAATTTATTCGCTAGGCGGGCAATTCCCACGATTCGCAGTCGTCGAATAAAATCACAAAACCGCTGTGAAAATTCAGTTTTTTTGGATGCCGGAGCATTTTCGCCAGCAAAAGTGCGCTGGCGTCAAAAACGCCCCAAATTCGCCCATCACTATTGCTCTTTACTTATTTTGAACTTTTATAATTTCAAACTTAATTCTAAATTATTTTACTATAATCTTCTTGGATCTTAGTATCTGCTCAGTATAATTATCTGAAAAAATGATTAGTTTTTGTGTTGCAGATGATGCTTTTTTTATCAATGACCCAAAACAATCAATATAACAAATATTTGATTTTTTAGGCCTTATTTTCTGGGCTTGTTATAAATCCTGGAAAATCAGAAGGTATGACTATATTTGACAATATCCTACAAGATATGCTTAAATCAATAGATGTTAACAAAACTAAAGATTGAATTAAGTACTTGGGCATTATTCTTTCAGCTGACTTATATAGATTCTATTATCTAAACTATCCTATCCTCCATGTTCTAAATGGATAAATCTTCCACTGAATCTCATGAGGAGTGTAACTTTCTAATTTAGCTTTCCTAAATAAATGTACCGCTGTTGCTTAAACACAAAGATGTTAAAGAACTATCTATTTTAAACAATTTTATTTGAAAAGGCAGAAAGAAACAGATTTCATTAGAAAATTAAAACAACCTAAATGTTTTAGTGGACTTAATATTCCAGATCCTAGAATATTGATTGCTGCAGACCTTTTGAGAGGATTGGTTATCAGGTATGGATCAATTCACAAATTCTGTAATTGAACCATACCTTGATAAGAAAGTAAATGTACAGTGTATTAGCGTGTCTTCGGGGAGAAAACAAAATTTGGAAATAAAACAAAATCCTCTGTATAGAAACACTATTATTACATGAAAATTATTATAAACAATATAATGGCAATTATTAATATACTAATTTACCCCCTTTACAAGCCAATTCAGAATTGATAGCTTCTTTTGGATACCCTTTATATTGTCATGTAAAGCAAACTTATCATGACAGTCTCTTAAACTTAAATATGCCCTTTAAACTTAAATATGCCCTTCAGATGGTGATAAATTATCTTATTACCAAGTTAGATAGTATTATAAATCATTACCAAATCCAACATGGCTATCTTTAAAACAGCATTCCAAAACTCCAGCTATTGTTAATAAAAGAAATGAAACTAGTAATTTATGGTCGCAGAATACTCACCCTAGTTCTTTTTTTGGAAGACATGACACAGGAATATCCACTTCATACATTTAGCCTACAAAATCTCGAATAAAACTAGAGGTCAAAGTGTAGTCATTTGTAGTGATGGGCGAATTTATTCGCCAGGCGCGAATTTGCAGCGAATTTGTGCGATTCGGCATCAGCGAATAAATTCGCGAAACGCCCGCGAAAATTTGCGGAAAAAATTCACCGGCGTCAAAATGTTTTTTCCGAAAAAACGGACGCCAGCGCCAAAAACGGGCGCCGGCGTCAAAAAACCGGCGCCGGCGTCGAAAAACCAGCGCCAGCATCAAAAACGAGACGCTGGCGCCGTTTGGTGAATTCTTCGCCGTTTCACGAATTTCGCGCGAAATTCGCGAATTTTTCGGCTAAGCGAAACTGCACAAATTCGCCCATCACTAGTCATTTGCCCTAAATTATTGAGTCCTAATACTGATATTTTTCATTTTATATGGTCATGTGCTACAATAATCCACCTATGGTTAGGAATTATAATTTTATATCTATTAAGTCTTTCAATGAATATTAGTAAATCTTTTACATTTACTAGGAAAAAATAAAAAAACAAATTCAATTAAATTATTCCAACTTCTCTAATTAAAAGGTCATTTTTTATATATTGGATCAGTCTATTACCCCCCCCCAAAAAAAATGTTGGTGTTTTTACTTACCTGGGTAGCGCTATAATAAATTGAGTGGCACCGTCTCTATTATGAGCTTACTTTCAAATAGAATTGTGCCACAGATGAGACTTTTTTCTCAGGTGTAAGCCCTCGCAACAGTGTGGTGGCAAGGGGTAGTGTAACTGTAACAATGTGCTTATGCACAAAATTGGGCACCAGTGGTTCTTTTACGCTTAACCAGGAACTGAGTTTTTTTACACGACAATCCACAAAGGAGTACAGAGAACATATAGCATAGAGGATAGCAATATCCTCACAGCACCAAAGAACAGCTTGATCCCTGCAGGCAAGGGAAGAGTTAAAGGAACAGTAACACCAAAAAATGTAAGTGTTTTAAAGTAATGAAAATATCATGTACTGTTGCCCTGCACTGGTAAAACTGATGTGTTTGCTTCAGAAACGCTACTATAGTTCATATAAACAAGCTGCTGTGGAGCAATGGTGGAAATTGAAAAACGGCTATATGGCACAGGTTAACTAATGGATAACAGATAACACCATTAGACAGACAGAGCTTATCTGCTATCTGCTGTGTAACTTGAGCCTTTTCTCATTTGAATGGCTGCCCCCATTGCCACACAGCAGCTTATTTATATAAACAATAGTAGTGTTTCTGAAGCAAACACATCAGTTTTACCAGTGTAGGGCAACACTGCATTATATTTTCATTACTTTACACTTTTATTTTTTGACGTTACTGTTTCTTTAAAGCTGTAGTAAAGCAGCAATTGAGAATGTACCCCAGCTTTCAGCCTGTGTCCTAAGTGGAACCTAGGGGACATTCTACCATTCATAAGTCTATGCACTTAGTCCCTACTTCTGGGTTATTAGTACCTGGGATATTAATGCCTTTGATAGATATAACCTATCTATCACTCCTAGAGTGATCTATGATAGAGTATAGCTATCCACTTTACTAGGGCCAAAGCACCTAGGTTCCACTACCCATTCCCTTCCTGCCTGTTGGGTAAGGGCTAAAGCAATGGACTCAGACCACATGGTTACCTAGACCTCTATATTATAGCAAAGTGTCATCTACAGTACACTGTGAGAACATCATGGGATTACATAAGCAGAGCATGGACACAGGTCCATATTAGGACCAATTTAGTTGTCTAAAACCTTTAGGATGTGTCTGGCAATATTATCATCATCATTTATTTATATGAGGGTGTCTAAATTCATCACATCCCTACACCTGTATCAGCTATTTTCATTTGAGATATACTGTAGTAACAATACATTCAGGAACCATTACATGGCAAAATGGTCTCCCTACTTTAAATCTCTGTGTAACAAAGACAAAGAACACACTTCTTGTCTGAGATTTAATTGTTAATGCATAGAGAGTTCTTGTTTGTTTTTTAGTTTTCTTTTAGTTGTTTTACACAGCTTGTACTAATTTGCACAACTTGTATTTACTGATACATGTAGTAGGATCACACATGGTTGTATTGTTCTTACTTGATTTATTGTGGTTTAATATAATTCCAATAAAAATGACTGAAAAGAAATGCAAGTATTGTAATGTAAGATTTTATTTGATGTTAAGAATTTCCTACAGAAATATGAAACACATTGAAAATAAAATAAGGTATCTATACTAGAATTAAATTTCCAGGAAACCTGTAAGATTGCTAATATTTTACTTATTAAGGAAGAACAGCCTTTGACAAAGCAAAGTTTTTCAGACTAAAGACGGTCATTTAAAAATGCTTTCCAGAAATTTTGTTGAGGACTTCTTAGGTTGTCTCTTTGACAAGCATACAAATGAGCTGCATTGCTTTTTTTTTTCATTTTGAGTATTGTGTCGTGATCTTCTGACTCTTGTTAATTGACTCTCTTGCACAGAGTATTGATAGCTATTTGCCTGGAGAGGTATTTTCAATTGATTCTAATTCTGGCTTTTAAAAAACACTTCCAATGCTTTAATCAATTGATTGACATATTGTTAATCTTTCAGTAGTCTACTTGCATCTTAAAAGATTTTTGTACAGTTAAAAAATCTCCCTGATCATTTCTGTTAGCAACATTCAATACAGAATATGGTCCATTTATTTGTATGTGCTAAAGTCCTATCTAAAATAGTTAAAAGTCATTGAATCAGATATTTGTGCTTTCCATTAATTCATACAAAAAAGTGCCATATGAAAGACAGAGAATTTACTAGCTAACAGTGTGTTATAAACAGTCACACTTTCCTGTGTTCCTATAACAGTTGCTACAGAGGTATGTATTACAGGCTACATGCATATGGTAGGCTACATTCAAGGGGGTTTTTCAGAACTGGCTGTTTTCAGTTTGAGCATTTCACACTTATTATTTTCCAGTTCTCTGTAAATTCATGTTGCTGATGAAGCCGGCCAAAGGTGAGCATTGATCCCCAACATTAAGCCCCAGAATAGCAACCATTCCTACTCAGCAAAATGAAATGCACTAATACAAATGATTAATTTTGTTATGTGTTGGGTAAACAATTCATGTGTTCCTTTATTGTACCCATTCTTTGTATAATCATGTATGCCTTCTTATGTGTCATAAGGGATTAAATAGCTGAGTTCATTTCTAAAGAAGAAGTAAAGCCTAAAAACATTATGGTCAAAATTCTGTATTATATTTATTAAATCGACTGTACCAGTTCAGGCATTCAGCAGCCCTAGAATAGTAATGCTCCATTATTTCAAATCTATCTACAGCAGATGACTATGTTTGATACAAATAGGCAAGCAGAGTCATGTTAATCTCTGAGCACCACCCATTATTGAAAGCGCAGAATCTCTCATTTAACAATAGCATGGTAAGGGAAGGCATGACTTTAAGGTGGTCATTGGTAAACCCTGGCCGCATTTTCACCTGGGCAGGAATCTGTGGCAACCAATATTCATCCTGCATCCTGGGTGCTGGAAAATGGTTCCTACAAGTACAAGAATATCATGGTTTCCTTTAAAGTAGAATCATGTATGTCTATTTAAGGAAAACAGTTACAGTATATTTGATTTTAGAAATTCAAATAATGTTTATGCAGCTTTAAAATTTAAGGTCAAATTAAAATGTTACTGTAATAAGAAACATGCCGAATATTTTAACCATTTGAAGATGTGGTGTTCAGATTTTTTTTTGGTGTTTTTTGCTAGAAAACTTGATCTATTTATTTGATTTGCATTTTTTTCAACTGATAACTCGATTGATTTGGGTATTCCAGTTCCCCCCCCCCGATTGCATTGATTCGAGTTTTTAACATTCAAGTTTTTTCATAAATAAGCAAACATTCGAGTTTTGCGTTTTTCAGGGTATAAAAACCTAATAAACTTGACCTTTGATAAATAGCCCCCAAAATATGTGTGTAGTTACAGCCCTTAGGAAGAATATCAGTTACAACCAGCACTAGTGCTTAGCAGGTCAACAGGCATTCATATCCCTGAGCCTATCCAACAGAGTGCCTATGCTGGAAATTTACACCAGGGCATTAAAACTTTCTAGCTGATCCATTAATTGCAAAACCCTATGTCTCGCGCCTAAATAAAGCATATCAACTCAAACATATCTATTCTAGAAATTGACACCAGATCATTAAAACTTTCTAGCTGCTCCATTAATTGCCAAAACCCTATCCCTCACACCTAAATAAAGCATATCAACTCAAACATATCACAAACATATCACAGCACAATGCAACATGATGGAACATAAAGTAACTATCCAGTATTACATCTTTTTGCTTTAATAAGACTGAATTAAAACAAGGTTCATTTCATAGTTAATTTCATAGATTCACATAAAACAATGTTGCACATATGAACCTGACAGAAATTAAAACAATGAAACACAACATAACATAATAAATAGTAAAATATGGAATGTGGAATTAGGCTCTTGGAGTCAGTTCTTTTTGTCTCCAAGAATTTGTCAAGACCTGGTGATATTTTTTAGTTTCTATCATGTAGTTCTAATACACACAATTTCTTGTACTTTGCACATACTATCACCTGAAATTTGAAATTTGATATTTACAGACTGCCTGTTTGCTATCTCCTCCTGCATAGCACAGTGCCCCCTGAAACTGAACCTCTCTAAAGCACAATTCATTATGTATCCACCATATCTACCCCTTAGAATTTAGGCTCAGTCAATAACATCACCTTTCAATGAACCACACAACCATGCTGCCTAGAAATGTTCTTAGTCTTCCATCTGTCTTTATACCAAACACCCAAATCCATGCCAAATCATGTCACTTTCATTTGCGCAACACAGTGCTGGGCCAAGTCGGCTGGGCACCCTAGGCAACCTCCCCCCCTAGGTCGCCCACCCTCATGCGTACACACCAATAAGCTTGTGCGCATGCAGGGACCAGCGCATGTGCTGAAGATGAGTATGTGTGCAAGTTCCAAAGATACGTATTTTTATTCTTCAACGATTGTTTTTATATTATTGTAAGATCCCTGTTTGTTATAATTGTGTAACTTGCGGGTGCTATTTAAAAAAAAAATAGGAAAACAATAATGATGAAGATTGATATCTATATTAGTGTTTTTACTTGAACCTTTGGATTCATTAAGAATATCTGTTTAGTAAGTGGACTTGATTGTTTCACTGGGGACAGTTACATACTGCATGTCACTTCTTTTAAGCAAACTACACAAAACATGGATGTAATTCTAAATTATAGAAAGCTGAAAATCATGAAATTACTTAGAGCAATCCTAATTATTGCTAAGTGCATATAATCCATCCACTGGCTTTTGAGCATTGTTACAGTTCTTGAACTCTAAATAATTGAAAGAATGCTGAACTGGGTTATATCGCCCATGGTATGTTGTAAGTCAGCACCAGGTTTATGGCTTGTTTGAGCTATTCCCCTATCTTTGTAAATGTTTCATAAACAGCCTTTATGCTTCAATTCCTGAATGTAATCCTGTTAATGGATTTTTTTTTACTACATTAGCTTAAAAATATATTTCAATATAAATCTTAGAGTAGTTGTGTAGGAAATTTTAGATTAAATAAACAAATACATTTCTCTTAAATCAGCTATTATAGGCTTGAAGGATAATTGAGAGATCAGTGAGACACAGTTTCAGCTTGAGCAGAAAGGTTATTGATGTGTATGTTGTATCTTATAATCTTCCTTCTTGTAGCCATCAGCATGTAACACCGAGCACAAAAAGGGAATTCCTAGTTCATTTTCTGTTCAGCTGATGCACATTTCTATATTTTTGTGTTGTGAACTGAAAGCACCTTTTCTTTTTTTTTACAGTGACAGAACATTTTCTAGGACGAGGTGTCCCAAGATATTATCACAGGATGCCATTTACTTACTCATGCAAATTATGTTTTAATCTCAATGTTTGTTCCTTTATTCCTATTTCTTCTATCCTGTTCTAAAAGCAATATTGCTTTTATTTTATTTATCTCACCAAAAGTAAAATAAAATTATGGAAATGTCTTTATCATGGTAAAATAACTAACTAACTAACCCTGCCCAGATACAGTTTCTTATCTCGTATACTCTATGTAGTGACATGGGTTAAGAACATTGCCAACCTATCAACCTTTTGATAGAAACCTTATTCACACATTTCTGTTATTGGCCCTTAAATTTAGTGACCACTTCCTGCCACACTTTAATATAGCAATTGGAAGGGCATGATTTTCCTCTTTGGCCTCCATCTTCTGACCTAGAGACGGGGACCCTGTGAATGAAATTTAGTCATATTATAGGACTAGCATTTGTTAGGTGTAGGTTCTTAAAACAGAAAGAATCCAAGGAAAAATTAGAAGTGCAGCTTTATACTTTGTAGTTAGAAGTAGGTGTTCAGTATTACTTGCCTAAAGTACACACAGTACTCAATAGGCATTCAGGCTTAGCTCCCTGAACAATTTCTACTGCAGGGATCCAGACCACTAACTGGTAGCCTTAAAGGGGTGTTCTCACAGCTGGTCCTGGTCTCAAAGTCATTAGACTCCAGGCCAACTGTTACCAACCAAGCATCTCCACAGTGGTGGCATGAAATCATTCCAATGCCTGTATCTGACAACAATAATACTACCTCATTGATCTGTGAGCTGCAAAGCTGGTCAAGAAAGTCCAATGTGACCCATGTTTTACCATCACTAGCTGAACAAGGAACTTTTAACAAAGATTGTCTTTCTACCCATTATTATATGGGCGATACTAATCTTATTATCCATTATTATATGGGAGATAATCCCATATTTCTCCACATGTTGGACAAATATAGTATAATGCAGTGAAGTTAGAAGCTGATGAAAGGCTGTTGAAAGGCTGTTGAAGTAGCTGTGGTCAAATTTGATTTTGCAAAAGATTTTTAATAGTGGTACACACTGACATATAATTATGTACAGTCAAATTAATGCATGGTCTGGACAAATCTAATTTAAATATTAGATAAGATTCTCTGTCTATAAATATAATACTAATATTTATTAGTAATGCGAAAATTCACGTCAATTTCCGATTTTCACAATATTTTCGTGAAAACGTTCGAATTGCTCTATTTTTTCGAGAAAACTTTTGAATTTCACGAATTCTTTGTGAATTTTCTGATTTCCCAAATTTTTCGAATTTTTCACCGTTTTGCGAATTTTGAGGGAAATTCGCGTTTTTTTTGGTGAATCAAAACTGGAGAGATTCGCCCATCACTATTTATTGGGTTATATAATAAAGGGTTCTATGTTTGCCTAGATACAGTAACCCATTGCAACTATTCAGCAAGTTTACTGATCACCTATTTAAAGTAAACATTTTATTGATTGCTGTAGTTACTGCATCCAGGCAAGCATAGCTCCTTTTATTGCATTTGGGGTTAGATGCTAAAATATTTATGGTATGATGAACAAATCTGCACAACTTTTTCAGAGCACAATACATTGGAGTCTATGAGCATCTTTTAACATGGTGAAACTTGGAGAAAAAGTTCATTCATCAGTTCTTTGTACCCATAATTTGACTATGTTTAGTGAACCGTTGCCAGTCAGAAGTAGTTTAGAGCAGCACGATGTTGGCTTGGATTAACGGGGTGTCGATTAACAGATAAATTATTTTTAATAAAGCATTGGCAAGATACCAACTACATTCACCAGTTTAGTTTTGGTCATAAATACACAAAAAGGACATTATGGAATTAAGAGAGAATACAGACAAGGGCAACAAAGCTATTAAAGTGTATGAAGGTGTCAGAATATAGACTGGCCTTCTTAAGGCTGTATACAGTGGGAAGAGTAATTCAAGCTTGATATGATAACTTTGTATCAATATATATATGGGGACCCTGCAAGTTGCTATCTGTATGCTGCTATTGACAGATAAGGTAGCTGTCCTCTTCAGCTATTTCATAGTCAGAATATGAATAATAAATATATGTGCACCCAATGACTATCCTTTTAATTTAAAAATGATGGCTTAATCACACTATATATATATATATATATATATATATATATATATATATATATATATATATATATATATATATATATATATATATATACTGTATATACATATATATATATATATATATATATATATATATATATATATATATATATTTGTCTTTCTCCCCAGAGCCATTTGGGCTTATTCATTACGGTCAAATCCCAGTCTAAAGTACCAAAGAAACACATTGAGCCTAAAAAAACAGTTGGGGAAAAAAACCCAGCAGATATAAGTAATAAATAAAACAAAAACCTTTCATAAGCATTTAAAATGTTGCTGTTACAAAGACTAGGAAACTGAAATGCTGAAATGTAAGAAGGGTAATTTAATTTGACCACATATAAATCAATAACATAAAAAGCAGAACAGGTTTAGGATCCATCATTTGAATAAGTGAAAAAAAGCCATCATTTTTATGTACACATTAGTGAATGTTTTGCAAAATAGTCAGACTTTCTATAATTGCAAAGAGTTGCTTTAACTGATGGACCATTGTAATATTAGTTAATGTAGTTGCCACAGCCAGTTGGTGCAGTTCTGTTGTTTTTATTAAACAAGCTGTCAGGATCTATAATTCACACATCATTAACTGCTTCATTAAAACTGTACAGGCCTGGAGGGCCTTAACTAGTTGAAACAATCTTAAGAACAGAAAAATAATCTTTTCCTGGAATGTGTGTAATGTGTCTCCAACACTCTGTCACAGGGATCACAGTTTTAGAGTATATGTTAAGGATTTAATTTGTGCAAATATATGATAAACCTCCAAGTTCAAAGTTGTAAAAATATCAAATGTTTTCAAATGAAGAGCAACGATGCCAGAAATGTGCTATGTTGCTACCCTTATCACATATTAAAAAATACAACACCCCACACATCTGACTACTATATAATAATTATATATTCGCCAGCCACTGTGTACCTTGAAAGCTGCAATAATTCTTTATCAGCTGCTTGCATACAAAAGCATTGTATTGTAATAAAAAAATAAACTATACACATTTTGATTTATTCTAGAAATTTTCTCCATAATTTCGCACCACCCGAGAACCTTTAAAATCAATGGGTACACTGAGAAATGATTGCATTAATAGGGGTGCAATAGCAATGAGCAAATGTTTTCTCATTTGAACTAAATTTAGTGGCAAAAATGTTTACTAGTTTGTGCTAAAATTCCTCCAGTTGTTTTGTTTCCCCAGAAAAAAGAAGCATGTTTTCACACAGGGGAAAAAAAATTGCGAAGAAAGATACATTAAAGCCAATGCATTTAACACAAGAAAAAACTGCCCTTTGACTCCAAAGCATATAACTCTTGAATTTGAATTAGGCTTTCAAAAACACATTTGTACAATATTTATTAAGTGCAGAAATATTTTGGAAAAAGTTGCCAAGATCGTGTGAAAGTAAAATGAGAGCTGTCTATGGCAAATTTAAAATGTCTTCAAATTTTTCAACCATTGAAAACAATGGTACAAATTAGAGGTATTCTATATATAATTTTTTTCAAAATTATATTAAATCAAATTTTTTACATTCTGTTTTTTTTAAACAAGAAATCATTCACGTTTGATAAAAATTGGAGTTTGATATGAATTTTGATCAATAGGCCTTCCAGGGTACAGAGTGTGCCTAGCGCACCCTGCCCCCTCCCCCCCCCCCGTGAAAATACTTGCCTTTTCTGCCTACCTCTAATTCCATCACTGGGGAGAACATAGCAAATGGGCCAGGGTTGAACCCAAGACCTCCAGCAGTGCAAGGAAGAAGCATTAAGTAGTGATAATCAATGGGGCTCATTTATCAACACTGGGCAAATATGCCCATGGGCAGTTACCAATAGCAACCAATCAGTGAGTAGCTTTTTGAAACCAGCTGCAAGCAGAACAATGAATGCAGCAATCTGATTGGTTGCCATGGGTTACTGCCCATGGGCAAATTTGCCCAGTGTTGATAAATGAACCCCACTGAGTCATCATACTGTAAGGCACTATTGGACGCAGCAACATCTTTGCATGTGCGCCGGTGTAGGGGTGTGCAGACTTCTGTGCACTCTCGGTGTTTGTTACCTGTGCGCGTGTCCGTTTATTCGGATCCCCGCGCACCGCGTCAGACGCGGACATGCTATGTTTGACGATCAGCGTCATCGCACTGCACCCTGATGGTTGGTGCCAAAATCGGCCTTTGTGATCCTGAACCTGTGAACTAATTCTTGTTTTGACTCGGCCTGCCTAAGGATACTTCGGATATTCTACCTGCCTACCGACCTCTTCCTGTCCCTGACTATATCTAACTTCAGCCTGCCTATTCTGCATGTCTTCGACTACGCTTGCTATTTCCTCTACAAATCCTTGTCTACACTTCAGTAGCCGTTGTTGCTTGGACTCTTCGCTTAATAGACTCTGCTGGTCCTGACACATACCACCTGAGTACATCTTGGACATGCCACATGAAGAGACAGATTTGAATGTGTACAAATGGGGATATTGCAACTGGGGTGGGACTGTGCTGCAGAATCCTCATTCTACATATTTTAAGTTATATTGATGGCTTAATGTAGTAACTGACACTAAAAACATTTATCCATTGTTGACTTATGTATTTTCCCTTTCCACTTTTAGCCACTCCATTCTGGAAACATAGTTATTCTTCCACAACAGGAAAGAACTTGCCACACTTTTTTAAACATAGCAGCCAATGGGCCAGATTCAATTCAGTGAGAAAAGTTTTCTCCAGTTTTATCATGTGAATTGCATCTCAATTCGCCAATGATTTTTCACGTGATAAACCTTCATCTCACTGAATTCAATCTGGCCCATTATGTGATAAGGCATACAGTGTAAAACTGGAAACAAACTGTTACCCATTACATTGTAGACACAATCCAACCAATTTATGCTAAGGGAAACAAAGCCGCATTAAAGAACCTTAATTGCCTTTAATCCTCTAATGAGACCTTAACTTAGACCTGAACCTCTAAACAAGCTGGCTCAAGTACAAAACAACAAAACGTCCTACTTGAATTTCCTTAGGTAGAATTATCCTGAAATGACCATAGGTTGATGAAAGTTTATTTTTGTCTGTGGAGTATTCTTTGGCTGAGGCAAAACCTGCTAGAATCAATAAATGCAGTCATGCATGCAACAACCTCAAATATTCATATATTCCATCAACTAGTTAAAGGGAACATGTCACACTAGACATGTAACCCAGATTATTTTCTATTAACACAACTATGCCCATTATAAAGGTATTTAAAAAATCTCAGCTGCCTTAGGCATAGAGGTGGGGCAGACAATAATTTTCACTTTCCATTTAGTACTTTGTAGATGTCACTGCATTCCTCACATTCCCCCTCCCTCCTAACCATCTAATTATGTAGCCAGTGCATGGGTATAGGCACCAGGTGTCCCATGCTGGTAAATAAACAAGATTTTGGCATCAGACAAGCTTGCTTTGATAACAGTTACCATTCTGCATTCTGTGACTGTGTAATTCCAAGACCGAAGGAAACAAAATTTATATCATTTACATAGTGTAAGTTTATTTTTCTCGACTAACACAATAGAAAATAATTTAGATTTTTTTTCTTACTGTGACAGGTCCCCTTAAAAAGAAAAAATTGTATATTTCCCAAATACAGTATACACAATTCTGTAGCTGGGCCTCTATATACTGTGTATATATATATATATATATATATATATATATATATATATATATATATATATATATATATATATATAGCTTGATAAAAGGCCGCATGGCCTGAAACGACTCAAGAGTTGATGGTGCTGTTCAATCTTTGCATTATATATATATATATATCTGCCACAGTTTAGAAAAAAGGTTGTTTTGAATGCTTTGAATACAGTAGCGGTACCCCAATTATTTTAACATTTATGAAAAAGTCTTTATTCCTTCTTAAATATAAATTAATATATTCATTCTAACACTTGATTGTATAATCCTGTTGGTCAAAGTCACAATTGCAATTAACTTCAAATGATTGAGTATTTTTAAGGAATTTTATTAACATGTAATAGCTATAGTTTCAAGATTAACAAAAGAGTCCAGGTTTTACAGGATGTTTTGAAACTGGTGACATGGGCATGAACTGAACTGCACAGTATTCTGGGACTAGAACAGGACTTTCCTGTGATAGCCTTGAGCATATTTAAACAAAGACCCATTGATTCTGTGTGCTGACATTTCTAGAGAATGCAAGATTTACAGTTCGCCCATTAAAACATTTATGCATCAGGCCCCATCTATTTCGCACATCCCCTTTCCCTACAGTAAACTGGGGCTTTTATTTCTATGTTGAACCAAACTTATATTTACAGAAATCTATGAATCCTGCTCTTTGCATTACATCAAATTGCATTTTAAGCCTCATTATTATTCCAATTCATTTCTGAGACTTAAATTACCAAACCACATGCTCTCAATAGTCCTTTAATGTATTTCACTCTGAATCATATATTTCACAATTACCTATGCAAAGACATGTTAAAGCAAATGCATAAACAGAAGACTGCAATTCAAACCAATCACTCAGCTGTTCTTGTGCCTTCTAACCTCAAATCATTTTATTTAAACTGGCTTTGTTGATACAAGGGCAAGGGCTGCTTCACACATTGGCACTGTATTGTAACTACAGTGCTTAAAATATAATTAGTTCACTCCTATTTTAACTATGTTTCCTCTTCTTAAAATAACAAAATAAAACTTAGTCTGAAGTGACAGTATGTAGTTTAACAAATATTTAATAAAATAAAACTAATGTTATATATAATATATAAACACGCACAATATATTTCTCCTGCTTAGTGCAATCTTCCATTGAGCTCGTGTGTGTACCCTCTGTGTTGATTATTTTTTGTGAGTAATTTTTGAATGTTATGTATAATTCACATAGAATTAGTGTGTATTGCCTTCAAGATGAATTTTAGGTGAACTTTACATAACAGGGATACAGAAAATGCCCTTTTTTAAATCCAGAATGGGCATAATGGGCCAATCCAGCATGGGCTACTGGAAGAGGCAGCCTTAAATAACCCCAGTTGGGCTATTACCTGTAGCTGTGTTGTGGATGTGGGCCAGGGAACACAGAAGAAAGATTCATTGATATAATCTGCCACTTTTGTGGTTGCATTGCCTCCTGTGGCTCAAGCAGGAGGAGCAGTGGCCATTATGTAGCAGTCTCTGGTTCTAGACTACAGAACTCCTGAAATGCGTGCTTCTAGTCTTCTTGGGGGTGGTGGCAGTGTTCAAAGCCATTGTCTGGCAATCCTTATACAATCTCCTCATCATAAGCAAAACAAGAAAATGAAAAAAGGAAAAGTAACAAAATCTGTCATATGAGCTGCAACCCCCTTAGTCATCAAACAGGGTCCCTGCATGTTTACCTGCCACAATGCGTCCCCCTGGGCATTACATCTATATACCATCACTTAGGGGGTCATTTATCAAAGGTAAAATTTTAGAGTAATATGATTTTTTTAAAACTCTAATAAATTTGATTTTATTCACAATTTTAATGGTATGTTATTTATGAAAAAAATTCTAATAGTCCCGACCTGAAAATTCAACTTGAATTCGAATCAAATTTGAATCAAATTTTCCTCAAAAAAAAACCCCTCAAGTTTTGCTCGTCAAATTTTTTGATGCGCAACATTTTTTTTCTCCCATTGGAGTCTATGGGGCGTCATTTTCAAACCGAAACTTGGCAAAAAAAAATGTTGTTCATCGCTACTATTAACACCTTCAAGGTGACCTCTGCCATTGACTTCTACATGAACTGGCAGGTTTAAGGCGGATAATTGTCGAATTAGAACTGTTTTCAGGCTCGAGGTGTGATACATCTCACATTCAATGTCAAATTCGAGTTGGTGGTTTGAAATTCGAATTTGTGAGTTTTGACGAAAAAATTCAAACATTTTAATTTGAATTTACCATTCAAACCTTGGTAAATCTGCCCCTCAGTGTTCCATTTGCCCCCACACAAAATCATATTGACCACTCACTAGCATTGCATGTCGCCAAGGCTTTTTGACTCCTTTTAGATATGTAATAGCTTATAGTAGACAATAGATGCTGAAGGAAAATCTTGACATTCAGCACAGTCCACATATCTAAACAGATAACCAGTTTCAGATGTTAGAGGGCACCAGATTCAAGAGTAAGGGCTTATGGTGATGCACCAGGTGCTTATGAACATAAGACAGCCCATGTGTGAGAAACAACTGTTGTGGGGAATCATGCATCACTATGCATCTGAAGGTGGGAAGTGTATGTCCCTTGTTCGGGAAGTGCTTAGCCACTGGTTCTAAAGCCTTGCTCTCCTTGAGGGCTTTACTAATGATTAACTGGTGATTGCCAATGGGCTCCTTGACCATCATAACAGTCTTTGCCAACATAGTATAGGCTACATGTACAGTAATGATATAAATCAAATAAGAGGAGGTGCAACCCAACTTGTGGCCCACTTAGTAAGCATCTACATGTTGTGCAGATGGGCACCTGTAGCAGCCCTTTTTCTGTGCTGAAACCCTGCTTGTGTTAGTAATAATTTACCCTTTAAAGTAAATTTTTTATCAAAATTTCAGGTTTCTATCTCTCCTATATCCCATTATAGGTGCATGGGCAATGATTGGAGACTCATCCAAGTTAAAGAACCAACTGCATTTCACTTTATTGGCACTCTATTCCTAGTAGACGTGAGCTCTAAGAGTAATAACAGTAACTCATGAGGTTCCCCAGATTATGATTTCTAAATAAAGCCTCTTAGCAATCAACTATTACATGTTTGTATGGGATAAACCCTCGTTAGGGGTTAATACGTAAATGATTCTGCTAGCTGTGACATTATCTTATCTCTGTAACAGGCATAGTCCAGTAAAACAATTGAGCTTCCCTTCAGAAATAATCACCAAACTGTCATTATTTTACAGGGTTCTAATAGCCTCCCTTTCTGCCTGTGAGAGATTGGAAACAGTATAGACTTTACATGGTAATGAGTTAGCCTCCATATTAAAGGACCAGTAAAATCTATTTTTTTTTTTTTTTAAATTTGTTTCTACTTAACGAAAAAAAAACCCACCCAAGGCAGTTTAAACTTTTTTTTTTTTTTAAACTGTGTTTTTTATTTGTAAGTACATGAAAAAGAAAGTGGTACATTTCCAGTCTGATACAATATCAAATGCATAACATGAGTTCCAAGGTGTACAGATCAGGGTCAATCCATATAACATCATTGTTCAATATTAACAGTCATTTCAATACCGTGATCCAGACAACATATAGCCTATTCGTATCTAGAAAAGTCCCAAGGGGGGGGGCATCTAAGGAAATCCCATTTCCCACATATGAGGTAGGTATACATCTCAGCTCAACTCCGCTACAACTAAACACATAGCATCATTGAGGGTCCTGCAGCTCCCGATAGTAGCTGCTCCACAAAAACCAATCTTCTTCAGACTCCAACACCTTATCATGGGCCAAAGCTGTTAGATGTTCCATTCTCCTAACATGTTCTATCCTATTAATTAATTCCCACAAAGATGGGGGTGAAGAATCTTTCCATTTAGCGGCTATGGAGCAACGGGTTGCTGTCAATATGCAGTTCAGAATTTTCTGTATCCTCCTCCCGACCCCTCGAACTGGATGACCTAGTAAATGGGTCAAGGGATCGTTTGGAAGGTCCAAACATGTAGCCTTCCGAATGATTGTCTTGACTCTGGACCATAGTGGGGATATCTTAGGACAGGACCAGAATATATGGACAAGGTCTGCTGGGGCCTCCCCACATCTCCAGCAATTGGGCGATGATTCTGGAAAGATCTTTTTCAGGAGTGCTGGGGTATGATACCAACCAAACATTACTTTATAAATATTCTCTTTTATGGGGATACATATGGAAGACTTTGCAGCATTTGTCCATATACGGTTCCATTGTTCTATAGATATGTTCATGTTTAGATCTTTTTCCCATTTCTGCATGTAAGTATGAGGGCACTCCTCTATGGGACAAGAATTCAAGATTTTATACAATTGAGATATATGGCCCACTCTCTCTCCAATTTTAACACCCAATTTTTCAAAGATAGTCAATTCTGGCAATCTCATAGATGGACAGAGCGACCGAACATAATGTCTCAGCTGAAAATACATATAGTCTTGAAAACCTACTAAATTATAACCTTCTATCAGTCGTTGTTTCTCCAGAAAAGCGTTCGTTCGCAAATCGAACAGATGTACTATCTGAAAAGCTGGGGTGTCCTTCCAGGTATGAATAAAATGTGTTTCCTGTCCCAAGGGGAACGCCGCATTATAGAGGAAAGGAGTGAGGGGGGCAGGCCTATCTTTGGGGCACAATCGAGCCTTACATTTGGACCAGACAGTGAGGGTAAATTGAATCGTACGTGGAGCCACTTGCCCCAGTGCCCCATGTCCACGGGTCCATAAAAATGTACTCGGCTGAATAGGAGACAAAGACAGTTTCTCTATTTCCATCCATTTGGTATAAGCCAGTTTGGAGGACCACTGTAAAGTCTGTCGTACATGAGTGGCTAGATAATATGTATAAAAATCAGGGATGTCTAGCCCACCCTGCGTCCTTTGTCTCTGTAAAACTTGTCGGCGTATTCGCTGTCTTTTCCCTCCCCAGATATAGCTATAGCAGTGATTTTGAAAGCTCTGTAGTGCTGGTCTAGGGACTGCCACTGGGAGGGTCTCGAAATAATAAAGCAACCGAGGAAGGGCAGTCATTTTCAATGTAGCTATTTTGCCAAACCAAGATAAATTGAGCTTACTCCACTTATCAATATCCTTTGATAAAGCGCTCCAGAGGGCTACATAGTTTGCTCTATAGAGGGTGTCATATCTAGTGGTAAGGTGTATACCCAAATACTTGAGACTGTCCGTTCGCCAGCGATAATTAAAATTGAGCTTCAACAATTTTAAGGTGGCAGGGGCCATATTTAATGGCAGCACTTCAGTCTTTTCATTATTAATCTTATATCCTGTATTGGCCATAAATATCAATTTCCCGGTGCAAATTAGGTAGGGAGGTGAGGGGGCGTGTTAACGTGAACAGGACATCGTCTGCATAAAGGCAAATTTTGAACGACCTTCCCCCTAGGGAGATCCCATGAATATCTGGATGATTCCGTATCCTGCTCGCTAATGGTTCTATGCTAAGGACGAATAACAGTGGCGACAGAGGGCACCCCTGCCTGGTTCCGTTATGAATTGAGAAGGCATCTGAGAGGAGCCCTGCTGATTTAACCTGTGCCAACGGTTGGGAATATAATCCCCGAATTGCCTCTACAAAAGGCCCTTGAAAACCCATCACCTCTAAAGTAGAGAACATAAATCCCCAGTTTAGGCGATCAAACGCCTTTTCAGCGTCTACACTTAGGACGACATCGCTGGTCGACTCCTTATTTAAGATATCTATCAGATCAATGGCTCTACGGGTATTGTCGCCTGCCTGCCTGAATTTGACAAAACCCACTTGGTCCTTGTGGATAGGGATGCACCGAATCCAGGATTCGGTTCGGGATTCGGCCAGGATTCGGCCTTTTTCAGCAGGATTCGGATTCGGCCGAATCCTTCTGCCCGGCCGAACCGAATCCTAATTTGCATATGCAAATTAGGGGCAAGGAGGGAAATTGCGTGACTTTTTGTCAGAAAACAAGGAAGTAAAAAATGTTTTCCCCTTCCCACCCCTAATTTGCATATGCAAATTAGGGTTCGGATTCGGTTCGGTATTCGGCCGAATCCTTCGTGAAGGATTCGGGGGTTCGGCCGAATCCAAAAAAGTGGATTCGGTGCATCCCTACTTGTGGATCAATCTGGGAAGAATCTCATTTAACCGAGTTGCTAACAATTTAGTGAAAATCTTCAGGTCAGAATTGAGCAGGGAGATCGGCCTATAGTTTGCGCACTGAGTGTGGTCACGTCCTTCCTTGGGTATGATTGTAATGAATGACCGCAACGTTTCCCTGTGCATAGGATTGCCATTTAAATATCCATTATAAAGGTCACACATAGTAACATGTAATTGCTTAGGAAAGCATTTGTAATACTTATAAGTCAGGCCATCAGGGCCAGGAGCCTTTTTGGAAGGGAGATCCTTTAAGATCTGAGCTAATTCTTCGACCGTGACTTTGCTATTTAACATTGTCATTTCCTCTGTAGTAAGGGTGGGCAACTTGCTTTGTCTAAGGAACTCCTTAATTGCTTGTTGATGTTGCAACTGAGATTTTGGACGGTGAGGTAAATTGTATAACTTCTCATAATATTTCCTGAAGCACTCCAATATCCTATCCGGATGCGTCTCCTGTCTACCATTATTCTGAATTACAAGGGGTCTATTGAGCGCCCTACGTTCCCTCAATCTATTCGCCAACATGGTATGAGCCTTGTTGCCATATTCGTAATATTTCTGTTTAGTCCATTGTATGGATTTTTCCACCTCCTGGACTTGGAGCTCTTTAATATTATTTCGTATTTGGGTAATTCTCGCTAGCTTCTGGACAGTGGGCCAAAGCGCAAATTGACGCTCCAGCGTGCCTAGTAAATCTCTAAGAGTTTTTAGAGTGGCTAGCTTATCACGTTTTAACCGGCTTGCTAGAGATATCAATTCCCCCCTGATAGTGGCTTTATGTGCTTCCCAGAGTATGGAGATGTCGTCTACTGTCCCCTGATTAATCTTAAAGAACTCTTCCAATTTGTCACCAATAAATTTCAAGTTTTCTGGAGAAGTCAAGAGGGTTTCATTAAGCCTCCATTGACATGTTTTCTTAGGCCCAAGATCTAGGAATGGTATGTGTACTGAGATTGGGCCATGGTCCGACCACGTTATTAGCCCAATGTCAGCTGTAAGTTGAGGATGACTCAGCTGGGGGGAGATAAAAAAATAATCAATCCTACTATGGGTGTGATGTGGGTGGGAGTAAAAAGTATATTGTTTCTGTGTAGGATATTTTATCCTCCAGATATCTACCACAGGTATCTTTCTCATAAGTTGTCTAAATTTTTGGGAAGAGAGGTCTGAATTTCTTGGTGGGGGAATATTATTAGTCCGAAGGACATCTTTTAACTGCGACATCGCCAAATTGAAATCCCCTCCTAAAACAATAGGGTCCTTGTGATATTTCCCAAGAATAGTGCAGAGCTTATGCAGAAACCGAATCTGCCCTGTATTGGGAACATAGGCATTTAAAAGTGTCACCTTCACCCCCTCTAAGGTTCCATTTAGCAATAGATAATGTCCCTCTGCGTCCACTTCCTTATGAGCAAGGGAGAAATTTATGGATTTGTACAAGAAGATAGCTACCCCTGCTTTTTTACTGGGGTTTGAGGCATAGTAATATTTCGGAAACATCCGATTTGTCAGTCTCCACAACTCATGTTTTTTATGATGTGTTTCCTGGAGAAACACTACGTCTGCTTTCAAAGCCTGGAGTTCCTTAAAAGCCAGTCGTCTCTTCAAAGGAGTATTAGTCCCCTTAAGATTAAACGAAATAAAATTAACCATGTGTGCTAAAATATTCAACTCTCCTGTAACTCTGTGGAAGTGGGCGCAGAATGAACCCCATGATCCTCATAATCCCCTCCAACCAACTGTTCCTGGAACTATGTTTGACTGGGTACCACTCACAAAACCAAAAGTATACACGTAACCAAAACAGTAAAGAATCAAACAAAAACAGAACAAAGTAAACAATATCATTAAGTAAATGAAAATGAAAGGTGAAGGAAGCGTGGATAAAAGGTGTACTCATCTGGCTCCCAGTAGCAAGGAATGGCCTAAAAATGGCTAAGCAACGATGTGTTGCCTGCTTGCAAGTCAGGAGGGCAAATTGATGGTATGAAGAGACACAATCCACTGAACTGTTGTCCTTCTACAAAGTTAGTAGCAATACTACAAGTATGGAGTATTCACTGGGGTAATCAGCTGGTAGTCCCCAGTCTCCATCCTCGGGGTATGGTGCGGGTTCAGACGTCGTGGTGCACCAAAATATGTAGTAGATAGGCAAAGTACTTCTGCCGAACTCGATCCGGGCCTAGGGTAAGAAAACAGTGTATCCGACCAAGACCAAACGGCAGTGATATGATTCCCATGGTAAGGCAGGAAACCCTCGTCTCCTGGGCAAGAGAAGTTGTGCTACTCCGTCTGTGTTAATCATTTTGTTGACGTGTCGCAGGTACTTTATCCCAAAGCGGCTGTATTCTGCCAGGTTGCAAACGTTCGACTGGTCGAGGCAATGTGGCTTTGGCAGACAGTTCCAGAGCATGTAGGAACTGCTTAGCCTGGCTGACGTCTTGCAGTGTAAATTGCCTGCCATTTTTCATGGCGATTAATTTAAACGGGTAGCCCCATCTATATGGGATGTTATTGTCCCGAAGTTGTTGAGTTAGTGGTCTCAAAGCCCTCCTTTTAGCTAATGTAATAGCCGATATGTCGTTAAAGATCTGCAGAGTTGCTCCCAGATATGCGATCGACTGGCGGTTTCTTGTAGCCAAAATGATCCTGTCTTTGCTCTCATAATAATGCATACATAGGATCACATCCTTTGGGAGTTTTGCGTCTGGAGGCCTGGCCCCCAAAGCTCTGTGTGCTCTATCCATGCGCCACAGTTCCACTGGGTGGTCCGGGGCCAGGTGGACAAACAAGGTACGTAGATATTCTTTGAGATCAGATTGCTTAACTGTCTCTGGTATTCCCCTGATACGCAGGTTACATCTGCGATTCCGGTTTTCCAGATCTTCACAGAGCAATTTCAACTGTTGGTGATCTGACTGTAAAGCAGTATGTTCCTCTGCCAAAGAATTATAAGAGGATATTATGTCATCCAGGGTATTTTCCACCTTGTTTGTCCTGTCCCCCAATTCAGCCACGTCAGCTTTAATTGTGGATAGGGCCTGAGCCACTGTTTCAGTAATGGAGTCAGTGAGAGAGTCTTTAAGACTGTTTAAATGCTGCAGCAAGATAGTCTCCGTTACTGGATTAAATTCAGATGGGGTACATTGCATGTCTTGAGTCTCAAGGCGCTCTGTGAGCCTGTTAAAGCAGACATAGCTGGAGAAGCAGGAGCCGAGACATGTGGACTCTGGTCTCCCTGTTCAGCGCCATCTTGGGCTGCACGCTTGTAAGACGAGCCTGGATATTTACTGAGGTAAGGGGACATCGTACCTGCAGTATCTTTCGGCTTTTTCTTCCCCATCGTGACCCGGATCCTCTGTAACTAGTCCGGTGCTAAGAAACGCTAGTAAAACGCTTTCTTTGAGCCCGGTTCCGGAGCTCAGCGAAGTCGCGTCTCACTCACTCTGCGCCGCGCATGCGCCCCCTGGCAGTTTAAACTTTAAATTCGCAAAGTCCCTGGCTATCTTCTAAAGAAGGCAGGGAGGAGAAATTGAGCACTGCAGAGAATCGGTAAGTAATTTCTTAATAAAAACTTTGCGAATTAAAAATGAAAACTGTCTTGCTGGTTTTTAAAAAAAATAAAAATTGATGTTACTGGTCTTTTAAGTACCTTACTAAAGGTGCAGACTAGTGATGGGCGAATTTGTCCCGTTTCGCTTCGCCGTGAAATTCGCAAAACCGGTGACATTTGACACTCATTTAAATCAATGGGCGTTCGTTAATGTCTAAATTGAATTTTCACTGCAAATTCACAAATGTACTCACTAGCGTCAGAACACGAAAATTTGTTGTGAATTCGCGCCTGGCGAATAAATTTGCCCATCAATAGTGCAGATGGCTGTAGGTGTATTAGGTGGGTCAAAATGGCTCTTGCCCTTAAAGAGAGGATAATCCTATACTGTTGTGTCACTGAAGTGTTCTTTCAATCCTCTAACCTATAAATGTCAACCAATAGGTCAAATGTGTTTTTTGGTTGAGGCACAAATGATAAATCTTTTTTAGTAGAGAGATTTCACCAGAAGAGAGGACATTTTTGCTTAAAGGAAAACTATATCCCCACACAGTGTGGGTTTCTATAAATATATATTCATTAAACAGCTTATATGTAAAACTTCATAAAAATATACTTTTTTGATAGTATGTGCCACTGGCTAATCCTAAATAGAAAATTGCCATTTTAAGTATTAAGGGTCGTCCCACTGGGATTATACAATTCACAGTGCACACAAACAAACTGAGGGCACACATACTTGCACAGTCATATCAGCCAATTCTGTCAGTTCTGTCGTTTACTCCCATACTTCCTGTTACAGTAAGAGCTACAGTATTTCTGGTCAGGTGATATCTGAGGCAGCACACAGATCATCACAAAATGGTGGCTTAAGGTAAGAGATTTAAATGGGCAATATTTACTGATCACAAAGTTAAGTTCACAGTTCAGGATGTCTGGAATGTAGTGGGAGGGCAGGCAGTGAGTTGAGGAGTCTGATCGATTGTGGAAAAAAGCTTTCGCGCAGACTGCTTGTTCGGGCTTTAATGCTGCGAAAGCGTCTGCCAGATGGGAGCAGCGTGAACAGTCCGTGTGAGGGGTGTGTGGAGTCCAGTGCAATGCAGGAGGCCTTTCTTGCACAGCTCTTGTGGAAGATGTCCTGCAGTGATGGAAGAGCCACTCCAATGATGTTGCCAGCTTCTCTGACAGTCCGCTGTAGACTTTTCCGGTCAGCAGAGCTGGCACTACTGTACCAAATGGAGATGCAGCTCGTCAGGACACTCACTATGGTGCCCCTGTAGAACACTGTGAGGGTGGGAGGGAACAGCACTCCATCTTTTGTGTTCAACCCAAGTGCACGGTAAGGAAATCCATATGTATATGTAAAAGCGGCGTGAGTTTTCGGTCCCGTATGGGACCTTTCTCAAGGCCTTGAGAACATCACATCGGTTTTACATTTAAATACAATTACCATTTGATCATGAAATAACCCCGGAGTTGCTGGTATTTATATATATATATATATATATATATATATATATATATATATATATATATATATATATATACATATACACATATTCTTTAATGGTTCACTTAATATGATGTAAAACATCTATTGGTTAAGTATTTATTCTAGGGGTATATTTCCTTTAGATTAAAATTTTTAATTTAAAAATTACACTTTCTTGGCTTTGAGTTGTTTTCAGGGCCAGATTTATATAGCGGGCACCCCTAGGCCCACTCATGTTTGATGCCCTTGTCCCCTCCCCTTTGTTCATGCAAATTTTCATCATCGGGACTGGTGCAATGAAGATTGGTCCACAGGAAATTTAAAAAATTCATTTTCTCTCCAGTGCATCCCTAGTGTTTTTGAACCAATGTGGGTGTGGTTGGGCAGCATGCCACTGCTAAAATCCTACCACCCTAGGTCCAGGCCTTGGTGGACTTTCCACAAATCTGGGGATGGTTGATTTCCACTTGGAATTGTAGCACTCTCCTCCATCTAGTGTATCTTTGCCTTCTTTTTCTTTCTTTTTTTCTTTTTTGTAATGTGTAATCCCAGTTCAACCTTTTATTAATATCCAAGCATAAGGGGTGAGGTCTGAAATAGAAGTCAGGAATTCAAGTGTGCTAAGTAATGCAATATTCTAAATAAGATAAATACTGAAACACAGTAAAGGAATATATAATTGATAAAGGCCCCAGTGAGGGCCAAAACGTTGAGTATGAAATTAAAAAAAATCGCAGTTTATAGTCCCTGTATGCAACAGCATTTCCTTAATTTTTTTCTATAAATTATTCTGTTAGCACCAGGGCCCAGAACAAGGATTTAGTGTGTGCACAAGGTTTATACAAGTTTTATACATGGCTGGAGTCAAATGTTGGTCTGAGCAAGTTAAAAATTTAAAATAACCAAAAATAAAACCTAAATAAATAAAACCTAAAAGCCTAAAATTGAATCCCTTCAGCCCTATGTTTTCCCAACTTTCTATATGATAATAATACTTTAAACATTTGCAGGCTGTTTGAAATGGGTTCACAATGTTTTTCTATAATTGAATTATATGGTCACTCAGGTGGCAGTAGCTGTAAGCAAGGATTTACAATTCCTTTACAAAGTCTAGTGCCTGTTTTCCTATAATTAAATCACTGACCAACAGCATGTGAATAATTCAGCTGGGAGGATATTTCAATACCAATACAAACTGTGAGGCAAATTTAACAAAATTTTAACTGGGGAATTCTGACTTTCCGGAAAATTTTTTCTAACATTCAGGAAATTGCATAATTAACTGACACGTTGAGAGGTAAATTCATCAATGGTCGAATTTAAATTTTTTTTAAACTCTAATAAATTTGTTTTTCCTTGAAATTTGTTTGGGGAGTTATTTATTTAAAAAATCAAACATCTAAAACTCTTACGAATTTTACTGACCAGAAAACTCAGATCAAATACAATTCGAATTTGACCAAACTTGAAATGAGCCTTTTCTCTGAAAAAAACTGTCAGGATGGCTACTAACATTTTTAAATTGGTCATTGGACCTCTCCCATTGACTTATACAGTACATGAATTCTGCAGGTTTTAGGTGGCAAATAGTCAAATTCTAATTCTTAAAGGGCCAGAATTAAATCTCAAAATCGAATTTGAATTTTAGTTTTTTTTATAAATTTGTTGCACTTATTAAATATGAAATATTTGATTTTAATAAACCATAACTCTAATTAATACATTTTAGAACAGTAGTTATAAGGGAGTTATTTATTAAAATCTAAATGTTGAAATCTTTAAAAATTCTATTTTCACAAAAAAATGTAAAATTTCGAGGACAAAACTCCATTTTTTGACATTTATTATACCCCGCTGTAAAAAGCCTGAATGCAAAAATCTGTCATCCCAGTCCTGTCAAGGTCCTGTATAAATCAATGGAGAGGCACCTATTTCAATTCAAAGTTTTCGTTGTTTGCGATGGGTTTTAGCAGAAAATTAGACTTTTTGGGGGGTTTTGGGAAAAAACTCAAAAAATTTGAGTAATTCAGGAAAAAGCCCTAAAAAATTGAGCAATTCTTGAAAAAGCCTTAAAAATTTGGGTTTGGGTTTTTGTTTGATTTTATCTAGTTTTTCTGTGATCTGATTAAATTTTTTTTTTTAATAAAAAATTTGATAAATTCAGATTTTTGTAAATAACCCCCATAATGGTAAAGATTTTAATGTGAATGTTATTTCAGCCTCTACATTAACTGTAGTTCTTAAGATCACAATAGCCTTAAATGTTATACTTGTTTAAGAAATCATCCAAGCTACTCTAAAAGGCATTAATAGAGTCTGCCATGACAATATATCAGGACATTCCAAAACCTCAATGACACAGTTAACAAGCAACTCTTTGAAACCATGGAAAGTAGTTGTGCATGTTTATTGCAGTAATATTTACTTCTTTTTGTCAAGGTCACTTGAATGGCTAGAAATGTTGTATATTTTATTTTGGGCTTCTGTACCAGCCCAAGGCAACCACAGCCCTTTAGCAGTGCAGATTTGCAACTCCAAAGTAGCTCCCATATTCTTTTCTGCTGATTCATTGCACATGCTCTGTGCTGCAGTCCACTGAGCATGTGAGTGTCGCAGACACTTTCCAAGATGGTGATCCCCCCTGTGACAAGTTTGAAGTCCTGGATCATTGCTGCTATTAAGAAGCTGAAACTTTATGTTGGTGCAATAAGCTCAGTATATAAAATATGGTGTTTTTAGTAAAAAATTATTTTTAGGATTTATTTATCCTTGAAGAAAAACATCTGTCATTATTAGAAATAACACAAGTTTCTTTGTCTAAAAATATGTTATTAGTTATATTGTTTGAAAAGAACAAACTCCCTTTAATCACTGGTATAATATTCTAATGAAAGGGAATATAATTAAATGCCATGTTCAACATTGTCCATATACAGTATAATGTAATTCTCCTACCTGATGAAGGGAGGGTGTTCCCCCCGAAACGTTGATGTTTGGTGGCTGAATAAAAGGGGATATTCCCGGACTGCATTAATCGGTGTGTGTGCAGATCCTTTTCTTTTACACATATACAGTATAACACATCAGAATAAAAAGTGTATTTAGACCTTTGTTGGAATATAAAGACTCAATAAAGGTACAGCTGTAACTCGAAAAAGATTATTTTAACTTTGTAACAATTTACCTTATTCAATTATTTTATGAAATTACCTTTCCTAAAATATAGGGATGTAGCGAACGGCGGAAAAAATGTTCGCGAACATATTCGCGAACTTGCGACAAAAAATGCGAACTGTTCGCGAACGTCGCGAACCCCATAGACTTCAATGGGAAGGCGAATTTTAAAAGCTAGAAAAGACATTTCTGGCCAGAAAAATGATTTTAAAGTTGTTTAAAGGGTGCAACGACCTGTACAGTGGCATGCCAGAGGGGGATCAAGGGCAAAAATGTATCTGAAAAATCCATTGTTGACACAGCGCTGCGTTTTGTGCTGTAAAGGGCAGAAATCACACTACGTCACTCAGGTGATGTTTCTGGACACGGAATATGAAAAAGCTCACACAGCTAGGTGGCACTTGGTTAAAGACTGGGCAAACAATGCCTGCAAGGGCAACGTATACACTACAGCAGTGGATACAGAATATATTATTGCTGCTTGGAGGGCAAAAATAAGCGCCAGCTAAGGCGAACCCAAATTGGCGAACGTCGCGCGACGTTCGCGAACATTCGCCAAACGCGAACAGTCGCTGTTTGCGCGAATTAGTTTGCGGGCGAACAGTCCGCGACATCCCTACTAAAATGGTTCTCTTCTGCATGCTGAAAGACAGATCTTTTTATTCTACAGTGCTTGAGATTTTTACAATAACTGGCACAAGAAAGAAGAAAGGTATCATGTTATCTCCAAAATAAACTCCTGCTATGTTAATGGATAAAACCTCTTTACTGATACCCTCATAGCACCAACAATGGCACTAGTCATGACTGAAAACATGTTGTGGACAATTTTCCATAAAATGTTGCAGAAATTGATTAGTGCCAATAGGAAAATTAAATTACATTATGGTTAAGGTTCTTTAATAGCATATCCATTACCCTACTTTGTTAGAGAAGCTGGTTTGCACTATGCTATGCTACAATTGTACAACATAAGAAAGTCTTCTATGCTCTAATTTATTCCAAACACAGTACTTGTACAGTGGCTTAGGTAGAAGGGAGAGGGTTTCAGTCCTATTATGGAAAGCAAGTGGTGGGTAATCATAACATCTACAATCTTTTTCAGGCTCAACAGACCTTGTGTTTTTCCAGTCACAGAAAATAAAGTGCTAGAATCCTCAAAAATTCATTGAGGAGGGGGATTTAACAGAAAGAATAAAATATAGTATAGTATTTTTTTAAAAAAATTTTTTTTAAAAAAAATTTTTTTTTTTTGTTTGTTTTTTGTGTTTTAAAAAACCTTTTTAAAACACCCACCGTGATTATTAACAGTGATAATAGTGTTCTTTTAATTAACTTAGAAGAAGAGAGCCCAAAAAATGTGAAAGTTGTGAAATTATGAATGAAGAAAAATGAAAAATAAAATAAAATAAAAAATAAAAGAGTGAAAAGAGTGAATTTGTTCAGTGAATTAATAAATATCAACGATTTCTCTCCAAGTGATAGTGAATGCAGTATTATTCATTACTTAAAACACATTCAGTGCAGTCGGTGAATATTAATCTAATTAGTGAATATTTAGTGTGGATTAAACTTCCCCTTAGATTTTTCTCGTTTGAGATCCACACTCTATGGATTAGGAAACCTTTCCTCTAATCCATAGAGTGTGGATCTCAAACGAGAAAAATCTAAGGGGAAGTTTAATCCACACTAAATATTCACTAATTAGATTAATATTCACCGACTGCACTGAATGTGTTTTAAGTAATGAATAATACTGCATTCACTATCACTTGGAGAGAAATCGTTGATATTTATTAATTCACTGAACAAATTCACTCTTTTCACTCTTTTATTTTTTATTTTATTTTATTTTTCATTTTTCTTCATTCATAATTTCACAACTTTCACATTTTTTGGGCTCTCTTCTTCTAAGTTAATTAAAAGAACACTATTATCACTGTTAATAATCACGGTGGGTGTTTTAAAAAGGTTTTTTAAAACACAAAAAACAAACAAAAAAAAAAAATTTTTTTTTAAAAAAATTTTTTTAAAAAAATACTATACTATATTTTATTCTTTCTGTTAAATCCCCCTCCTCAATGAATTTTTGAGGATTCTAGCACTTTATTTTCTGTACTTGGAGATCGTCTCAAACAGGTGGAGGAGGACCTGCAAGTGCTGAACTGTGGGGAAACCAAAGTTTGTCCTTGGATACAACCTGATATATTTGTTTTTCCAGTCACCAGACTTTACTTTAAAAAAGTTTGCTCATTCCAGTTCATCACCATTAAACTATCTGTTTTTGTGCTCTGCTTAAGATCTATTTTAAAGACAACCAAAAATTGCTGGTTCAGGAGGGGTGCTTGTGCTATACTGGGTCCCCAGCAATTCAAAGTTCTTCCATCTTGCATACTATCCATAGAAATTGATAGATTGTGGTGGGGATATTTTAAAGAGAATATATATCACTTCAGGTTACAGTGGCATATTTATAACAAAAACAAACAATCATTTGCTTATTTACTGACATTAAAATTCAAAGGGCACAACGTAGGATGAAACTGTGGCAACATCACCAAGATCCAAATTGTACTAATTGGTAAAAAGGTAAAAGGTTGCTTAATAGGGTCGTTTACATGTGCCCCAATGTAAAACATATTGGCGTGCGCCCATGTTTTGCACCTACTCTGCACTTTGTAAATGAGCACATCTTAAGAATCTTTTCATATTTAGTGACATTTTTAAAAAATGTATATCTGAGCTCACTATTTATTCTAAAAGGCTTAGTTTAAATTTAGATGTGTCTAGAGACGTTCAGTAGGGATGTAGCGAACGTCGGAAAAAAAGTTCGCGAACATATTCGCGAAATTGCGCAAAAATGCGAGCGGTTCGCGAACGGTTCGCGAACCCCATAGACTTCAATGGGAAGGCGAACTTTAACATCTAAAAAAGACATTTCTGGCCAGAAAAATGATTTTAAAGTTGTTTAAAGGGTGCAACGACCTGGACAGTGGCATGCCAGAGGGGGATCAAGGGCAAAAATTTATCTGAAAAATCTGCCTGTGTGTGCTTGGAAGAGATAGTGTAGGGGGAGAGCTGTTAGTGATTTCAGGGACAGATGATAGTAAGTTTGCTGGCTAGTAATCTGCTTGATACTGCTCTGTATTGGAGGGACAGAAGTCTGCAGGGATTTGAGGGACATTTTAGCTTAGGTAGCTTTGCTGGCTAGTAATCTACTGTTCTCTTTAAACAACTACGTTGACCTTGTAGACATTGTTTGCCCAGTTTTTTTGGACGCAGCCACTGAAGCACAGTTGCCAGAAAAAATATGCCATATAAATGCTGAAAATAGTCATTTTTCGCCATACGTTGACCTTGTAGACATTGTTTGCCCAGTTTTTTTGGTTGCAGCCACTGAAGCACAGTTGCCAGAAAAAATATGCCATATAAATGCTGAAAATAGTCATTTTTTGCCATATACGTTGAGTCAACGTATGGCAAAAAATGACTATTTTCAGCATTTATGTGGCATATTTTTTCTGGCCTCTGTGCTTCATTGGCTGCGGCCAAAAAAACTGGGCAAACAATGCCTACAAGGTCAACGTCGTTGACCTTGTAGGCATTGTTTGCCCAGTTTTTTTGGCCGCAGCCACTGAAGCACAGAGGCCAGAAAAAATATGCCATATAAATGCTGAAAATAGTCATTTTTTTGGTCGCAGCCACTGAAGCACAGTTGCCAGAAAAATTATGCCATATAAATGCTGAAAATATAAATTTTTTTGGTTGCAGCCACTGAAGCACAGAGGCCAGAAAAATTATGCCATATAAATGCAGAAAATATGCATTTTTTTGGTCGCAGCCACTGAAGCACAGTTGACAGAAAAATTATGCCATATAAATGCTGAAAATATAATTTTTTTTGGTTGCAGCCACTGAAGCACAGAGGCTAGAAAAATTATGCCATATAAATGGACAAAATATGCATTTTTTTGGATGCAGCCACTGAAGCACAGAGGCCAGAAAAATTATGCCATATAAATGCAGAAAATATGCATTTTTTTGGTTGCAGCCACTGAAGCACAGAGGCCAGAAAAATTATGCCATATAAATGCAGAAAATATGCATTTTTTTGGACGCAGCCACTGAAGCACAGTTGCCAGAAAAAATATGCCATATAAATGCTGAAAATAGTCATTTTTCGCCATACGTTGACCTTGTAGACATTGTTTGCCCAGTTTTTTTGGTTGCAGCCACTGAGGCCAGAAAAAATTAAACCAGTAGGGTTTGCACCCTAGTTTGTAACGGTGGCGGAGGGAGGAGGACGCTAAAGGACAGCTGTGTGTGGAGTCATGAGGCTTGAAGAGAAGGACAGCTGCATAGAAGTCAGAACAAGTCTTCCGGCGTGCAGTAACCCTCCGAGATCCACCCCTCATTCATTTTAATAAAGGTCAGGTAATCGACACTTTTGTGACCTAGGCGAGTTCTCTTCTCAGTTACAATCCCTCCTGCTGCACTGAAGGTCCTTTCTGAGAGCACACTTGAGGCTGGGCAAGACAAGAGGTTCATGGCAAATTGTGACAGCTCTGGCCACAGATCAAGCCTGCGCACCCAGTAGTCCAGGGGTTCATCGCTCCTCAGAGTGTCGATATCTGCAGTTAATGCCAGGTAGTCCGCTACCTGCCGGTCGAGGCGTTCTTTGAGGGTGGATCCAGAAGGGTTGTGGCGCTGCCTTGGACAGAAAAACATTTGCATGTCTGACGTTACAGACCGGCCAAAGGGCTTTGTCCTTGCAGGTGTGCTCGTGGCAGGATTACTGGCACCTCTGCCCCTGGAATGTTGATGAGTTCCTGAAGTGACATCACCCTTAAAAGCATTGTACAACATGTTTTGCAGGCTGGTTTGTAAATGCCGCATCTTTTCGGACTTGTGGTATGTTGGTAACATTTCTGCCACTTTATGCTTGTACCGAGGGTCTAGTAGCGTTGCGACCCAGTACAGGTCCTTCTCCTTAAGCCTCTTGATACGGGGGTCCTTCAACAGGCATGACAGCATGAAAGACCCCATTCTCACAAGGTTGGATGCAGAGCTATCCATCTCCGCTTCCTCATTATCAAGGACTGCATCATCCACGGTCTCCTCCCCCCAGCCACGTACAAGACCAGGGGTCCCCAAAAGGTCACCACTAGCCCCCTGGGAAGCCTGCTCCTGTTGGTCCTCCTCCTCCACAAAGCCACCTTCCTCCTCTGACTCCACTTCTGGCACCTCTCCCTGCGTTGCAGCAGGTGCCTGGGTTCGTTCTGGTGATTCCGACCATAAATCGTGCGCTTCCAGCTCCTCGTCACGCTGGTCTACAGCCTCATCTGTCACTCGTCGCACGGCACGCTCCAGGAAGAAAGCGAAGGGTATTAGGTCGCTGATGGTGCCTTCGGTGCGACTGACCATATTTGTCACCTCTTCAAAAGGTCGCATGAGCCTGCAGGCATCGCGCATAAGCACCCAGTAACGGGGGAAAAAAATCCCCAGCTCTGCAGATCCAGTCCTACCACCCAGTTCAAAAAGGTACTCGTTGACGGCCCTTTGTTGTTGCAGCAGACGTTCCAACATAAGGAGCGTTGAATTCCAGCGAGTCTGGCTGTCAGAAATCAAACGCCTGACTGGCATGTTGTAGCGCTGCTGAATGTCAGCAAGGCGTGCCATGGCTGTGTAGGAACGTCTGAAATGGGCCGACACCTTTCTGGACTGGGTGAGAACGTCCTGGAATCCTGGGTACTTGGAGACAAAACGTTGGACTATTAAATTTAACACATGTGCCATGCAGGGCACATGTGTTAAATTTCCCAGTCTCAACGCTGCCAACAGATTGCTTCCATTGTCACACACCACTTTTCCGATCTGCAGTTGGTGTGGGGTCAGCCACCGATCGGCCTGTGACTGCAGAGATGACAGGAGTACAGATCCGGTATGGTTTTTGCTTTCCAGGCACGTCATCCCCAAGACAGCGTGACAACGGCGTACCTGGCACGTCGAATAGCCTAGGGGGAGCTGGGGGTGCACAGGTGTGGAGGAGGAGAAGGAGGACCCAGCAGCAGAGTAAGAAGAAGAAGAGGAAGAAGACGAGGTAGAGAGCGATGGAGGAGTAGAGGTGGTGGCAGAACCGCGTGCAATCCGTGGCGGTGACACCAACTCCACTGTTGTTGTTGTTGTTGAGCTACCCATTCCCTGCTTCCCATTCCCAGCCATTACCAAGTTCACCCAGTGGGCAGTGTAGGTGACATACCTGCCCTGACCATGCTTGGAGGACCATGCGTCAGTAGTCATATGGACCTTTGGCCCAACACTAAGTGACAGAGATGTGGTAACTTGGCTCTGCACATGTTGGTACAGGTGTGGTATTCCCTTTTTAGAAAAAAAATTGCGGCTGGGTACCTTCCACTGCGGTGTCCCAATTGCTACAAATTTGCGGAAGGCCTCAGAGTCCACCAGCTGGTATGGTAAAAGCTGGCGGGCTAAGAGTGCAGACAAGCCAGCTGTCAGACGCCGGGCAAGGGGGTGACAGTCAGACATTGGCTTCTTACGCTCAAACATGGCCTTCACAGAAACTTGGCTGGTGGCAGATGACTGGGAATGGGAACAGGTGGTCAAGGTGGAAGGCGGAGTGGAGGGTGGTTCAGATGGGTCAAGGAGAGCAGAGGTAGAGCAGTAAGATGCTGGACCAGAAGGAGTGTGGCTTTTAGTTTGCCTGTTGCCTTTGAGGTGTTGCTCCCAAAGTGCTTTGTGCTTGCCGCTCATGTGCCTTCGCATAGAAGTTGTACCTATGTGGCTGTTGGGCTTACCAAGGCTCAGTTTCTGACTGCACTCATTGCAAATTACAATGCTTTTGTCAGAGGCACACACATTAAAAAAATCCCACACTGCTGACTTTTTGGAAGTGTGCGATCTGGCGGTAACAGTAGAAGTTGGCGGCATTGGCGGCAATGGCGGGTGCGTTGGCTGGCTGAACACAGGTGCCGATACATGTTGTTGCCCTACTGATCCCTGCGGGCTGTCCTCCCTGCTTCTTCTAAGTCTTATTCTCCTACTGCCTCTCTGACTCTCCGTCTCTCCATCTGAACTACCCTCCTCTTGCTCTCTTCTACTAGGCACCCACAAAACATCAATCTCCTCATCATCATTCTCCTCAGATGCATCAATTTCTTCTGACACATCACAGAAGGAAGCAGCAGCGGGGACCTCCTCCTCATCACTCATCATTATGTCCATCTCTGTCGTGTTCTCTGCCAGAATTAAATCTGGTGTAACGTCCTCATCTCCTTCATCTTCTTCTGCCAATAATGGTTGCGCATTACTCAGTTCAAGAAACTCATGGGAAAATAACTCCTCTGACTCCAGTGAAGAAGGGGCACCGGTGGTGGAGGAAGTGTTACGTGGGGTGGCCATAGCAGTGGAGGATGAGGAGGATGTTGTGGTAAAGTTAGAAACGGTAGAGGATGGGGTGTGCTGTGTAAGCCAGTCAACTACCTCTTCAGCATTTTGGGAGTTCAGGGTCATTGGCTTTTTAAAACTGGGCAATTTGCTAGGGCCACAGGATTGCATAGCAGCACGGCCCCTAGCACGGCCTCTGCGTGGCGGCCTGCCTTTGCCTGGCATTATTTTTAAAAAAACAACAACAACAAAAACTCAGTTGGTTTTTCTGGAAACGATAATACACACAGCTAGATGGCGGTTTGAAGAAAACACTGTGCAAATAATGCCTACAAGGTCAACGTATACACAGCGGTGGATACGGATTACGTAAAATATAAGAATGCTGCTTGAAAAAAAGTAACTCAAGTGGTTTTTCTAGAGACGATAATATTATCAATATTTAGACAAAATGTGAACAAGCTCACACAGCTAGATGGTGGTTTGAAGAAAACACTGTGCAAATAATGCCTACAAGGTCAACGTATACACAGCGGTGGATACGGATTACGTAAAATATAAGAATGCTGCTTGAAAAAAAGTAACTCAAGTGGTTTTTCTAGAGACGATAATATTATCAATATTTAGACAAAATGTGAACAAGCTCACACAACTAGATGGCGGTTTGAAGAAAACACTGTGCAAATAATGCCTACAAGGTCAACGTATACACAGCGGTGGATACGGATTACGTAAAATATAAGAATGCTGCTTGAAAAAAAGTAACTCAAGTGGTTTTTCTAGAGACGATAATATTATCAATATTTAGACAAAATGTGAACAAGCTCACACAGCTAGATGGCGGTTTGAAGAAAACACTGTGCAAATAATGCCTACAAGGTCAACGTATACACAGCGGTGGATACGGATTACGTAAAATATAAGAATGCTGCTTGAAAAAAAGTAACTCAAGTGGTTTTTCTAGAGACGATAATATTATCAATATTTAGACAAAATGTGAACAAGCTCACACAGCTAGATGGCGGTTTGAAGAAAACACTGTGCAAATAATGCCCACAAGATCAACGTATACACTACTACAGCGGTGGATACGGATTACGCAAAATATATTATGGCTGCTTGAAAAAAGTCACTCCGGTGTTTTTTCTGGAGACGGTAATATTATGGATATTTAGACAGAATGTGAACAAGGTCACACAGCTAGATGGCTGTTGGTTGAATAACACACTGGGCAAAAAATGCCTACAGGGCAAATAATGCCTAAAAGGTCAACTTATACACTACTACAGCGATGGATACGGATTACGTAAAATTTATTATGGCTGCTTGAAAAAAGTCACTCCGGTGTTTTTTCTGGAGACGGTAATATTATGGATATTTAGACAGAATGTGAACAAGGTCACACAGCTAGATGGCTGTTGGTTGAATAACACACTGGGCAAAAAATGCCTACAGGGCAAATAATGCCTAAAAGGTCAACTTATACACTACTACAGCGATGGATACGGATTACGTAAAATTTATTATGGCTGCTTGAAAAAAGTCACTCCGGTGTTTTTTCTGGAGACGGTAATATTATGGATATTTAGACAGAATGTGAACAAGGTCACACAGCTAGATGGCTGTTGGTTGAATAACACACTGGGCAAAAAATGCCTACAGGGCAAATAATGCCTAAAAGGTCAACTTATACACTACTACAGCGGTAGTAAAATAAAAAAAAGTAAAATAAAAAAAAAATGAATATTAAAAAAAAAAAATTACAGTTGGTGCTGCTGAACTACTAGGAGCAGCAGATTAGCACACCAGTCCCACTCCCCAACACTGCTAGACTAATAGCACTGGGCTCTTATAGTAGTAGTAGTAGTAGTAGTAGTAGTAGTAGTAGTAAAACAACAAAAAAATAAATAAAAGCAGTCCTTACAAGGACTACTGTTATTGCAGCAGTCAGCAGATGAGATCAGAAGCAGGACAGCTGCCCACTGCAGCTACATACAGAGCACTGCAGTAGAAGGTAGATTACTAGCCAGCAAAGCTACCTAAGCTTAAATGTCCCTCAAACCCCTGCAGACTTCTGTCCCTCCAATAACAGAGCAGTATCAAAACGATTACTAGCCAGCAAACTTTCAACTGTCCCTGAAATCACTAACAGGCAGCAGCTCTCTCCCTACACTATCTCTTCAGCACACACAGGCAGAGTGAAAAAAACGCTGCAGGGCTTCGGTTTTTATAGGGAAGGGGAGTGGTCCAGGGGAGAGCTTCCTGATTGGCTGCCATGTACCTGCTGGTCTGGGGTGAGAGGGCAAAAAAAAGCGCCAACAATGGCGAACCCAAAATGGCGAACGTCGCGCGACGTTCGCGAACTTCCGGCGAGCGCGAACACCCGATGTTCGCGCGAACAAGTTCGCCGGCGAACAGTTCGCGCCATCTCTAACGTTCAGTGTATAGAGTATATATTTATGAACATTAACTGACTTAACTCTGATGAAAGCTATAAAGACACTTTAGAATATTTTAGAATGTCTGTCTAGGAGTCTAGGAAAACGTGAACGTTTTGAAACTATACATGTGCTATTGTTGTGAATTAATTTTTATAATTTATTGTCATTTTTTTATTTTTCATAAAGCTCATTAATTAAAATCTTGTGTGCTGAAATTCTGTGGACAAGCACACTGAATTGTGTGAAAAACACAGTTAACTACACTTCTTTTTGCGCTTAGCCTCATTAAGAAAATAAAATTAATTTTAATTAGCAAAAGGCTTTCAACTATAAAAAGAAAGCAGTTAGGTAGAAAATATTAGCCACTCTTTAGTGGAATGTATAAAGTAAACCCACCAGGACATATGAAAAACAAATTTATATCATTCCCTGACCCAAGCAAGCTTAAAATCTACAGTCCCTATTTCATTCACACACACAATGGCAATTTTTTATCAGGAGTCACTTAACTTGCCTGTATGTTGTTGGATTTGGGATAAACCCAAAGCAGACATGGGAGAACATACTTATTACTATTTACTAATGTGTAAGAAAAAACTAGAAGAAATAAATTAGCTAAATATTTTATTATTGTATAACTGTAGTAAAATGAGTAGCACTTGTACTCTCACTATGAACTTTACCCCAATATTTGCTACAGATGAGACCTCTGATTTTTATGGGGTGAGCCAATGCAACAGTGTGAAGGCACTGTAATCAGTGATATTTTAAAAGAATGGGCACCAGTGCTCCTTTGAACAATAACCAAACTGATTTATCAGACCAGGTCCATGTAGGAGAATATACCATTGATACAGAGCTGAATGATGGAGTAGTCAGGTACATACTCACAATGACCAATGGCAAAGAAATCCCTCCAATATATCTTGATAGTTGGGTGTATGCAGTGGAACCAGGTGGGAGTCAATCTAGTCCCTGTAACCTTTATCTGGTTCCCTGAGTAGGCAACAATGCCCTTGAGATCCTTTCTAATACACCTTGGTGGAGCCAAGAGCTGCTCATGTAGGCAGCCCTTTGCTGGCTTTCTCTCCTAGAGGGTTGGATTTAGCTGCCTTTTGCTAGCTCTGGACTAATGAAGGCTAACAGTTACTCCAATCCACTGAGAGGAGTCTCTTTCAAAGACCTCTGGCAAAAAGCCCTGAGACCGCATGGCTTTTTTCAGTATATATAATTACACAGTGCCATTTAGTGACCAAATTTAGGATAGCTAGGGGTCATGCTGTGAGCCAAGCTGGGAAGAATTTCTACCTCTATCTGTATATTCTGATTATTAATGAGTCTTGCTGTATCGGCTTCTGACAGATATCATTTAAATTGTGCTCTTTTATGACGATCCCTAAGCAGCCCAGACCACACTGAGCATGTGCGCAGTTTTGATCTTGCAAAAATGTTTAACAAAGTTACAAGATGACAGCTCCCACTTTTATTTGTGATCTACTGTAAAATGTTCATGTAGCTTTCTCTATGGAAGGGGTTGCTAGTTTAGCATGTAGACTGTGAATATGGACTAGCCAGTCAAGTTTCTAATATATTGAAAATACCAATTATAGAATGTATTATACGCCATTAATTATGAGGATATCCATATAACTGTCCATTGTAATTCCTTTTATAACAGTATTAACACAAAATCTAAATTGCCAACAATAAATCATATTTTATTAAATATAATTTAAGGATGATGAGAAAACTCTTTTAAATTCAAAATGGGTTTAGAATAAAAAAAAAAATCTACATTGCGTTCTAAGTACTTTTTATTAAAACAAATCCATCTGGTTTTCCATAAGAACAATTAATTATTCAAATTACCACCCAGGCCACGCACTCTTTTGTACTGTACTTGAAGATATCTTGAATGTGCTCTAATATGGTTTATAAAAACTGCCATAGCTAGATTGGAAATGTTGTATAACATGCTAGACTTTAGCGTTTTCTAAACTACTGTATATCCTCCAATATCTAGACCTATCAAAATATACATTGATCACTAATGCAGGGGCCAACATGGGTATGGGATGTTGCTACAGTGCAGACCCGTTATAGTCTCAAGTGTGACATTCAGAACATAATGCAAAATAAAAATACATTGTTATAGAATTGAACATAATAAGAGTAATTTACCACTGCTCAAGAAATGTGCTAAGGGGCACACATTTATTTGTCCATCACTAATGCCTCATCCTTTCACTTATCATGAATAGAGTGCTGACTGGCTCAGCCAGCGCCACATTCTTTGGGAAGAGGCAAGTGTCTGTGCTTCATAACACCTCTGTGGAAATACCTCTGTAAAAACACCTGCATTATACTTTGTCTATGAAATTGTGCCTTGAAGACAGATTGGAATTTCTTTATTTCAGATGATACTTAGGGCCTTTATACATAGGGATTTGTACCTATTGTCAGGCAGGAGTTAACTTCCCCATTTTTCTTCTTGGGGACTGTACCTATAGGACAGCACTGAAACATCAAATACAGATAAATAAGTTGAATGTTGTAGTTTATACGTGTTCTGTATTTCAGTGTGTTCCAGTGGATAAATTGAGTAGTGATGGGCGAATTTATTTGGCAGGTGCGAATTCGGGGCAAATTTGCGGCTAATTCCCGCGATTAGCTGTCGGCAACTAAATTAGCGAAACCAACTTGAAAAATCACCGGCATAAAAAAAATGGACGTCGGTGCAGTTTCGCAAATTTTTCGCTGGAAATTCGCAAATTTTTCGGCGAAGCAAAATGCCCCAAATTCACCCTGCACTAAAATTGACCATAAAAAAGAATGGAGTAAGTTAATATAGGGGATTGCAGATATGAATGCTTGTGCATAAGGGCTCTCGCTCAAACTATCCATATTTTGTTTGTTTAATTTTGGAACTGTTTGCAGTAAAATAAACAACCACAAACAAATTTGTTGGCCTCTTTCTGTTCCAAAATTGCACACCGTTTCTATGGGACTTGCGCTGGGAAATCAGAAAATAATTTTATTGCTAGTTAGAAACTCAACGCAAATATCTGATTGCTTGCTATGGAGTATTGCACTAATACCCAGTATTTCTATGTGAACCCAGTTGTGTCAGAGCAGAATGAGAAGTTAAAATAAAATAGTTTTTTTCACAATTGCTTTACCTTTCTGTGCTGTGCTCCTGGTCCTTGCTGTACCTGCTACTGACCCCACCCGAGGGACATACTTACGCTGCGATAAGCAAATATTCACTGCCTGATTTTATTTCATGTCTGAAAATGATTTGATTTAAAAAACTAAAATTCAATATATAGTTTTACTGAGCAGTCCATCAAATCCATTCACATCAAAACCTGTAATATCATAGTCTCTGGATATGTATCTATTTAGTATAACATTTAAGAGGGTGAACATCTGTTCTGAAAAAGCAAAATGTCTAAGCCAAGACCCTGAAACCGTGTGTGAACATTTGATTACTTACTTTCCCTCCTAATCAATAATTGTTATAATTAAAATGGATAGCTTCAGTAGCATGACAAAGTACTGCAGCCAGAATCCTGATTGTGTACTTGGCTCAAAGAGCTAGGCAGCAGTACTGTAGAACACTTATTTTCCAATTTGTCTTTAGATGTGTGCAAATTGCTTTAGCTGAATCCAGCTGATTTAGACCTTGCCTGGAGGTGCAATAGATTAATTGGAAACCGCACATTCATTGTATACAGAATGGACTACGTAATTGGTGAAATCTGTTAGAGCCAGTTATAAAATAAGTAAGTAGCTCTGCCATTTTCTTGCCCTTTTATTACATTTTATTAAATAAACAAAATAAACAGAACAATTGCATAAAGGAGCAAATATTGTCCTGATTTTTTAAATAAGAAAAACTGTATTTTTCATGAAAAAAAACACATTTCAATATATTTTCAGAATGATTGCATGAAATACATTAAAACTGTAAATATTGCTAATGAAGACAGGATCACCCATTAAGCAAAACATTTCCTTTGTAGGATTTTTGTGTTAAAATTTGCTTAACATAAAGTATTATATAGAAACCATTTTTGACAGAGGGAACTAATTGAAGGGATTCGTCTTGCCTATTGACCTATATAGGAATACATACTAGAAAAATTAATAGAGTAAAATGTCTTCATTGAATCTCAGTTAATAGATGTGGGTTTTGTGAGGTCATCCCTTTAACATTGGCCATATAAATACTCATGTAATATGATTAATTTTCATATCATTTAATCCATGTTTATTGAGTGGATATAGAGAAAGGTATACAGTCTGTAATACAAATGGAAAATATATGGTATGTATCAATGTAGCATGAGGATGTTATATGTTCCTAGTTTGAAAGGAAGGATTGAGCAAGATGGCACAATTGTTTATTTTAGTATAGACCATGGGTTTCTTTTTATAAGAAACAGTAGCTGATTAAAGGGGTGGTTCACCTTTTACTTAACTTTTAGTATGTTATAGAATGGCCAATTCTAAGCAACTTTTCAATTTGTTATCATTATTTATTTTTTATAGTTTTTCAATTATTTCCCTTTTTCTTTTGACTCTTTCTGACCTTCAAATGGGGGTCACCAACCCCATCTAGAAATAAATGCTCTGTAAGGCTACATATTTATTGTTATTGATACTTTTTCTTACTCATCTTTCCATTCAGACCCTCTCCTATTCATATTCAAATTGTGAAGCTGGAACAATAACCATTTGCCAGTCTATTTTGTCTGAATGTTTTTGCTACAATCTAATCTCTATATAACACCTTAGGTCTTATTTACAAGCCTGAGGGCCGCAAGTGCAAAAGCAATAAAAGGAGCATAAACATTAGGAGATGAAGGCCAGCCCTGTCCTTGGCCAGCTATAAGTACAGGGCCCCATGCTGGCCGTGCTGCCTTCTCCTTTCGCATGTAAATGATGCATATTAGTGGTGGGAAAGGGGTGGGAGGTAAGGACGCCTACATGTCAAAACTCACATTTCATCATTATCATCATCATCATCATCATCATTTATTTATATGGTGCCAGAAAGTTTTGCCTGTGCAACCATTTTTGTCACAGGTCATAGAATAGTAATTCCAGCAAGAATCAAGCTTAGAGTTAGCATGGTACTTATAAAAAGGTACATAATATCTAGAATGAAACATGTTTAAAATCAAAAGGTGATTTTTTTTCTATGGCATTAAGGTGGACAAGTCAATACTTTTCAAAGATGACATAGAGTAATCGTCAAGGAAATTGCCAGATGTTCCATTCATTTCTATTCATCAATAATTACCTTTTTGGCAGGCGAAATATTGATGTCTAAAGTAATGTCCAGTGCTATATTTTTTTTTGTGAGGTTATGACAGGAGGATCAGAAATTACATACTGGTTCAAATATCTGGTTATAGATATAGTATTAAACATAATAAACAATATTCTACTTCATGATTGTCCAAATATTGGATTTGTGATTTGCCAATAGATCTTGAGCTGGTAACCAGAAGCTCAATTTATTTGCATCAGTATCTTCTATTCCTCCTCACTTACATTAGGGGGTCTATAACATACTCCTACAATTATTCTAACAGAACCTACTCCTTTATATTAGCTTTTAAGTCCTACCAAAATGTCTTGAAAAGTGGGAGAGTGACATTTTGTGTTAGGCAATGATGTAATAACTTCAGCCTTGATCTGGTTATTCACCAAATCCGAACATTAGATAATGCTAATCTCATGACAAATTCCAGATTTGACTTTCACTTTTGTTTTGTTCAAAACATGGGCAAAGAGATACCAATAGTGTCTTTCTTTCAGCAAAACCATTTGGTGTATAGTCTTCTCATGCTTAACCACCAAAGCTTATGTTAGCTCCAAACATAACTTTAAAAAATGTTTTTTGTAATCTTTTTTTGAATCCAGGTAAAGATTAAAAAGTCAAAGCCAGAGAATTCTATAATTTCTATACAAATCAATAAGCAGTTTTATAACACACATGGGAAAGTTAATTTACGTCTTGTAAAGAAAGTCATTAGCTGTGCTATTAATAAAAGCACATTCATCACATGTGTACTTGAGGCAATTACCACAGCCTATGGTTATATTAATTTACTAAGACTGGGGAAATCTACTTATTTACGGAACATGTTTGACCCTGTTAGCTAATAATGACACAATTATATGTATGCTTTTAAGAGATGGTTCATTATGATTGTATTGGTTATTCAGGCATTCAGTATATTAATACCTGAAAGGTGAGATTTCTTACTCTTGAATACATTTACTATGAAAAAAATCCTATGATGCACATAAACGTAATTATTTAGCTCAGTTGTTGCTGAAATCTGTAATGGCAGCCTTGGTTGGCTGGTAGTAATAATATGTCTCTACCAGAATAATAGCATGTTACCCATCAGTTGTATGTTTTATTTATGCTCAGTGTTAAATATACAGACTGAAGACAATGAGGAAAGACAATATCCTAACCATTTGAAGGTGAATAATGTGAATAATGAGATATTGATGTAGCCAGATGACTACATTCACCTACTGAATGCAGTTAAGCCTAACCAGGCTCTGAACCTAGCTATAACCTTAGCTTTGAAATATCAAGCCCATATTTCAAAAGCAGAATATCTTCCCTATATTTTACATCTGGTGGGGGAGGAATAACAGCATGTTACCCCTGAATAACGAATCTTGGATTTTTCATCTGTTGTGTATGTTATACACACAAGTAAACATTACAGGTTTATTACTTACCTATGTTGTATGAAATGCATGTCGAAGACAACAAAAAGTCTTGACCTCCTATAGAGAGGTATAATCTTTTTTAATGCTTCCTCACCATAGTACAACATAAGTAAATGGTTTTAAACCATCCAATATTACTTTTTCAGCTTTGGAATAAACAACAATCCATTCCTACTTCTCCACAAATACTTAAAATAATAATAAAGTAAAATAAGTAGACTGGCTTTCAAAATATTGCATTGTTGCAATATTGCAATATTCATGAAACATATGTCTGAATAAACACTTTCTACTTCTGCACAGGGATTTATGGAACACAGCACTATCCTTCATTCATGTTGCATTTCATTGCATTCATTGCAGCAGGTGCACAAAAGTCTTTAGACAATGTTACTTGACCTGGATTTTTTCATTGTTGATAACAGCAGTAATGCTCTATTGATTTAGTGAGTTTACTAGTGTGAAGCTGGTTGTCAGGAGACCCTATAATCTAGCAAGGTAATTTAGCTTTCCAGAAATTCTCTTTGGGATTTTGTTCTAAAATCCAGAGAAATTGTATTTGTTAGAAAAAGAGATGTTATTTTCTCCATTATAAGCAAACCTTTGATGTACAGTGCCCAGCATAAATCTCACATATGAGCATATTGATTATTTGTCTAACCTGCACTACATGCTGTCTTTCTTTCATAGGGCTCAGAGGATTCCATTAAATGTGAATGTTTCAGATGCAGAATTACAAAACATTATTTTTCCTGGTTTATATAATTCTGTTATTTAAGGGTCAGTCCACACAGGGCGTTTTGGGGAGATTTGGTTGCCTGGCCACTAATCGCCTCGTTTTTGCGGAGACCAATCTCCCCAAATGCCTTCCCTGAATATGCGCCAGCTACAATGAAAAAACACCGGTGCTAATCACACGCTGCAGTTCGTTTTCTGAAGTCGCCCGAAGTTGCCTCACGAGGAAGTGCTTTGCTTAGAAATCATATAATAAATCATTATCAGTGAAAGAACAAGGGGTCACGATGGCTGTATACAGTATATGCTCACATAACTACAATATTTAGATTTTTGCACAAAAGTCCCGGTGTTGCTGGTCTGTATATATATATATATATATATATATATATATATATATATATATATATATATATATATATATATATATTTCAAGCATGCTCATTGAACAAAAGTATATGGTAAAACATGGCTATATCAAACACCTAGCTATGAGGCAAAGGAATAATGTGTACCAGAAAAGCTTGAGAACCCACTTTGTATTAATTTCACTCAATGAGTGAGTGTCTACTTTATTTTATCAGTCTTTGGCATTTTAATTAGTTGTTATTGAAAACAAGGGACATAGAACGGTAAGGGTTTGAATAGAGATATAAAATAATTTACAGAATTGATGGGCTTCTGTGTAAATGTGTGAGCACTCTATAAATAATAAAATATTATAATTATAGTTATTAAAAATGTAATATCATATCACCAATCAAAGCCCAGTGGAAACACCCATATGTCCCTGCTCCTAGCACTGTATATTTTGCTGGAAAACACTATTTGGTGTGTACAAATAAAAATAATGTAAATTGCGAGAAATGCAAATGGCATGGACAATATTCAAGGCTGAAGTTTATGGTTGCTTCTAAAAACCCCTGTGGCTTCAGAATGGCTGATGGTATCTTAATGGACAGTCTTCACATTTATACTTTATCCAGTTTAGCTAGTAGTAAAATGCACAGAAGAGGGAGGATAAAGCAAATGGTTTACATATAAAGAGGTATTTAAAGCTAAAGTGCTATCTTGCATACCCAGTGTTTAGCATCCTAAATTACAGACTAACGACAAGATGAAAACACCAAAATGAGAGACGGTGAACACAACTGTACAAAAACAACTTCTTTTATTCTGATTGCCAAATTATTTAAGGCAGGTATAAAAAGAAAGCATTCAATATACATCTTACATAAAATAAACTAGATTACAGCATAAAACAAGTAACCAGGCAATGGCATTAAAGTCTCTTCTCTAAAACTGGATAATTGTAAACATTAAAAAGACTGCAGTACTATTCAAGTAATAGAACAATCACAGATGTCATCTGGTATGCAGGATGTCAGATTATTTGTCATTCAAGATTAAAGAGACATTTTTAATATTCACATATGCTCATTATTTACTTATTTTAACTTTTTACACTATGTACAATGCAGTTTTTTTGTGGTACTGGCAACCCCCTGCCCTCCATATGTATATTTTCACAATACACAATTACAATAAAACAAATTATTACAGTAACATTTTACACTGAAGCATCTTTACTGGAGGCACCAAATTGCTATCAACATTGTACCAAACTGTCTTCATTACAGTCTGTTTCTAATAGAGCCTAGGGCCAATATGGTTAGGATTTTCAAATCTCAGGCACATGGATACTTAACAATATTTACATTTTAAAGGGGAAGGGGGGATAATAATCAGCTATTTGTAAGTAAACACATCCCAACATGACAAATACACTTTGTAGTTACTGTGTGGTTTGCAATTTAGCAGCAGACTCTACATGTGTGCGAGCCTGGTTACCAATACAAAAAAGTAAAGAATATATATTTATTTATATATATTTATATATTTGTGTGCATGTAAATAGACGAACATACTGTTGTGTACATATATATTCACATATATGCTGTACTTGCACACAGACACCTAATTACAGGAACATGTTACTCTGTTATAAAAATCTGCAATTTACAAAAAAGAAAACAAAAAGAAACAGAATTTTCGCCTGCCATATAGGCATTTCAGATAAACACCATGGAACTGATGTCTGCAATAAAGAGCTCTCCCATGTGATCCAGTCACATGAATTAATGTACATTTTCAATATATTCATTCCCTGAAAGAGAGAGAGATAGAGAAATGTTTTAGTATTTTTTCCATTTCAAAACTACTACTAATAATCAATTTAGTGACTGTATAATAACATATTTTGTATTAGTCAAAATCATTTCCTCTTTATTAAATCGCACTTGATCCATTTTCATTTACTAATGTGTATTCTCTAGAGATTAGAAGGCCAAAATCTCTTTCTATTAATCTCCAGAACTAGAAAGACTGCTGACAATTTATTTCACGTTATACATATGATAAATGGTTTTACTCATAAAACTGAGGATGATTCTTTAGGGGAGGGTTGGGAAGCACTGACCATCTAAATGCTGTTGAGCTACAATTGAAAAAATGTTGTGCAAACATGGGGGTTGCTGGGATTTACTTCATATTGTTGTATGTTTTTTTGTAGAATTTATAGCAATTCAGAGAGACTGTGTCACGATCGCCGCCCGGAGCAAACCCAGGAGCTCCGGGCGGCGCGTCCCCTTCCGCCGGCGTCGCTCCCAAAATGGCGGCGCCCATGGCCGCCACGTGGGTAAGCGGCGCCGGCGCGATGACGTCAGTGCGCCGACGTCGGCGCAAGGGCGTCAATGACGTCAATGGCGCCAAATTCAAATAAAAAGCCGATCTAGACGTTTGAATGGCGCCCAAGAATAGGATCTTGTTCCTGCATTGATTCCTGGGTTTCCTGTGGCCTGTTCCTATTATCCCTGTGGTTATTCCTGTTGATCTCTAATTGCTGACCCCCTGCCTGGACTTTGGACTTTGATTATATTCTGCCTGCCTTGTGACTTACTGCCTGAACTCGTTTACCCTTTCTGCTTATCCCTGGATACCACGATCCTGATCCTTCCTGAGGGGCTTCCTCCTAGATCCGGACTTCTCCCCAGAGGGGGCTCCCGGCTCCCTGACATTATTCTTGGGCCATGGATCCCACTGAGGAAGCTCAGCCAGATTTCGGCAGGGCCTTTCTGGGCCTGCATTCCCGCATGGAGGCATATGAAGCCCGGCAGAATTACGTGGGACACACGCTGGAGGCGATCCTGGAAAAGCTCTCCTTGTTGACACCAGCGCCCCTCCTGCCGGCACCTCCTCCGCAAGCGGCTGCTGCCATGGCTACCCACCCTTCCACTTCTGGTCCACATATTCCTGCTCCGCCTCTCTACGATGGCGATCCTCAAGCCTGTCGAGGATTCGTGAATCAGTGCCAGATTCGCTTTGCCCTGCACCCCACTGAATTTGACTCTGAACGTGCCAAGGTGGGGTTCGTGATTACTCGTCTGGCAGGGAAGGCTCTCGAGTGGGCATCTCCACACTGGGAGAAGCAGTCCCCACTGATGGATGACGCAGAAGCATTTCTCAAAGAATTCCGGATCGTCTTCGATGCTCCCGGCCGGGTGACATCCGCTGCTTCCCGTCTGTTCCAAATCCGCCAAGGGAGTCGCAGTGTAGCAGAGTATGCTATCGAATTTCGTACACTTGCTGCTGAGACTCGTTGGAACAACGACGCATACCATACTGCATTTTATAATGGTCTCTCCCTCCGCATCAAAGATGACCTGGTCTCCCGTGAATTACCCACGCAACTTGAGGACCTCATCGCCTTAGCAGTCAAGGTGGACACTCTTCTGAGAGAGCATCAAAGCCTGAGAGATCGTGTCAGGAAGTTTCAACCCATATTGGCACCCCGCTTCCAGAGGCCTCTCCTGCAGGCTCCCGTCACCCCGCCTGACCGAGCATTCATTTCTCTCCAGGAGGAACCCATGCAAGTGGGAAGAACTCGCCTCACTGAACAAGAGAGACTCCGTAGACGGATGTCAGGCCTGTGTCTGTATTGTGGCGGACATTCCCACTTCGCCAATGCCTGTCCTGCAAAGGCTAAGAGTTTTGTACCCCGAGGTATGTCTATGGTAACTCATGTAGGGGGCACTACTCAAAAGTCTCGTGATAAGTCTCAGGAGAAGACCCTAGAAAACTCACACAGGTTTCTCCTTCCCTTCCAGATTCGTCTGACTGATAAGACCATCTCCGGGAATGCTTTCATTGATTCCGGTGCTGGGGGTAACTTCATAGACGCTCTCTTTGCTAAGCACATGGGAATTCCCTTATTCCCTTTGCCTTCTCCCATGCGGATCGTCGCCATAGATGATAAACCCCTGGAGTCTGTAATCACGATGACCACTGGCGAACTACCCGTGCAGGTTGGGACCCTGCATAGAGAGAGACTTTCGTTTCTTATTATCTCTTGTCCCGCTGTTCCAGTTGTTTTGGGTCTCCCCTGGCTGCGCCTGCACAATCCCACCATAGACTGGTCCGCAGGGCAGGTTTCTCGTTGGAGCCCATTCTGCCAACAGCATTGCCTTCCTGCAAAACCCCTCAAGAAGGTAACTATCTCCTCAACCGAGTTAAAATCTCTTCCCTCCTGTTATAAGGAATTCTCCGATGTGTTCTGTAAAAAGTCTGCGGAATTCCTTCCTCCACATCGTTCCTACGACTGTCCTGTCGAACTCCTGCCAGGAGCCATGCCCCCTAGAGGTCGCACTTACCCTCTCTCTCCTGCAGAGACTACCGCAATGAAGGAATACATCCAAGAAAATCTCCAGCGGGGGTTTATCCGCCCTTCTAACTCTCCTGCAGGGGCTGGGTTCTTCTTCGTGGAGAAGAAGGACGGAGGCCTTCGGCCATGTATAGACTACCGGGGCCTGAATAAAATCACTGTAAAAAACAGGTATCCATTGCCCTTGATTGCAGAGCTCTTCGACCAGCTGAAGGGGGCGAAGATTTTCTCTAAGTTGGATCTCCGGGGGGCGTACAACCTCATTCGCATCCGTGAGGGTGACGAATGGAAGACGGCTTTCAACACTCGTGACGGGCACTATGAATATCTCGTTATGCCCTTCGGCCTATGCAATGCCCCTGCCGTCTTCCAGGAGTTTGTTAATGATGTGTTCCGAGATCTCCTAGGAAGGTTCGTAGTAGTATATTTGGACGACATCCTGATCTTCTCCAAGGACCTTGAAAGTCATCGCTCCCAGGTGAAGGAGGTACTCTCTCGTCTGAGGAAGAACTCTCTCTTCGCCAAGTTGGAGAAGTGTGTCTTCGAGGTATCCAAGATCCCCTTCCTAGGGTACATTATCTCTCCAGAGGGATTTGAGATGGACCCCGTGAAAGTGTCGGCCATCCAGGAGTGGCCTCTCCCACTGAGTACCAAGGCAATCCAGAGATTCATCGGATTTGCTAATTATTATCGACAGTTTATCCGGGGGTTCTCTTCCCGTATTGCACCTATCCTGGCCCTCATCCGGAAAGGGGGTAAACCCAGCTTGTGGCCCCCATCTGCCATTGAAGCTTTTCAGTCCTTGAAAGAGGCCTTCACATCCGCTTCTGTCCTCCGACACCCCAATCCTGAACTACCCTTCTGCATCGAAGTTGATGCTTCTGAAGTCGGAGCCGGAGCCATCTTGTCTCAGAGACATCCCGCTGATGGGAAGTTGCACCCCTGTGCTTATTTCTCCAAGAAGTTCTCGTCCGCAGAACAGAACTACGATGTCGGGAACCGAGAACTCTTGGCTGTTAAACTTGCCCTTGAAGAGTGGCGTCACCTCTTGGAGGGTTCTCTGATACCTGTTCAGATTTACACCGACCATAAGAATCTCGAGTTCATCCAGTCCCTCAAGAGGTTAAACCCCAGACAGGCAAGGTGGGCTCTCTTCTTCTCTCGATTTAATTTTATCTTGACTTATCGCCCAGGCTCCAAGAATCGGAAGGCCGATGCCTTGTCTCGTAGCTTCACTCCGGTGGACCGTTCTCCTGAAAGACAAGAGCCAATCATCCCTTCAGTCAAGATTATTGCCTCCCTGTATCCACAGTTTGCCGACCAAATCCTGGCTGGTCAGTCTTCTGCTCCTTCAGATACTCCCATTGGGATGGCATTTGTTCCTCCTGAGCTGCGTCTGCCTATCCTGCAACAGACCCATTGCTCCAGGCAGGCCGGACACCCTGGCCCAGCTAAGACTCTTGAACTCTTACGACGCCTGGTCTGGTGGCCTGATATCCGCAAGGATGTGAAGGACTTTGTTGCTGCTTGTAATGTTTGTGCCACGTCCAAGTCAAGTCACTCCCGCCCCAGTGGGTTACTACTGCCTTTGCCGGTTCCTTCCCGTCCTTGGACCCACCTGTCCATGGATTTCATTGTCGAACTTCCTCCCTCCTGTGGGAACACTGTGATCTGGGTTGTCATTGATCGCTTCTCCAAAATGGCCCATTTCATCCCTCTGAAGAAGTTGCCCTCTGCGGTGGAGTTGTCCCAGCTATTTATCCAGTACATCTTCCGCCTGCATGGTTTCCCAGTGGAGATCGTCTCCGATAGAGGCACCCAGTTTACTGCCAAGTTCTGGCGTTCCTTATGCAAGGACCTGGGAATTGTTCTTCAGTTTTCATCTGCATACCACCCGCAGACGAATGGGGCAGCTGAACGTGTCAACCAAGCCCTGGAACAGTTCCTGAGGAACCACGTATCCCTCTGCCAGGATGACTGGTCTGATCTCCTCCCATGGGCGGAATTCGCTCATAATAATGCTTGTCATTCCTCTACAGGAAGGTCTCCGTTCATGTCGGTATATGGTCAGCATCCTCAAGCTTTTCCCCAAGATTTTGTGCTATCTGACGTCCCGGCTGCTGACGATGCCGCAGCCCATATGTCTGCTATTTGGGCTGCTACCAAGTTGAACCTAGAGAAGAGCGCTCTTGTTCATAAGACTTTCGCGGATCGTCGTCGAAGATCCTCTCCTCTCTACAAGGTGGGTGATAATGTCTGGCTCTCTTCCAGGAATATCCGGTTGAAGATCCCTTCTCCCAAGTTGGGTCCAAAATTCGTGGGACCATTTCCCATCTTGGAGATAATCAACCCTGTGGCTGTCAGACTCCAGCTTCCACCAGAGATGAGAATCCCCAACGTGTTCCACGTGTCTCTGGTGAAACCCGCCATCACCAACCGGTTCTCTGGCGGTCAGTCTCCTCCTCCTGCCATCTCTGTGGAGGGTCAACTCGAGTACGAGGTGGAGAAAATCCTTGACTCCAGAGTCTCCAGAGGGTCCCTTCAGTACCTCATCAAGTGGAAAGGCTTTGGTCCTGAAGAATGCTCCTGGGAAGGATGCTCTGATGTCCATGCTCCTCGTCTGGTGAGGGAGTTCCACTCCAAATTTCCCCAGAAGCCAAGCCCTGGTGGTCCGGAGGCCCCCCGTGAGGGGGGGGGTACTGTCACGATCGCCGCCCGGAGCAAACCCAGGAGCTCCGGGCGGCGCGTCCCCTTCCGCCGGCGTCGCTCCCAAAATGGCGGCGCCCATGGCCGCCACGTGGGTAAGCGGCGCCGGCGCGATGACGTCAGTGCGCCGACGTCGGCGCAAGGGCGTCAATGACGTCAATGGCGCCAAATTCAAATAAAAAGCCGATCTAGACGTTTGAATGGCGCCCAAGAATAGGATCTTGTTCCTGCATTGATTCCTGGGTTTCCTGTGGCCTGTTCCTATTATCCCTGTGGTTATTCCTGTTGATCTCTAATTGCTGACCCCCTGCCTGGACTTTGGACTTTGATTATATTCTGCCTGCCTTGTGACTTACTGCCTGAACTCGTTTACCCTTTCTGCTTATCCCTGGATACCACGATCCTGATCCTTCCTGAGGGGCTTCCTCCTAGATCCGGACTTCTCCCCAGAGGGGGCTCCCGGCTCCCTGACAGACTGTATATAGTGTAGAGAAAAACAGAAGCAAGGACATTTTCCTTTGCATTTCCCAAACACTGTTTACTATGCTCCTTCGGAGTCTCATTATGCCCTATCCTTTCCTGCATAAACACTTTGATGTACAAGGCAGGAAACCCCAAGAAAGCTGTCAGGAATTATTATATCTCGTCTATTTATGCACTCTTAGTTCTTTATTGGGGTCTCATTGGTCGAAGTGCAATTCAGGTATACTACATGCCCTGGTTGGTTAATAGTCTGTGAATTCACTGGACCTACTCCTAGCAGAAATGTGGCCGCTGTTTTATAAATTCATTCTAGCATCCAAACAGCAAGCAGCTTTTTCTAAACAGCATGACTGTTATGACTATTTAAATGTTTGAGGCAGTAGGAGCACAAGAAAATCCAAAATAATGGCAAAGGCCATTAACCAATTTTTTTTACAATTGATAGTATAACAAAAATCTATTTTAGGATGCAGTTGTTCACTTAGGGGCAGATTTATTAAAATGTGAGTGTAGATCTTAATACCTGTACATACAAACTTACCTAAGATCTATTCATTCCTATGGGATTTTTAAAAGTGTATTTACCAACTGGTGAGTTTTAATTTTCACCCACAACCATCAACTTATCAATTTACTAGAAATAAGGAACCTGGGTTTTTAATATTAGATGCATACTTTGAAGTTGTGTATATTATTTAGAATATATAAACGTATGGTATCTTCTGCACAGTTTTAGAGTAAACTCATCTACCATAAAATAACAGAACTCCTAAAACAGTTCCATTAACCTTTATTAATATAGGAATTCTGCACAGCATATGTGTTTGACACAATGGGTGATGTTTCTGCTTGCAGGAGGAATGTAGGAATGTATATCACGCTGATTGTTTGACCATGGTATTCCTTCAAGTGATGCGATTTTAACATTATAATAGAGTAAAGTCAGGCAAAGACAATTTTTTCTAACTCTGACCCAAAGGTTTCATTCAAAACAGAAACATGATCAGATCAGCTTCATGTCAAAGTCAGTTAGTCCTAGTATCAAAATGGGCAGCTTGCTAAAGACATTACGATACAAAGGGCCCGGATAACAAAACAGTATCTTTCAGTGCAGTTGAAGTAAAACAGAGGTAATAAAAAATTAGGGATATTGTCATGATACAATTTATTAATATACTATTCTAGGCATGTGAAAGCATTTTTGCTAAAGTTTTCTGTTGCTTGAGAAAAAGGATCTTCCTTTTATTTATAACATGCAATGATTTTAGTCTGTGGGCATTCTCATCTACCCTTTCATTCTAAATGTTTCAGATACATGACAATAAAAGGTAATAGCTTTGAGTACCAGGAAATACAAGACTTCCCATGGCAAGCAGATTACATAGCCATCATGTTTTTTTAAAAACATATTGCTAATCTGCATACATATAAACCATTAAGGCATAACAAATAGCTAGCTATTTTGATATAATGTCATAAAAATCTAAGTAAAATGTTCTAATGTTCTAAATGTTTAAAAGACCCCTTAAAATAATCTTTCATTATGCAGTAACCAGCAATGTCATTATATTAGTAGATGTTTATATATGATTTGTGTTTCAATTAACACTACTTGCATATGGCAATATAGATATACCACTGCCAACTATTTTTGCATTTACTCAAACAAATTATAAAATAATACAAAGAGCTCACAAAATGCACACAGGGAACTTTTTAGCATTACATTTTACATAAAGTTCATAGGGATGCACAATATTGCACGATGCATGCGTGAGCATTGGACCTATTTTTATTTTGGGTATGAAATAAAATATATGAGGGTATAAAATAGGTTATTTGCCTGCTATCAGTTAATCAATGTTCAGCAGTATTTGTATATGTCCTTGGTAGCCTTGCTGGCATTCCTTTTTAAACAATTACTACTATTGGATAGATTTTATTGGGTAGTATAAGAAGAATTCAATGCAACACATCCACGCTTATTCTTATTTCCATGAAAGTTGACACGGTGCAGTTGAAATGATAGAAATAGAACAGTTTGTGGATATAATCAAATAACACATCAATGAAATTGACTCCTTTGCAATTTTCCTCCCCATTGGTTTGGGCTTAGTGGGCTTGGTTAACTTTATAAAAAAATTTACAATACTGAAAAGTTCCATCATTCACACATATCTGAATGTGCTTTTATGTCCATAGATGCACTCATTTACCTTCTTTGAGTAGGAAAGATACCGGTTGCAGATGCCTGAGCAGCCACCTGCTGAGTGGCAACAAGGGTAGCAGAGGTCAACCCTAAAGGAAAAGCCCCATGTGAGTACATTCCTCTGAATGCAGTACACATGCATCACAATTTGTGCTGCTTTAGATGTATACAGATCATATAGTGATAATATCCAAAAAGAAAAACATACAGAGAATTCCAAGGGGTGGACTGTATGGAACTAATCTGTCAGATAAGGCACCTTTTTGTTTTTGGGCAAGGGCAAATGTGTGGCAAGTGTTCATATATTTATTAGACAGGAGTGCTAGTGAATCACAACAATATTTTTAAATTAGGGATTCCATAATAAAACAGATAAAAAAATAAGAAGAAAGCAGAGCTAAACATAAGCTAAGATTTTCTCATAGTGTGGAGGCTTATTTATCAAAGTGGTTTTATAGGTTTTTTTTTAAACCAAGACTAAACTCACAAACTCTAAAACCATGTATATGATGACATTTATTAAAAGATCAGAATAAATAAATGATGCTGAATGATGAGCTAAAAATATGAATAGCTTGAAAACCTATAAAAACAATTTTCTAGTGAAAAAAAATGGTCCAATAGGATCAGCGCAGCTGCAATTGACTTCTATAGAACCTCACCAACATTTAAAGTTTTTGACATAGTTTTGTATTCATGGTTTTCAAGGTTTTTACACTTAAATAAATCTTTTAGAGCGTTTTAAAAAAAAAAATAGGAAAACCGCAATTTTTTTAGAGATTTGTGGAAAAAAATGTAATTTGATTGTTATTAATGAGCCCCATAGGGTTTCCTTGTTGGCTGGAAATATATAAATATAACTAGTATATGTATGATACAGGCAACCTGACCTGAACATAACGCAAGGTCTGTTACTACATTGTCATAGCAATTATAGCATTTTTCTAGATTCCTTTTTACACGCAAAGGGGTTTATTTCTCCACCAAGTTAATAATGTATATAATTATTGTCTCTCTTTAGCAAAAGATGCCCCTGACTTATGTCTTGGAAATGAGGGTGTGCAAGTTAATAAATGACTGCTAATGGATCCCAACAGATGTTCAAGAAAAAAATGCAATGTATAGGTGTAAAGTAGAAATTGATTCCACATTGCAGCTATATCCGCAAGTAGCTTGTTTTCAGGGATAACCTATTGCTACACTCTTTTTCTATTAAAACACACACCTGCACTATAGACAAATATGCATGAAGAGGTTGAAAGCCCAATCAAGTACCAAACATATTTTGTCTAAAATGTGACAGCTTATTATAATTATAATTATTTCCCATTCACATTTTTTTACCTTGAAATGGATCGTACTGTCCAGGTATTAGCGGATAGCCCACTCCAACATGTGTGTGGTGGTGGGTATGAAGATGCCTCTGACCAAATGGGGAGTGACAATCTCTTTCTCTTTCGGTTTCCCGATCCCTTTCAGATGAGGGTTTTTCTGCCAGCTAGAAAATTCAAAATGTTCGAATAAGTTTATACTAGAAAAACTAATTTTTAGTTACCTGTTAATAAAGAGAACAGCCCATAAATGAATACCACAACAACTGCCACATTTTTACATAAAATACTATAAATATTAGTGCATTAAATATTTGTGAGAAGCTAGAAGTACCGTATATGAGAATATTTACATTTTAACAGACTTCTAAGCAGAAATTGGAACACAACATTAGAAGGGAAAATCTTTCAACATGCTAAGAAGAGTGTGATAATTTCAGAACAGAAGAAATAATTGTTAAAATCTTATGAGTCAATGCCTCTAATTATGTGCATTACAATACTGTCTGAATATCACCAATTTGTGCCGCTATATACACCGTTGCTACTATCTGACTAGTTAAAACAAATACCAATAAAAAAAAGATGCACATCAGCACAAAGCTGTTGCTGTGTTACTGAAGATGATTATACACAAGCAATTCACACATACTGAGAAATGCGAAAGGAGTTCTAGGAAACTTACAGCAGGGGACTTGGTGCGGTACTGATTTGCATGTTGCTGAAGGAGATCTAGTGCTTTTGATTCAGATGCAGATTTTGAATTAATGCTGGGACTGGTGCTCGATTTCTCAGCTTCATCTCTCCCAGACACCTTCCCATAAACAGAATAATGAGGAAAGCCTGGAGACAAATAAGCTCCTACATTGAAACATAGAAATACAAATTAAAATTTGCTTTAAGGAAATAAACACAAGAGTTAATTAGGTGTTATTGCAAATGTGCTGTGTTTTCATAATTGAATATAAAAAAAATCTGTTTGCTCTTTTGAGAAATGGATTTCAGTGCAGAATTCTGCTGGAGCAGCACTATTAACTGATTCATTTTGAAAAAAACATTTTTTCCCATGACAGTATCCCTTTAACAATCAAACTCGCACATGATGACATCAGAATTCATTGCTCAGATCTGAAACCATGACTGGGCACTGATTCCTAGTAGCCATCCATATGTGTGTGGCAAAACTGCATTTGGTCATCCCATGTGTGGTTAGTTAAAGGCTAAATAACATGCAAATAAGGCTTTCTGAATACAACAGCTCCCTCTGTAACACCTACAGATCCATCGGCAGGACCCTCTGATGACAGAAGGCCCTTTACGGTGAATTTGGTAAATACAACATACATCATACATAACATGCTGGTTCAACTACTGCACCATAAAAGCAAATTATGACTCTTTCAGTACTTGTATAATTATTATTATTTCAATGTCTAATACTTGTGCCAAAGTTAGCAGAGTTCAATATAGTAATCACATCTTAACTTACCTGGATAGCCATGCATTAAAACTGGAGACACAGCCCGATATGCTGGGTGGTTTGGATCATACATCTGAGTATATGGGTAAGCATGTAAATACTGAATATAGGATTGATGCTGGCTCATTGGTGAAGAGACTGCAACCCGTGCATTCCTTGAGTCTTTCCAGTTTACTGGTGTTTTCCGATCATCATTCTTATTTTTTTCATCTACTGACTGAGAATCTGGACGTTTCACCTCCTTTTCTTCTTTCATGTTTTGTAATGCAGTTGTCATTGTGCTGTCTTTATTTGGAGTTCTGCAGACATTTTCTTCTTTAATTTTTTTCTCTCTTTCCAGTTCATCTGCTTTATGTTGTTCCAAGAACTTTGACTGATATACATAATTATGCCAAGATCTTGAATCAGAGTCCTTCAAACATACAAATGCATTATTAGAAACCCCAATTGCATTTTATATTTTGAATTGTACAGTTTAGATAAAGGTAGATATTACTGTAATAACAATTCAATATACCTGATACCATTCAATAATATTTTTTCTGGATAATAGGTTTCTGGATATCAAACCTGTATATTATGATTGCCATTATTGCTGCCTGGATTTAAACCACTGTAACAGTGTGCAATATTTTTCTAAGAATGCATGAACCCCCCTATAAACTTTATATGGCCCTCAAATTAATTATGTCTTAGACAAGCCTAGGTTAACATGTTATTCTAACTGCTTAGTACAAGAGTGAGTAACTTATGAGAGTATGAATTAACTATTCTTAATATGAGGTATGTTGACAGACAAGACAGGCCATTATATACCATCTTATTACAATGTTGGGGAGGCCTATTTATCAAAGGTTGAATTTCAAAATTCATGTGAGTTTTTTTTAACTCTTGGGGGCCGATTCACGAATTTCGGGTGAAGGGTTCGAATAAAAAAAAATTTGAATTTCAAGTATTGTATGGGTACTTCGACCATCGAATTGGTTAAATTCGATCGAATTCGATCTAATTCGAACGATTCGAACGATTAGAAGTAAAAATCGTTCGACTATTCGACCATTCGATAGTCGAAGTACTGTCCCTTTAAGAAAAACTTCGACCCCCTACTTCGGCAGCTAAAAGCTACCGAAGTCAATGTTAGCCTATGGGGAAGGTCCACATAGGCTTGCCTGTGATTTTTTGATTGAAGGATTTTTGTTCGATCGTTGGATTAAAATCCTTCGAAGGAAGGAAAAATCCTTTGATCGATCGATCGCAGGATTTGCGCAAAATCGTTCGACTTCGATATTCGAAGTCGTACGATTTTAGTTCCCAGTCGAATATCGAGGGTTAATTAACCCTCGATATTCGACCCTTCGTGAATCGGCCCCTTATTAATTTGAATATACTTGAACATTTGATTGGGTGGTTATTCAAGAACAAAATTGAATATCTATAACGCAAACAAAAATTACCAACTCGAAAACTTGAATTGAATTTGAATCGAATTAGACTAAACTAAGGCTGTCAGGAAGGCTATTAATATCTTCAAATGGGTCACTGGACCTCTTCCATTGACATATACATGGACTAGGCAGGTTGTAGGTGGCAGATAGTCAAATTCAAATTATTCCGAGGGTATAGGTTTGATAAATCTCAAAATTAAAATTTGAATTAAATATAGAAAAGAGTTTGTATAATTCACAATTTCGAATTTGAGAGTTTTGACCAAAAAAAATTTGAAAATTTAAATTTACTATTTGACCCTTAATAAATCTGCCCTTAGTGTTTCTAAAACGTATTGTGTTCTTACCTGCTTAAATCTCATAGTGGGATCTACCCCTGTTTGTTTCATTGAGTCCATAACAGATTTCATTTCTACGGCTTCTTTTATTAGCTGGTGGTTTTCCATTTGTTTTGCTTTAAAGCTGTCACACTGAAGTTGCTGATGATTAGGCAAAACTTGTGATTTCATAGGCTCGTCTGTTCTGTTTCCATTGCCCATTTTGGAAATACTTTTACTTGGTTCTGGTGTAGAAGGTGGTTTTGAGATAGTAGCTGATGGAGCGGTTTTCAACTTGTCATCTTTTCCACACTCCTTGGAAACATTATCAGATTTCCTTTCACATTCTCTATTAGTTTGGGCAATTTTTTGTTCAGCCATTCTTTGATCTTCATAGTATTTCTCATATTGTTGTCGGTAGGCAGGGTTTGATGCAATTAAAGACTTTTGATCCATATAAAGCCCATAGGCATATTGTCCATAGTAAAGTGACTGGGCGAGTGCAGGGTGCCTTTGTGTAATAACAGACTGATGTTGAGAAGGAATATTATTGGAAATAACTTCATTTTTCTTACAATCTAAAATGTCTATTTTATCTTTCTTTTCTAATTCATCTTCTGAATCTTTCTTGAGTTTCAACACTTGTGAAGGGCTGTTATTTACAGACAAATTATTGGCAACCTGTCCAGAATGCACATAGCTTGGAGAATAGTAAGGATCATAACCATGGTAATAAGGAGAATGCGGTTCTTTTGCTTGGGATGATTGTGCCATGGATGTAGAATGCCCTTTAACTATGTTATCTTTATTACAAATAATTTCTGAAGGGGAACTTGTCTTTGACCTTTGCCCCTCAGACCTGCTGTCAGAGCCCCCATCGTCAGCAGCATCTGAAATATCAGAATATGCAGGGCTATTAGTTTTGGCAGCAGAGCTATCTCCAACATTTTGTGTCAACACATGCAGTGGTGAAATAGAAGATTGTCCATTTATCACAGTGCTGCATTCTACCCTTGAAGCACTTCCAATGGAGGGGCTTGGTGAATTGTCGGTAAATGTATATACCTTATCTGCCTCTGCTTTTATACTAGCCATCCGACTTTCTTGAGCATCTGATATTCCATTAACAAGCACTTCATTTTTATTCACATGTTCTTTTATAAACTGGCCAGACAAATCCTTTCCTACTGCTTTCATGTCTTCTCCTTTAGACACTTTTGAGTCTGCTTTTGGGCTCACTGCCTCTTTACTTTCTTTTTCTCTCTGTTTCCTTTTTTCCTTTTTCTTTTTGTCTTTGAGTGATGTGAGTGAAGGATTTACAGTGTTTGGCTCTCCCATAATTGTGGGCTTTGGTTGGATAGGTTTTAATGGAGGGCTCTTTGGCGTTGCCTGGACAACAGTTGTTGCTAATGAGGGTAATCCTGGTATTGTCCCTGTAGTAGTGTTTGTAAATGCTGTACCGGGGATTGCTATTAATTGAGGAGGGGTAGGGGCTGGAGCAATAGGCCTAGCAGTTTTGAGCTTTGAAATGTTTTTGTCAACTTTACAATTAGTGGCTTTTTTTACCTTTTCTTTTTCAGTTAAATTTTTCTTGTCAATAAGTCCTTCTGCTTCCAGCTTAGGCATTTCTACAGTTAATCTGCTGTCTATTACAGAACAATTTTCCAGTGTAGCTGCCATGTTTGAAATCACAGGAAGGTTATTTAGTTCAACATTTAGACCTTTCTTTTTACCAGAATTTTTCCCAGATTTTGAACTATTAATTTGATTAGGACCATTGCTTGCCACATCTCTTTTGCCCTTTGGTGTCCCAGGTGTACCTTGTAAACCAGGTGACATAGGTGCTTTTAACTGATCCAAACTTGTGCTTGACTCATTGCATTCAAGTGCCACATTGCTTAGTGCTTCTTCACAGTCAGAAACTTTGTCCTCACTGTCCTGTTCAAACTCCAGTTTATTTTCAGGGTCTAAATGTGCATGTGCCTGATGATAGCGTAGCCCATTGATGTGCTTGTACTTTTTGTTGCAGTTTGGATGAGGGCAGTCTATTAAAACTGGAGAAGAGCAGCCTTGCTCCAAAAAAGTAGTTTCACCTTTCCCTTGTGGGGTTGTTGGAGTGCTTCGGGAATTGGTTCGGACTCTTTTTCCAGGCTTGTTATCCTCAGAGCTTGAATTCAGATCCAGCTCCATTTGAGGCTTGTTTTTTCTTTTGCCTGCAGGAGAAGGGCTTGCCTTCACATCCTCAATAGCACAATTTGGGGGAGTTCTGCGTCCACTTGCATTTATGTATCCTCGTCTCCCTTTACCATTTGCACCACCCCTGTTTTTATTTTGAAGTCCTCTTGTTTCTGTAAAATTTGCATCACTGCCTGGTGCTGCTGCTGCTGTGGTATGTGCTGCTGATCTTGCTCGCTTCCCTCGGCCACGACCTCCACGCATTTCAAGGTCACTTGTTGGCGAATCACAAAATCTGCATAGAAAGAGGCAGTTTTTACCCATATTGCATATAAGATATTACTATTAGCCAAAGGAATTAAAAACAAATCAGTTTATGTAAACTTTAGAGATTTAATTGCTGCTCACCTTGGAGGAGCCCAGTCATGCTTTGTACAGTCCAACAAAGTCCCCACATATGTCTTATTTCGCCATGTAACATTCACAACTAGAACACCTGGAAATACATAAAAACATCAATTCAGTTCATATATTTTCTTCACTTTGAAAAAATTGGGAGATTCAGTTAAATTTGTTTTTAATAGCTGTGGTCGGAATCCTTCCTCTTTTGGTTTTAGTGACCTCAAGTTAAAACCCACAGGAAAGTGTGTGTGTATGCACAATCAAGATAAAACTGACAGCAGGAAATTATTTTTGCCTTGTAGTCCTGTAAAACAAAACACCTTGTAATGCTGCCGTTACTATACCTGGCATCAATTGCTAAGAAAGCCAGCAGAAAATAAAAATCATCAGTTTGTATAGATTAAACCAGAAAATAACAAAAAATACAACATGCCTTAAAGCAAATGTTTAAGCTTGTAGCTACAAACTCTAACTTAGATTGTAAGTAGTGATGGGCGAATAAATTCGCCTGGCACAGATTTGTGGCAAATTTACACTGTAGAGTAAATCTTTACATTGCTGCATGTACAAATAGTGCTACATAAATACACTTATTTACAAAGCAAATGGAAAAACAAATTATCAAATGTATTTTCATATAAATCCATTGAGTTGTTTTACCTTATAGCACATACAGGAAATATACATTATTATTATTACTAGAATTAAAAGCAATTCTTGGGTCATCATTTGAAACTGGAATGTTATTAAGGGTTGCATATTAAAAAGGCAATTGCCATTTATGCCAGTGACAGGCTGCACAGTTGATGTCAGACATTTCACCTTTAATACGTTGTTGGACAATACTTTGTTCTTATTCTCACTGGATGGGTTTACCTGAGAAACATGAACGATACTCATTGCTTGAGCACCCATTCCCAGGGAACCTGAACACAAATCTGAGCACCTTTCCCCTCATATATAAAGGCACTCTGACCGTAAAAAAAAATATTTTCTTAATTGTACTATACTTGCTATTTCTAGACGCAAATTTTAATTTGAATCTAATGATAGTTTTCCTGTAACCTTTACCAACATAGTCACTCCTTTATATATCAATAGAACAGTTTTTTTAGTCGAATGGTACTGCCATTTGAGATCCAGATGCAGTAAACAGCTATGTAACAAATTCTCTGGGTGCAGCTCATATGTATAATTAAAACTGGTTGAAAGGAAACATAAAAGAAACAACAAGCTCACCATTCAAAGACTAATAAAATTAAAAACAGGAAAGTCTGCTCAAGTACTTAAAACAAGTCCCCAGTGAAAACCCTTTGCCATTTCCTTTCCCTAGTGTGTTTTCAGTTCTCCAACATAAGGCAACAAGAAATTGGCAAATGTTTGCTCCTACAAGCAGTGATGAATAGATGAATGTAAAGAACAATCAATGCTAGGTGACAGCTAAGAGAAAGCTTTATGCATGCACCATTTCCCAATTTTGTCAAAATACTAAACGCATTTTACTTGCTTTTTGGGAAGCTGGAAGAACAAGGTATTTAAAATATAAGTAGACGAAGCAGTCTAACAGGATATGAAATGTAAAGCTTTTGAGGTCTTATTTTGAACTGATTGCCTTTTTAGTAATTGTTTTTTACAGCTGTCTGCATTCACTTAGGTGCAACCCTCTGACACACATACAACAATTGTTTGTTACATACAGTAAGCGCATGATGTGAGCTTGTAGGTTGAAAGTGGCATAGAGCATGGGATTTCTATCTTGGTCAGTGAGTGAATTGAGAATTGCACACTTGCACCAAATTTATGGCATATGGATACAAATGCTCTATAGTCCTATAAGAGCTGGATGCAATTTTATATGCAAACAGTCAGAACACCTGCTCTATATCAAAGCTATCAAACTTGCATTGGCTGTTGTATACTTGTCTTATTAATCCATCAATTAGCAATTAGCTTTGAACAGGCTATGAGTTTGAAAAAAAGGCAATGGTCTGATTGGTTGCTATAATAATAGCACTGGTACCAATCAGCCTTTTTATTTTGGCAACTGTTAAAATTGCTAATTTCTACAAAGAAATTGGATGGAAATGAATGGCTTTAGAAGTCTTCTGGGGACTTCGAAAAACGAATCAATCCAAGTGCCATCCATCCGGAGATTTCGATTCTAGCCAGCGGGGAGGCAGTTTGTGGAGATTAGCCACCCGAAGAAGAGGCGGGTGACTGAATCTCCATGAATCTTCCTGTGTGCCTCTGCCTTCAAGAAAATGTGTAGGCTTTATTTAACATCAAAAGTTACTGTAAGGTGGAGTGAGGTGTGAAAAAACTAAATTTTCCAGGGTATGTATGTAGGAACTGTGTCATGCAGGATCGCTTTTATCAGTGAGGATTGCTAGCCTTCAAGTGGTTGTAGTAGGATAGAAACGCATGACTATACATTGTTCCCACCATTGATCTGTACAAATAGGGAATGAAAGCACCCTTAAGTATTGCTTTCTAGAAAGCATGGCTTTTATATAGGTGTCATTTTTAAGATTATGCGCCTTTTAGGGAAAGAGTATGGATATATATTTATATATATGTTTTTTTCTGAACACAAAAGTAAAGGCTGAGCTTTGTTTAGACAGCTTTTAGTTTTTAAAGCTACTAAAGTTATTAAAAAATTTAGTAGCGGTCGACTAAAAGGTTTTGCAAAATTTAGTCAACTTGTATTATTCCAAAATCAATGTAAAAATCAATGTTTTGACCTACAGATAGAATGTAAAAGAAGCAACATGTGATCTTGCAATCTTTCTGGTCAACCACCATCTGGAATACCTCAACAATAGCCAGTGAGTCAGTATTGTCTACTGCACTGCTAAGTAAACACCTAGCTGCTACATGATAATATGGAATTGCCCTATTTTTTTTTATCTATAACAATAAAAGCATTTACATTAGGATAAAGCATAGTAATAAAGGTTAGGTATGTGCAGTATGCAACAAACAGCCTCATTATCGGAAAATAATATAGTGCACTTATGTCTCCAAAATCTTAGTGGGCCTAAATATCTTGGGAAGTATGACAGTATTTCTCTAAGTATAGATATAAGCAGAAATCGATATTAAGTACTAGTGCAATAGACTATTTTCATCACTAGATGTTAAAGGTTGTTCTATATTTTTTTTTAATTTAAACAACTCTTCTGTCTGGTTCCAAAACTACTACTTTAAGAGTCCTGGGTCCAGTTTTGTCTAAAATAATATCTGACTGTATTCTGTATTTTGTTGCCCTTGTTTAGTTTTATGCAGCTGTTTCAGTATCTTACTTCCTTAGGTTGACTGACTTCTTGTTAAACTGATCCCTTTGTTTGTATAGATAGGGAAATTAAACTTTACAAATACCTGAGATGCAAATAAAATTAAAAAAAAAGTCAAATTCCCCTTAAAGAAAATATAAACCCAGTTACAAAATGGGCAATTTTAATCTCCAAATTCACACTTTATTTTATAATAAACATTGAAATTTGAAAAAGTGAAAGTCACAACTGCTGCTAAATATATGCATTTCTGAATGATACGACTCAATATATTTTACTATTTCCATTTTTGGTGAAAATTGCTGATATCTTGAAAGGTGTTATCACCTTATAATGGTCTTGCAGAAATGCCTCTAAAATATGAAGACAAAAAGTTGGCTATAAAGAAATTGTGCCAGGTGACCAGAAACAAAATTACCGTTTTTTTTAAGAGCTCCACTGCTGAGCCAAATGTTTGAAGAATCCCTTTAAGCACATCCTGTAATCAAACCATCTGGAACACAGATCTGTGATTAGTCACCCTGAACATTGAGCTTTATCTGAACAAATCATGAACTGCAATGAAGCTCAGGAGATAGGGCATTGCTACAAAAAGAAACATAATGAAACACTTTATGCCCTAGTGAGTTGTTGCTACTACAGTCATAAACATTTGAGACACATTTCTCTGGTGTTAATGTACTAAACACAGATTAAAAGGGTAGAAATTGGTGGTTTAGCTATGTCTGCCTTGCAGGTGATTGGGCTGAGTTGATTGCTATCTTTTTTTTGTTGTTGTCGTTGTTTAAATACCCCCCCCAAATTGAATACACCCAACCAGAGATAGTTTTTTTATATTAATGATCACTGAAAACATGGGTTGCTTCCCTATATGCACGTAATCAAGATGCATTGTAAAAATAAGGAGACGAAAAGACAAAACACAGCTTGACTTGCCAGGCTTTATGCATTTCAAGCAAAAAAAAAAAAAAGAAAAAGGAAAGCAGATCTTTGAAGACCTTCTCTGAAAGTAGCACACAGAGAGAAGGCAAGGAAAAGCATAACGCAGACTTAGCTTTCCCCTGGGCCTGCCTGCTCTTAAACACAAAAGAACCTATCACCACCTCAATCGCTGTCGCATCCCCCACAGCCTTTGTTCTGAAGCCTGATGAGCTGTATTGATTTGGGGAAATCATTCAGCTTCTTGGAAAACTAGACTCAAGCTTATTCACTACCATCTATTTCTTCCTACTGAAAAGACAGTTGGTCAATATTCAGTTGACTGGTCAGCTAAAAGCATCACTTGCTGCGTTCCTATTTTTCTTGCTTCCATAGTAACTGTATCCTTCCCTAGATGACATAAATTACATTATGTCAAATAGCAATGTTGCTTGGTGGATAAGAAGTAGTACATTCTAAAGCACAAGTCAAGTTATGGTTGTTTATGTCTTACTTAATAAAATGTATTATTTCTAGGTAGCATCAATGCAACAACTTTAACTTGCTATTTTGACGAGTAGTAGAAAACAAGCTTAACATTTATCAAGGAATACACATTTATTTCCAGTGTGCCCACAATGCCATGTGTAAAATATATATATAACGATAATAAATATTGTCTTTCTATCAAAATCAAAGTCCCAGCAGAATCACTAATGAAAACATTATGCTTCCTTATTTGATAGTGTAGAATATCAAATATAGGAATATTTATTTTAACCACAACAGTTTCAGTTGGCATACAACAAGGTGAGTATTAAACACAGTGTCTTTTGCCCCACACAATGCCACTTTGTTTCTAATTACCCAACAAACCATTACATTCAATGGGAGTTTATCTAATTGTCAGCCCATACTATTTAGATGCAATTCTGGACAGAAAGCAGGGACAGTGAGATGGATTGGGGAGCACTTTGAGGCTTTTTATGACATGGAGGAATGTTGGTAGACTGAAAGCATACAAATTGACTCATGATAGAATCCTCCAACAAAACATTGGGTTAGAATTTGACACATTAATTTCCCTGCACTATATGTAGCTAGTCTCCAACCATGGCATGTAACCTTGATATTACATGTGATCCATTGTGGATATAATGTCACATATCCAGCTTTTATATACACAATTAATCTTTGGGTGAAAGATTTTGCAATATACAATATATTTGCTCTATAAAAAATTACAGCACGTGGTAGCTTTTTCTGCTGCAGTGCTGTGTAAGGCCTGGCTTGGAGCTTCTACTGCAGAAATAGGGGGTAAGGGGTTCTGCATGTACCCTGTTGTCTCAAAAGTAAACAAGGAATGCATTGCAAAGATATTAATTTGCTCTTCATAATTACAGAATCTTCAATGCTAAATATTCTCAAACGCCCTTCCTATGAGTGAACTGTCATGAAAACATGAAAAGCAGGCTAAAAAGTAAAGTGGAATTGATTTGCTATTTCCGATTTATGGAAATTGATTGCCTGGAAAGTTTTGCAGGCAATTCCGCTTCAGAACAGGAAAAGTCGCCAGCGTTTTTGGAACTTTAATGCGTTTTCGGCACATATGATGTACTGTAAGTGACAGAAGATTGAGGAATATCTAGCTGCTTTTTAGCACTTCACCTGATCGGAGGTGACAAAGTCAACTCTAGCGAAAGAGGTAGAATTCAGTACAGTAAATCTGCCCCACAGCATCCAAAAATACTAATAACAAATAAAATTTTAGATTGCACTTCAAAGCAAATGTATACACAATATAAAATGGTTCTTTCACATCTGAAAACAGTACATTTAAGTACATAAAGTATGTAATAAACTAGTTTCTACACTATCTCTCTATAACACCTTCTACATTTATTTTTAGGTTTCCTTGCAAAATGCACAGAGCATGCAGAAATGATTCATTATCAGTGTTTGAACAGTTTCTTCCTCTTGTTTGTGGAAGTCATTTAGCAATCAGGCAACAAAACATTTCTTATTCTTTCAGATGTCTTTCAGAGAACGAGATCAATGCTTCCAGCTAAAATAAAACCCTTTGGGATCGAGAAGCAAAGAAATAGAGAGCCTTAGTGCAGCCCAGAGAAGTGATCAGAGCCACATTTTATTGTTATAGGGAAACAAGATGGTGTTGCAGTCAGAGTCTTGCAGATGGAATCTTATTGAGAGAAGGCATGATAAATTCTTACTAATCTCCACACATGTCCAACAATAACTTCATGTTTCTCCTGAGCAATAAAAACGGTAACAAAGGTGAAATCTGCAATCTTCGCTTTTTCCTACAATGAATGATTATGTGAAGGTGTGAAAGAGATTTTTTTTTCTATGATACTGCAGAGGAAGATGTTGCAAAGCAGGCAGTATTCTGTGCTAGAGCAAAAGCTGTTATCTATTCACGCTGTGCTGGAGAGTGTGGAAAGCAGTCTCATAAATTATGATGTTTTAGTTATAGTCAAAGCATTTATTTGCTTCTGTGCCAGCAATGGGTCCTTTTCATCTTTTCCTACCAGGCCCTTGAGAACACATTCCTAAACCTCTGCTGGCAGCCAGCTGAGGCCTCAGAAAATCCTAATAAGCAATTCTTTAAAGAAGTGAAACTGTTTTCACTAGAAATAATAATTCTCCCATTATATCGGTAGATGGAAATTCAGGGACATTGGAATGTACTGGAAAAAATAGAATAGACAAAATATACTTAACACAGACTGACTCAAAAGGTAATGGGCAATAACCCTACCGTGGACCCTAATAGAAAGAAAAGGAAAAACATGTTAGCAAGGGGCAAAGTATGTTATTTTTTAAATTATTGGTATTTTACAAATAGCTTTAAAAACTATGAAAATTAGTAATGTATATTGGAAAGTTGCTTAAAATTATGGTTTCTTTCATGGGGAGGTCCATTTATTAAAGATCGAATTTTAGTGGTATTAGAGCTTTTTGAAAAACCTCTAAAAGTCTGAACAGCTTAAAAAAAGTACAATAGGATCAGCACAGCTCTCACTGATTCTTCGAGTGCTTTTACTTGGTTAAGTTTTGTATTAGAGTTTTTTGTGGTTTTCTTTTTATCTCTTGCTACAGAAGACAATGCTAGAAGACAGTTAAACAGTAAATAAAACGTTAGAGTCAATTTTTAATTGTTGTTTTCCAGAGCTTTCATAGTCATACAAATTAGCAATTACAACTGTATCACATTTCCTTGAATATAAAAATACAAAGATAAATAACTTGTACAACATTCCATTTGACCACAGAATCCATTTTTAGACCTGCAGGATTTCTCTTATTGAGAATGTTGAGTTGCCAAACACTTCATTTTTCTGTTACTATTGCATATAGTCCCCAGAGGCAGTACTGCTTGCAAAATTCATTTGCATCATTTATAGTATCATAGACATTTCATATTGCATATATCATAGACATTTCTGCAAGTTATGGCTGTGCTGCCTCTTTAGCATCATAGTCGTTTTGAAAGTGTTTTAGATTCTGTAAAGGCAAATCTTTAAAGCTAAAGAAACTCACATTTAAATTACTTTATGTATGTAAACATTTTTAGCAATAGTTTGTAAGATGCATGATGATTGCGTTTAAGGATGTGCACACAAATTTCATGTAGAAAGCAGTTGAGTAGTTTAGCAATCCAACTGAATTTTCAAGACTAAAAGAAAAAAACATTTCCACTTGTTTGTGTGTTGTAACATCAAAATGCGTCATGTGTCATAGCCTAAAGGTGTCCATACACTGTAAGATTCACAAAACAAGCAAATCTTTCCTCGGACAGGTCTACCTTGGGTGGAAATATGATAATTTGGCCCTAGGGCCAAGTTATTGCATTACAATGAAAGGGGCCGATGACTGCATTAATGAGCCAATGTGGCCCTCGATCCAACAGATAAATCAAGCCTGCCCAATCAAGATTGGGACAACTTCTGGCCAGAAATCATTTGGGAAGGCCTGTTGGAGTGCCACATGCATGGGCAGATAAGCTGCTGGATCAGTCTAAAGGACCAGCATCTTAAATCTGTCTGTGTATAGGGCCCTTTAGTGGCTGACAAAGATCTTTCCAGACAAAACAATATGTGTAAGGAAAAATGTCATATGCATATCCAATAGTTGCAAAGTTGACCAGCGACAAATCACTTCTTCTTTGGGCTACTAATCTCCACAGACTGCCTTGCCGCCGGCTAGAATGTAAATCGCCAGCGGGATGGCACTCGAAACGCTTCGGCTTTCCGAAGTTGCCGAAGTTTCCTTGTGAGGCAACTTCAGAAAACAAAGCGTTCCGAGTGCCATCCCACTGGTAATTTACATGGCTCAGATCGCTTCAACTTTCCTCGGAAACAAAACAAAGCTTTCCGAATTCCATCCCGCTGGTGATTTACATTATAGCCGGCGGGAAGCAGTTTGGGGAGATTAGTCACGTGAAGAAGAAGCGATTTGTCACTGGGCGACTAATCTCCTGAAATAGCAGAGTGGGTCTCTGCTCTTAGGGCTTTTACGATAAAACAATGTTGACTTGTCCTTTAAAATGAATGCTCCCCACTGCCTTTTTGCTAAATAATACACACCTTCAAGCTTTGGTCCTGTACAAAGTGTGGAATATAAATTTATCATCTTGAAAAAGAATAAAAAGACCCATTCCAGACCCCTTCTATTTCCACACAGAACTGTGATTTTAACTGGTTGTGTTGAATAAACAAATACAGAGCAACCAGTAAATGGCATGGCAAAGACATAGTTTTACTCAGTAGATGTATTACAACCTGGAAACAGAGGAAGCAGACCCTGTGGCTGCAGGTGGACCCAGATGGTTTAGAGTCCCCATAAGGTCATAATTCATAAACAATTTCAATAAATATTGGTAAAACAGTTAACCTCTAGACATTTTGAGGACCTGAAAAATAATTTACTGTTAGGCCCAGTAATATCTAGTTTTGCCACTGATTATGACAGCTAATGAGGGTAATGGAAGCACTGCTAATAGACCACAGTCAGAGACTGCACATTTTTGCCTAACAATTGTAGTGTAACGCATGGTGCTTTATACCGCAGTCAGTCGGAAGCCATCTGTGGAATGAGACATTCTATTGGTTGATACAGGAAAGGCCTCCTTATATCTAACAGAATTTGCATGCCTCGTCTAAGAACATTGACCCACAAAACCAAATAAATGAGAGCATAATGAGGGAATAATCCAAATGGTTCCTTATAAGTCTTTTCTTCTAACTATACACCAAGTTCTTTAATACCACAGAACTAATGGGGGGGAAAAGTGAAGGCATTTAACCATTTACATGCCAGACAATGTAGAATCATTGGCACTGACACCAAATATGAACTGGCTTTTCTTTGATGTAAGCTGTCAAGCTACTCCATTCTAGCAACACACAGGTTTGTAATTCTGGGTGTGAGAACTTTGAACCTTGCCCCATACATCAGAACTGAGGCTGCTAATGTTTCAGTCTTGTTAAATATGTTTAGTGAAACATGTGGTATAGCGGTTTCTGAGGTACAGCAGTTAATATTGAGTCGATCAAAATGGAGTCAACCAGAAGCCATGGAATTGTTGATTTTCAGTGTGGAACACTGATTATTGAAATGAAATGAAAGAAAAGCACTTTTTTTTAACTTATATAATGATAAAGATAAAAAAGCAAGTGTAAAATATAAACCAAACATTTGCAAATGGCTGGTGATTAAACTATGATTAATATGTTATTATTGGAATATCATTTCTAAAATAAACTTTGTTTCTGTCTTTAATCTAGCATATAATTACTGTACATGGGGTGAAAAGGTGGCTGAGTAAATATTATCTTTACCCTACACAACAAAGCTACTTGAAAGCTAATAGACTGCTGACAAGGAAATACAAAAACTGTATAAATGTATGGTATATTTCCCCCATGAATATGTAGGCACCAACTTTTCTGATAGATGCATTTCGTGCACTTATTTTAGTGTAATTTATTACCCATAACATGGTTTATCTATAATAAGCGCTTTACTAGAAGATAATCTGTAACCCTGAGTGACACATGGAATCGTCTCAGAAAAAGCTGGAGCATGATTGCTTTGCTCTGGGGACTGCAATGTAGCTGCCAATCAATCAAAAGCTCTGACAGGCTCTACAGCCTTGTTCCATTAGGCCTAACACAAACTCCAGGGTTTCCATTCATATTATTTCCTTTTTTACTCTTGTGAAGTTAATGCAGGTCCAAGGTTTCAATAACTAAACTCTGCAAGAATATAATCTTCTTATTTTGCATTGGCTGCCCCCCTATTCCTTCCCTCCATAGAAAGAAAAAGCCATGGGTGTTCTCTAAAACCCTCATGTGGGAAAATAAAACATACAAGGACAAATGCAATCTTTCATTCATTCAATCTTTTCATTCAGTTTCATTAATAGCAGTCCCCTAATGGATACTATTATCTTCAAAAACATACGTTAATACAGTAGGGATAGGCAGCCTTCGGATACTAGGTTGTAGTATAAGAACACTTAAAATTTACTCCTATTTACTCCCTATAAATATAAAATATACTCAGTTTGTTTCAGACACAACAGTGATACCAAATCGTTTTCAGAGGTCTCAAATCAAACTGTTGTTACACCCAGATATCTTAGCAAGTTGGTTATGGGTATTTTACATTACAGGAGCTGGAGAGCATCAGTTTTACCCAAACATACATGGCCACAATTCTTTGGTAACCAAGAATGACAATCTCCTTCTTTGCCTATTTATAAGCAACTATGCAGTGTGCTGGACAAGAATGAATTTGTAGCCATAACAATTGGACTTTTCTCAAGGCTAGAGTGACCTTGCATCTGATATATGTTTAATTGCAAGTGTAGTTTTGCTAATATGAACTCATTGGCCACAACTGTGGCAGGCGTAATGCTCCCTGGTGACTGCAAAGATGCTGGAAGTCTGGAAAAACACTCCATTATGGAAAAAACTCAGCAACTGTGCAAGCAAGGACTTAATCCAATGGTGAAGGAATACATGTAAGGAGGGATGCACTAAATTCAGGATTCAGCCTTTTTCAGATTCGGATTCGGCTGAATCCTTTTGCCCTTCCTACCCCTAATTTGCATATGCAAATTACAATTCGGATTCGCTTCGGTATCCTGCCGAATTTTTTGCAAAGGATTTGAGGGTTCGGCCAAATCCAAAATAGTGGATTTAGTGCGTCCCTACACGTAAGCAAGCAAGAAAAACTTGGCATCATTAGCAGAAATGGATATGACACAAGAATGCAAAGAAAAGCAAGCCCAAGGCAATGAAAAAATGAACAAGACAGAAAACATATATATTTTAAACCCTGGTGTGCTTAAAGCATGCCATGGGCTTATCATACTGCAGAATTGGCTATGCCTCAAAATGCTTTTTACGTTAGACAGCAGTGAGAATACTTCAGTCTCCTTTTATTAAATCCCTGGGCACTAAGGCTTTGGTTTTCAGCTGTCACTCAGCACATTATTTCACTAAAAACTAAGATAAAGTACATTCATAAATCTTGCTTTAAAGGGAACTAAGCTGGATTGCTTTGCAAAGCCCCTTTCTTTCCCCACTGTTCAATATGTGTCACAAAAAGATGGCGCAACATAGAAAAAGCTAAAAACATACATGCGCTCGCATGTGCACAAAGACATTGCTTCTTTTCCACTCATATCGCCAGCTAGTCTTGTTTTACTATGCTGCTTTTGTTTCAGAATAAGTAAAAGAAACTATTTTAAAGCCATATATATCTCTTTTCAATCAAATGAGACTTAGAGCAGCTGCTTATGTTGCATTATTCTCTACATATGAATGAGTTCTTTGTAAAACAAATAACTTCTTAAGATCTTAAGCAGATGCTACTGAAATACATAGTAACTGGATGCACTTGGACATTTCTGTTGCTCAGCTGACAGACACTGATTTGAACTGTTAACAGTCAAGCTCACGTTACCTCTCTGCCTTCCCGCTACACACTTATATAAAAATATATATGGTTTTATGTTCCTATCACACATAAGAAACCCATATTCCTAATAACAATGGCTAATGTAAAATAGATTCACAGCTGACTTGGCTCCTGATAACCTTTTTTGTTTAATAATATTTTCTTTCAGTACATTTTAGTACAAGTTTGACATGGGCAAGGTAAACATAATATTTATTGACAATATATCTGTTGGCTTGTTGCCTCATGCCTTCATACAAGCCAAGCATTTAAAACCTATGTTCTTTCAACTGTAGCTACACATTACAAAGTGTTTTAATTCTATAAGAAGTTTAGATTAGCAATAAGCATATTGCATGTTAAAGTTTGCCACCTGCACAACTGTTACTATGTCTGATTGAGTCTTGAATTCTGGGCCATTTTTATTACTTCTTAGACCCATCCAAGCCCTTTTATAAAGTCACCAAGTGGAGAAAAAAAACAAAGCTAACCTTTGAAATTATAATCATTACTGTCTGGCCCTAAACAGCCCTAAGCCACATATGGGGTTCACTTCTTTACCCTAATCCTCACAACCAGTGGTTACTGCAGGTTTTGGGTCTACCATTAGTGTAGACTAAAAATAAAAGGTTGCAGATAATAAAACATAGGATTTAGAGCAGGCCACATGTTTTCCTTATTGGCCCCCAGAGACTAAGCATTTTAACTCTATATGAAAAAAAACTTGAACAAGAGAATAATCAGATTTAGATTTTGGAGCAAGGAAGGAGTTTACTTCTCTTTTAAGTAAATGGCAGACATGGTGCTTGGTCATTAGGCTACAAAACACACCACCACCTCCTGCAGCTCCAGTTGACTTGAATGTGATTTAAAGACTGAAAAATGCCAGTGTTGTAAGAGGTGATTTGTAACATTGTCAGCTCAGGTGTAAAGTGCCCCATGAGCCTTCAGAATTCAGATATTTTCTTTAAAGGCAAACCAACATATAAGTGTACACTGTATTACAATTACATTTATACAAAACCCTTTCATATTTTTCTGTGAATGTCTTCAAATGTTAGTATTCCTTTAACTACATTACTTTGACACCAATTTGCAAGATATAAAAATAAAGTGTCATTAGTTGCCTCTAAAAAGAACATGTGTTTCATATGAACAGATTCCAGCACAATAAACAAGGCCAGAACTGTATAGAATCTCCACATCCATTATCATACATACACATTGATTCGCTTTAGCAAATTGCTGAAAGATTTGGCTCTCCAAAAAATACAGTATACTGTATTTCTTTACTTCCCTCAGACATGTAATGAGGAGTGTAATGATTCATTTCCTACAAATTGTATCTGGTATGATAAAAGGTAAGCAATTAATGTTTCGAAAAAGTGTCTATGCTAGAATGCATACTGAAGAATACCTCTGTAAAATACAGTATATAGTAGGATGAAAATCTTTCCAATACTAAACAGGCATTGTTTGCCAATAATTATTTTATTTGCCTATCCATGAGAGACAGATGTAATTTAGATATTTTGGTGTTACTGACCCTATAGTTGCAGATAAATACATGTCAAAACACAAAAATTCAGTGTGAAATTTAGAATATTCACCGATTTGCTATAAGCAATAATAATAAATAATAAATAATAATAATAAATAATAATAAATATTCACCAAGAGAAATGTCTAAACAGCCACTTTTGCATCTCATTATGAAACATCATCTCCTCCATGCTAATATCCAACCTATGTCTTTTCTTTATACAGTAGATTCCCTAGAAACTTATTCCCACTACAAAAAAATATTATTAGTGATATAATTAGTGACTATTTACAGAGAATGTCTGAAAATTTGTATATCTGTATGTATGTATAACTTTATTTGTAAAGCGCTGTTAAGGAGAAGCAGCGATGTACAGAGCAAATTTGCTCTGGCTCCTGATAAAACTCACCATGGTGTGCATTTATGTGATAGCGACCTTATATTGTAAAACCTGCTGGGGCAGAGACTTATGTAAATAATGAACACTCTTTATATATAAAGGATAAAAAAATGATGCATAAATATGTACCTAAATAACAGTAAAAGGTATTTAACAAACCACAGCTAAGCAGGGGGCATTGTGTCCGTTAAACCCATGACAACAGTACAAACTACAGTTTCTTAACACTCAAAGCCACACACAGCTCTTGCATTATTAATTACCATTTGTCAGTTTGTTGATTTAATCTGTAATGCCTGACTGACTTAGTTCATGAGGAAGTGAAATAGCAGTTTACCTTGATAGGCTGCCTAGATCACACGGTGCAATGTACCAGCAAGACTGACAGTCACTGATTACAACCACAAGGTTGTAACGGAAACATAAGCCTGGGTTTCTTTTTTTAAAATAAAATGTAATAATTAATAATAATACATACCTACTACCAACTAATTAAGGAGAAAAATGTGCCTCTACTTACTCAAAGGGAAAACATGTTATTGCAGAAGCAAGGATACATATCAAAATAATTTTGTTAGATGTAGACATTTTGTATTGGATAGGCCAGTGAATATGAATACACACAAACAAAGCAAAGGAATAGGTTTGAAACTCACGCCACAGTTAAATAGTGCCATAAATGAAACAGTCACAACAGCTTTTATTTTCCTATTATTATATTTTTCAGGGGGTTTGTAGTTATTTGTCCCTCAGCGGCTTTGTTATGGTAAATTTAGAAAATATATGAGCAGTGTACTAACTTATTCTTAATTACTGAAACAGCCACTAAACTACATCAGCTGAATGATTATCCTCATAGAGAGAAACAAGTGCCATGCTGTGATCTCACTCTGGGGCTTTAGAGCAATGCTGATAAGGGCAAGTTGTGTAAGGGAGGGGGGAGGAATAACACAGTCAGCCCATGAATCAGCCGATGATATTTTATTGCTTTATTATTGCTATAAATGAACTAACTAAAATCACAACTACAGAAATGTATTTGTATCATGTTAAATGCTAAGAAAAAAATGGTCACAGAGAACAATGAATGTAGAGGTTTGTATGGTAGGATTATGACATTCTGAGAGAATGTTCACTCCCTTTGTTCAGTTGAAGCCTTGTGGGCATCCATTCATGTAAATGTAGAGCAATTAAACCGGTGATGCTAACACAAGGCGTTTTACAACAAGCATGACAATGGTTGTGTACAGAACATGGATAATGGAAGCGTTTATCTGGACAGACTACACCTCTTCTGTTGGACAATGAGGAAAGAGAACAGATGTCTCAGATAGACTTTTTTTCCTGTAATTTCAGGAATAGCAAATCTGCATTACCACACAATTTGCCATGGAGAAGATAAAAAAAATTGCTCTTTTGTTAATGTTAACAACACTACAGCTGCATTGCAAAGGGTTTACTGTAAAATACTATTAATCCATCAACTCCTTATCAACTCTTAGGTCATTCAGTCTCTATTTACAATATTCTTGCAGTTACTTTCCTACTTAATCCTCCTTTCTCCTTTATCTTCCTGGAAAATTTGGTTACCATAGTTTCTGTGTCACGCTGAGACTTGATCTGTAGGGCTGCTATTAAGCTGCTGATAACAGTGTTTCTGCTGCAATTTATGAGAAATGTCAGTTGAAGGCACAGTGAATTGTACACACTATATTTTCCCAGCTGGAGATAGCCGTGAATAGTAAGAAAAACATGAATACACATTCACTGTAGTCTAGAAAAGGCAGTTTCTTACTTTTGTCGGGTGGTCTTGATTTAAAAAGAAAAAATGAATAAAAAATAAGGATCACATTGTGAAACTGATTATCCTAGGAATTTATACTGTATTGCAGATTGCTATTCTAGATTTTCACCTTTAGGGTAAGTCCACACTGGGCGTTTTGGGGAGATTTGGTCACCTGGTGACTAATCGCCTCATTTTTGTGGTGACCAATGTCCCCAAATGCCTTTCACGACTCGGCGCCAGCTAAAATGAAAAAACGCCGGCGGCACGCGGCGGTTCATTTTCCAAAGTCACCCGAAGTTGCCCCACGAGGAAACTTCGGACGACTTTGGAAAACAAATCGCCACGTGTGATTAGCGCCGGCGTTTTTAATTTTAGCCGGCGCAGAGTCAGGGAAGGCGTTAGGGGAGATTGATCACCGCAAATAGAGGCGATTAGTCGCCAGTCGACCAAATCTCTTCAAAACACCCAGTGTGGCCTGAGCCTTACAAAACATGTCACTAATTGTTTAACTACTTGAAAGGGAAACAAAACAGTTATGTTATTTTATTACGTTTGCAATAGGTTTTAATATATAAAAACTGAACGCTTACACACACCCATATGGATGGAAATCAAGAATACCATTAGCCATTGAGGTGTACAAAACTGTAATGCGATTAGGTGAAGATATTATACTTTTTTTGGCCTGAATTCTTACATATGTCAAATACTTTAATGTGTAAAAAACATTGTCCTTTAAGATACTGTATAAAAAAATTCTCCCAGACGAAACAAGAGGCCTTTTATTTTGACTGGAAATCGTTTTTCTTATTTTAGTAATTTGCTTAAAATACTCAGGGGAAGAATGTGAACTCTTTCTTTACACAACATTTATGGAACCAAAGTCATAAACTCACACAATTCAGAGCTGGTATGGCACATTGCAGCATCTATTAAACAAGCACATTTTTTCCAGGAAACGGAGGATTAACTTCCCTTCAGACCTTACAGGAAAGCTCTTGCAAACAGGGGAAAGTAGAATGGTTACTTAGCTGTTTAAATGAAAACATACTGAGCTGTGGCAAGCAGCCAGAGGAACGATTTCAGATCTGTTATCCCATCTGGTTGGCTTGTAAGCTATTGGAATATACAACCTAATATCTGATTTAGAAACAAATACTGACTAGGACTCATAAAAGCCAGACTTCTTGCTGTGCTGTTTATTATGACTATATAGCTTGCGATCCATAGAGCACAGTCTTCCAGCAGCTGCAAGGAACTTAAGCATTGTCCAAAGTACCTCAGTAGTAGAACCAAAAAAAGTGCACTCTGTTGTTATGGACTTCAGCCAAAAAGCTCTCACAGATCAAGCAACAAGTCTTATATTTTGATCACTCTCTTAGCAAACCAAACATTGCCCTCAATGCAGCGGTTTGTAGCCTCAGCATATAGTAATTGAGTGCAGACTTTTCACTTCTATGTGAAAGAAACAAAAGTAAGAATTACATGGTGTTTGTGATAGCTCAGTTGCTTACACATCTGTTACTGATGGTTTAGCTTGGGGGCTTGAAAGTATTACCTAAAAGTTCAGCACATTTTAAAAAGGTATTGGAGATTAAGGCTTGCAAAGTGAAGAAATAATTACATGACACTAGATTAAAAATAAACTTAAAATGGTTGTTTGGAGGAGTTCAATACAATGTGTTGAATAATATACAACACATAAAACACTTTCTCTCTCACAAACAAAAATATAATAACAACTGAAGCTGAATGCAGAGTGTGTTTGAAAGAAAAGCCTCACAGCAGGGCTTCCCACCCTCACTGAGAATTCTACATGGTAGGGACGTCAACATGCAGCCCCAACATGAATGCTGTAGGCCAGTTGAGAAAACAGTTTGAGCTCTAACCTCAGTGTTTAGATGCTAAGTGTGTCACATTGTATGGGCAGAAATTGTGTTTTGAAAGATTTTTTTTGTAAAGAAAAAGCTATGCAACCCAACATTAATGTTAACTAAATATTAATTTTTAAGAATGAATGAATGAACCTGCCACAACCTTTGTGATTAACAAAATAAATTATCTTCTGTTCTGAGATGTTGACATCCTCCTATGAAAACAAAACCACTCGCCTGAATATTATCTCTATCTGCAATGCCTTACCCAGCCCAAAATATGCATATCTATATAGGACAGACAAGGATCAGGTACTGCAACATTTAAAAGTACATAACACATTTTAAAGGAAATGTGAAATAATGTGTTTAACTAATTAAGAGGATTGCTTGCTTACCAGAGGATTATGCTTAGTTTCTAAACTGGTCATCTATTTCAGATTGCAATACCTTTTAGTTTTAAGACACCTCCTTCGTCATCAGCCACTTTTGCTATGAAGAAACCTGAAGGTGAATTTTGGAATATAAACCAGGCATGGTCAGCCATAGTCACATCTGCCATCTGATCATATTTTGTTTAACTATGTTTAAAGTAAAATGTGGATCACTGCCACCGAGCTATCTGCTCCCTTTTTAACAGAACATCTGTCATTTTGCATTAGTATCGTGAAAGAGTTCTGAGAGGTTGTCTGAACAAAACTATAAACTCTATAGCCTCAGAAATGCCAAAAAATACAGGTGACATTAAGGGGCACATTTACTAAGGGTCGAATATCGAGGGTCCTTCTGCCCAACTGAACCAAATCTGAATCCTAATTTGCATATGTAAATTAGAGGTGGGGAGGGAAATTGCGTGACTTTTTGTCAGAAAACAAGGAAGTAAAAAATGGTTTAGGTGTCTTTGGGGTTTCCTAAAGGGCTTAAAAACCTTTATAGTGGCATTATAGAAAGTTAATTACTTGAATTAATATAAGCACACACACACACACACATATATATATATATATATATATATATATTTATATTAATTCAAGCATACAGACCTCATTATTACTATTTAATATTGAAATAATTACACCAACTCTAAACAGCTCTGGGAATGCAGTTTGGACAGCCCTGATCTTTAGAATTCTACCTGCAAGTATGCCTAGAATGTTTTGTGGTGGGGGTTACACTTACTACAAAATGCAATTCATTTCTTTAGTGCCAGTATCAATTAAAGAACCAAATCTGCCCCACTATATAAGGATTCAGTAATAAATGCATGGGCTATAGTCTGTGGCAATGGCAATAGCACACAGGGCAATGTCATGCTTGAACAAGCACATTTCTTAAAAGGTAATGGTAATGGTAAGCATGGTTTCAATAGCTTTATTTAGACACATGGAATACAACTAATTAAATAATGCAAAGGATCAAACTCGAACGCACTATAAAAAAAAATATATAAAATATATTTAGATATATTTAGATATATATATATGTATAAAGATGGTCACGGTGTCCGCAGTCATTTAATATTCAGTGATAACAGATCAGCACACTCATAATAGTGACTGAAGTGTATTTTAAGGAAAATATATGGAATAAGGATGGAATAAACAACTTCAAAGACAGTGATTTCAAAATGCAAGTGCTTTTTTTATTTAGCAGTGCTAAATAAAGAAAGCACTTGCAGTTTGAAATCACCGCCTTTGAAGCTGTTTATTCTCTTGGGAGTGTAACACAAACTCCTGGAATCTACAGCTGGAAGAATTTTGGAAGTAATACGCTGGTACCAGAAAAACTATGTCTTACCTTCAACTGAAGTGTATTTTATTGGTAACACAGCATTGTATCCAATGTTTCGTCCCACCTTTCTCAAGGAAGGGACCCAAGAAAAAAGAAATATATATATATATATATATATATATATATATATATATATATATATATTTAAAAGTAAACTTAAAATTCAACTCTTTACTTTTTATATGATACGCTCTAGCATTAGATATCACATGCACAGCACACTAAAACTAGTCTAAACATATGCTTCTTTTTTCCCAGAAGGAAAATAGCAGCTAAAACAGACTGTGACAGGTCGAGTAACAGGTCTAATTTCATAGTAACCACCTCTAGAGTATTATATTCCCAAGAACAGACCTCTGACAACAGCAGGCATTAGATTTAGTGGAGGTCAGGGGAACCCTTCAAATGATATGTTTCATCGTACTGCACAGTTCCTTAAGCATTCATGTTCCCTGTGCCTGTATAGTAAGAGGCTGATGCACAGCTCAGAGCACACATTCTGTTTAGAACACCCTTGGCCCAGATTCAAAAGCATTTTAATTAGCAGTAAACAACTCATTTACATAACTTCAAACAGTGATTAGTTTTTGCACAGATGAAGTTGAATAGGCACAACAGCAGTTACCATCTGAAAGTTGATCAGAAAGCAGAAATATCTAATTCAATACTGAGACTTAAAAAAAGAGCCAGAACATTATTAACAGGACAACTGCCAGGTAAAGCTTTGATTTTAGATTGAATGTAAGGAATCAAATCATTTTAAACTTAGCAAGAAAAACAAAATCCTTTATTAGAGAAAACTGAGCATATTAGGAAATGCCAGGTGGACAAAGACTATTCCTTTCATTTATAACCCCAGGAAATCTGAATTCATATAGTTATGCAAAGCCATGTGTGCCCCAAATGTTACAGATGAAATGTCATGGAAATTCTTTTATGCATCTGTGAACAATTTTGCAGAGTACTTTTCCGTGCCAATGTACTTTAAAAATGGAATAGATCAAAAAGGAAGGAAACCCAAAACATCCTCTGACAATTTTGCATTTCAGTTGAAGAATATACTGTAAATTCTTTCCAAGCCAGACAATTTCATTCTCGACCTAGTTAGATGCCATTTTTTTAAAATAAGCTGTTTGAGATATGGTAAGCTATTCATTAAGTTTTAAACTCCCTACTTACTTAGAAAACCATGGCATCATAATAACAACCCCAGAATGCCACACAGATAACATGATATTATGAATTAAATGAGTTGATCCTTGAAATCCTTTACAGTGGAAAAAAGGGTAGGGTTTTCAGGCTTGAGAGACTAAATGCAATATGAACAGGGAGCACTTCAGTTTTGTAAATAGGATTGTTCTTGCAAGGGGGTAATTCAAGGAATGCCATAAACTAAGTTTATTCGGTTGATGAAATATTCCTTATAATGAAAAGGCTTTTTCTTCAACACGGTAAACACAACCTCTCCCAGCAGTAGTTTGCAGAAGATAATAGTCAAAGCAAAAGGTTAAACCACTATTTTATTATACTTTTCTTGTAAAGGTGCAGGATTTCTCAATGCATAATGCTTGAATATTGTATCCAAGACACTATTTCTTGTGCAGATTGATTTCACAAGAACTGCCAGCTAACACAAAGTACAAGCATGTTATAACGTGCATACTTTTTTTTCAACAAAATCATAAAAAGATACCATATGACCTTTCTGTATTCTTTTTCATGCATTATAATGGATATAGAAATCGTAGAAAGATTATACTACTGCTCTGGGCTTCTCTATGATGTAGACTATTTTTTTCTAATGCTCCACTATTCCTATTTTCTTTCTTATTCTAATTGACAAAGCCTATTTTCACTATTCAAGACTTTCCATCATGTAGATTAGAAACTGCCAGGTTAAACTATTTATAAAAAATCACATTGGGAATAAAGTCCTAAAATTGGCACTCCTGGTCAACTGTCATTCCGCTTTACTAGTAGTGGAACAAAGCAGAATTTGGAAAGCCAGAAAACCATTTACCATTTAGGTTTTACTAATATTTTATATATAGACAGAACACAACACGGTACAACTAGCATATCTTAATATCATATTTCACATTGTGAAATGTGCCACTTTTTCTATGGAAGGAACTATTATGTGTCATACTAATTAACCATATCATTATTCCACTTATAAAAAATGCTTTCCAGGAATAAGTTAGTAGCTTGGTTCAACACACCTCTACTGGTATACGGGAACTATAATGAAGTCAGTACATTATATAATTAATCTATTAAGTTTGATACATTTGCATTTAAATATATATTGAAATTGGTCAAATCATTTTTCTTAAACGACATACCTTCTTCTGTTTCGTGCCAGACAATTCCTTCTAAATTAACACTGGTTCCAGGTTCACAAGGTCCAAGGCATTCAGGTTCTGTTACAACTCCAGCATCACAGGTATTTACACCCACTGAACGAGTTCGCACCAACAGCTGTTCCACTGGGGCCGCAATAGTTGTTGAAGATGAAGAAAAGTAGGAAGGCTGAATCTGAGGGGAAATGCTGCTATGGACTGGTGGTGGTGGTGGGGCAGGCACTGTAAAAAGGGGATCGACCTGGGGAAAAAAGATTTGCTTTGATTACAATACATAGCAGAGCCACACTGTATCACTTTGTATCATTTAGATTTTTAAACATGTCATGGACACATTTTTATTGAAAAAAGCTATACGGGTATTGGACCTGTTATCTGGAATGATTGGGATCTAAAGTTTTCTGGACAACGGATCTTTCCGTAATTTGGATCTTCATACCTCAAGTCTACTAGAAAATCATGTTAACATTAAATAAACCCAATAGACTGGTTTTGCTTCCAATAAGGATTAATTATTTCTTAGTTTGGATAAAGTACAAGATAACACTTTATTATTACAGAGAAAAAGGAAATCATTTGGATAATTTGGATAAAATGTAGTCTATAGGAAATAGCCTTTCAATAATTTGGAGATTTCTGTATAATGGATTTGTGGATAATGGATATATATATATATATATATATATATATATATATATATATATATATATATATTATATAATTATATATTATGGGGAGGTGGCTCTCTCCTTAAATGCCTGCTCTCCCAACCCCCGCTTAATGGTGTATTTGGAAGAGATCATGCTAAACAAAGAGAAAAGCAGGTATGGTCTTTCTCCCCCCCAAAGATAATACTTTTTTCTCACTTGTATAGGACTGACGTATGGACACTGCCTTGGCGGGGCACATCAGCTTATGCATACTTTATACAAACTTTGTAATTAAGTGTCTATATATATATATATATATATATATATATATATATATATATATATATATAATCCATCCTGGTGCACTCACAAAGCTTTCTGCATCAACTGCCTGGGTGCTGGTCTAACACCAGTATTATTTACAAATATGAAAGAACCGCACTCCAGGAACTTTATACATGAAAAAAATTAAAGTGATTTATTTCAACGTTTCAGCTCCTTTACTTGGGCTGTCATCAGGATGTGAATCATAACATACAGTATTACTCCTTTTAAAGTGAACAAAATGGTGCCAAACCATGAGGCATGACATCATCAGTGCGTGCCACCATTAAAATCTACCCTACCAGTGTAATATCATTGACAGATATCATACTTCTGCATCAAACAATCATAAGCAATTTCAGTACATAGAGTGTAGTACAAATGGGAAAAGTGTCCAATATATATATATATATATATATATATATATATATATATATATATATATATATATATATATATATATATAGATATATATAGATATATATAGATATATATATATATATGTATAGATATATATATATAGATATATATATATATATAGATATATATATATATACTGTATGTATACTTTTTATTGAAAAAAGGATTGGAAGGTCAAGAAATGTTCATAGCATACAGTTAACAAAAACATAGTCTCTAGTTCTATGTGTTAAATTCCCCACATGGGTGAATTTCTATGGACCAGACACTTTTATTTGGTCATGGTCACACACAATAGGCATAAATCACTGACTTGATAGGTCAGCTGTTGACCTGGATGACTTTCTTTGAAAAATCAGGAAAAGACTAGATGCTTCTATTTTCTGTTAGCTGATGACCTGTAACATGCACTATTAGGGCATTTTATCAGCCCCGAGGGACCTGAGTGATACAATATCAGCGGTCATCTAATTTAGATGTAGATCACTCATTTGCTTGGTGTTTATGAAGCTTTCATTTATCAAAATGTGTGGCAATTAAAATGGGTCAAGGCAAAATTGGAATCATTTTGGGACACTGTGATTTTGGGGAATGTTTATCTGAAATCTTGGCTTTATCACAAGTATTCATTTCTTATGTTTATGTCAAAAAATTCCTTTGATGTGTATTGGACTGTGCTTAGTGTCTGTGTGACTTTTTACATCAGGGTGTAACAAATCTTGCAACCCAATGAAGAGCGTTGATTATGCTGTGTTTATCCACAGCAAAGTTTAGTGATGGATAGATGGATGGGTGGATAGACAGTGTGCTTAGTATCTCCATGATTCTAAAGTCCATCTCCTGGATTCTTAGCAGTCTCACAGAAAATAAAATAAGAAGAGGCTACTTGTCATATTTGCTGCATAATCATCCACAGCTATATCATAACATGATAACAATCCAATACCTCTCTAGTTCTCCATTTGTGCTGCATAACAGAATTATTATTATTATACGTATTATTATTTATACAACACCAACATATTACGCAGTGTTCTCACAAAAGAGCGGGTTCCATTTTCCAGATTCAGAATTAAGTTATTGCCAAGAAATATGCTTCTTGATCAAAACTGCATAAATGACCATAATAATTATTTCTATATTTAATAATATTTTACTTCATTAAAGGGAACCTGTCACACAGAAATAAAAATCTGTATAATAAAAGTCCTTCTTTTCAAATTAAACATGAAACCCAAATTCTTTCTTTATTAAAACATCCATACCTGGTAAACATGTATTTAAAAATTCAGTTGTCAATCATATATTACTTTCAGTTCCATTCTGTACTTTCTAGATGTCACCGCACTCATCACATTCCGCCTCTCTACTCATTGGAAAATATGCATGGGTCTAAATATTGTCTAAATATGCATGGCTATATGTGTCAGGTCCCCCATTCTGGCACATAAACACTATTTTGGCATGATGCAAAGTTTGTCTTAATAACAGTGTACACAAAATGGCTGCTGCCTGTTTGCTGTGATTGTTAATTCCAAGACCGAAGGAAAAAAAGATTTAAATAATTTACATAGTGTAAATAAAGTTTATTTTGCTTGGCAAACATGATAGAAAATAATTTGAAAGTATTTGCTAGGGTGACAGGTATTTATATTTATATTTCCCTTTGAAATGTTACTACTATACATAGAATCTTGCACTACTAAGATTAAGATTAGATTTAGATTTTGTAAAATTATCCCTTTTATATTCTTTAAAGATTCAATCATGTAGTAAGACTAGGTCTTAGTTAGGCAGTAAGTCACTTGGGGGGTTATTTATCAAGGTCTGAATTTATCTCAATATCGGCTGCTATAAACTCCATGTTTTTATATTCGGGCTTTTTAGCCCTCGGAGTTTAATAAATTCCAAAAAATTCGGGATTTTTTTAAAAGTCATACATTTTTCAGATTTCTGGGAATTTCAGGTATTCGGCGCTTAGTAGCTAACCCCCTTAGACTCTTGGATGTCCCTGTTGGGTTATTGCACAACAATGCATGCTAGATATCACCACACATTGCATTGGACACAAATACACATCTTGCTAATTAATACACAACTAACTAATAGCTACAAAGTTTATGTTAGTTGTTGGTTTTCAGTGATGAACAAAATCTATGAAAGCAAAATAAAGTCGATGGGGGTCATTGCGTGGCAGGGGGAGGAACATAGGTGTCCCCAATACTGCCCCCTAACTTGCACATTATTCAGACTCACAAATTAGGGCATGGTAGAGGACATGGGGACCTGGTCTCAAAGCAGGTGAATACAATATTCCCGGATCACCTTGCAGACAATAAACAGTTGTACAGCTTCCCAGGCACAGCAAACACATTTTACTAATGACATTGCCTTTGCTTTATGGCTGTAGAGTGGAACAGCAGCACAATATTCAGGGCAAAGTGATCTCAGGTGTTTTCACTGCTGTCCTTTAACCATTATTTTTATATCTCACAAAACATAATAACAAAGTAGTAGGAATGCAACAAATACAAGTTAAACAGCTGTTTGTGGCACTATTTCAAACCAGAATTTAATTCAAAGGAAAACAATACATCTTTTTTTTTTTCAGTACATCATTATTTTAAGTTGACGACTGCCAGGTGTTAATGTGCACTGAGAACTAGCCAGAACATAGAACCAGAGCACTATTATGCTGGGAAAATAGCTGATGTCCCACTGTCTACAACCATGTAACTGGTTCAGCTCCAAGCTGAGTGTTTGGTCATAGCTCATTTTAGTATAAATATTATTTTAAGAAATTGTACATTTATTGAGAGGAAAACTAAATGTTCTGGAATATAACCTGCAGATGGGTCATTGTGGGACTTACTAAAGCAAGGTATTCTTTATGTGAGTGATTATATACAAGAACAGGTAGTTATTTTTGGGACAATGGCAGACAGGGTGATTCTGTACTTATATGTGTGTACTGGGTTTTGAAATGTATGATAATGACATTATCGCTTCCCTCTAAGGGCAGAACAATTAGGACATTTTGTAGCCTAAGTGGTCTACATCTGAGCAGATGGGTGACAAAATGCGCAGAATTGCCCTCCCCCATTCATTTCCATTGCATTCATCAGGCCCCACGGGTTCACTTGTAGGTCTGGTGATGTTCCTGGAAAATAAGGAAATCACTGCAGTAGTGAGTGTACCCACAGGTCTAGGTGACTGCCATTTAATTGAAATGGGGGCAATTTGAACATTTTGTCAGCTGTTTACTCAACTGGATAGCTTTGTGATGTCCTGAACTGCCCTCTCAGCCATTCCCAACCTCGGGGGATTAAAATAATTTTGGTAGAGCCATCATTATCATTATTATAGGCCATCATGGACTAGAGGAATCCCTTTGTAAACAAACATGCTGCAAGAGTATACTACATTACAAATATTTTAGAATTAACTAAATATATAGGTCATAGAAGGTGACAAAATAATAAAAAGCTTATAGCTCTATTATATCAAGGTAAGTATATATACAGTAGATTAAAGCATTAGAAGAATCGATACTGCAGTTTATCAATGATGATTTTTAAGCAACAATTTAGCTGCAGGATAACACAGAGGTCTAATTATTAGTAGTCAGACAACAGCTATGTGAGCACATCAATTATGAGACACTGCCAAAAACCCTCAAGATCTAAAAGATTAACAGGCAATCATTTACTTTACAAGCTTGCATCATAAAGAATATAAAGAAAGAAAGGGGTTATGAGAAGGCTTGGCTGTATAATTCACACTCTAAAAAAAGCTACTACCACTTTTCCACTTTCAGGAATGAAGCCCTTGTATAGAAATGACGCACTGCCAGATTGCACTAAAACCATTCATGGGGCCATAAGTGGAGGTAATTGTATTAAACTGAATTTTTTTTTCAGGTATCTGAAAGAAGAGCAAAATCTAAAAGTTGTACAAATTAGAAATAAAAATATTGATATAGTTGAAATCTGCTAGGTGGAAGAGGCAGCAGAAGCATTCACAGCCTTATTTTAAGGACCTCTTACTAAAAAAAAAATTCTTAGAGCTACTTGATCCATCAAACTGCATTGGAGAGAAAAATTACTTAAAAAGTAGGGCTAAAACAAATATTGTTTTAGTATTTATGTGTTTTTTAACAACTTGTTATGGCTTGGCCATGTTAACTTTTTTTTAGACGCATTAAAAAAACACAGCAAGAAAAACACCTGAGATCATCCTGGTGCCATTGCATGTACACCCCACACAGGAAAAAAACCACACTTAAAGTAATCATTGTGTTTTCTCAGATCCACAACCATTCTTCTTCTTTCATTTTGTTTAAAGTATGCAGTTCAACAAAACTGACAAGCCCTTCTTGCAATAATTGGTGTACAATTGCTGGGAGTAACTAGGCTTATCTGGTTCCACTCAGACAGCATAAACAAATCAACGCACTGCCCAACCCCCACGCCTTTTATTTTAAGACTCACAGAAGGCTTAGATGTAGTGTCCTTGCAATTCATTACTAATGCCTCCCTGGTAGAAAGAGGGAGTGATATCACAACAGGCACAAAATCTAAAGCCAGACACTCATTTCCTGTACCTCAGCACCCTATTCTTTAACCTTTTTGTCCTTAGCAGTTGGCTACCAACTTGGTTTTAATCTGTAAACAAATGATTTGCTTTACAATTAGACTATCCATTTCTTTTTCTTCTTCATTTTTTTGTAGTTGCTTGGCAGTCATCCAATCTACAAGCTCATAGTTTTTTCTACTATTTTATACTCATGATGGTTAAAGGGCAATAAGCTCATTTAGACTTTATAAAACTGTAAGCCATCAACAAAAGCATTTAAAGCTTCTTAGAAGCACTGTGGCTTTTGCCTGCAGAATTAATAATGTAAAAAGAAAGAAATGTACTTGGTTTGGTAAAGTGCTTTGTAGTTACTCTGTCAATTACTGCAAATTGCACACTACGCTTCTGCTACTTGAACTATAAAAATCTATTGGGTATTTTTGAAGGGTGTGAAGAAACAACACATTCAGAGTGAAGACTGCACTCGTCGAGCAAATAGCATTTTAGATGGGATTATGTTTTTTCTCTAAAAGGGGATGCACATGCATATTTAAAGCAGGATTTTGTTGGAAGGTTTTTGCATCAAGATATGTTTAAATAAACCACATGCATGTAATGAGAAAATTGTATACATTACATGATATAAGTGGGATTTCATCTTTGAAAAAGAAAAATTAATTTAGCTTAATTATAGGGTAGAATGGAAAACTCAAAACTTTCATGATAGAAAGTGTACTGAAACAATTTTTTTAACAGAACTCGATACCAACACAACCAAGATAAAAAAAAGGTTTTACACATATAATTAAATAATGCTGCACCTATAAGTTCTATACTGTATGGCTATCCAGTTTTAAAAAAAAATAACAGAATGAGTATACTAGTGGAAAGCTGAGGGCCCTCTGTAAAAGATTGGTAAAGCCAAGAGAATCTTCAGCACAGCCTGTTCAAATGATTGGGTACTTTTTTCCATGAACTTGCAATGGTAAAAACATATCTTGAGGCAAGCATGTAATAGGCCTTACAGACCATTCAGTGATGTAGCCTATACGTTCTTAGACTGAGTCATCTGCATTTTCCTCACAGGTACTATTCAGCTGACTCTACTAACATATGTCTAGGCAGAGAAAGGGAAGAATGGAAGTTCTATAGATGACAGTTTCTCTTACTATTGGTAATTAGTTTATTATTTTAGTCAGCTATTGTATACATTATACAACTGTATAATATTTGATACAGTTTTCCTAAACATGTGCAATGATTTATATGTGTATGTATATCTGTGTGAAAGTGGGTCTATAAGTTCTTTTAAACATCACACCCATTGTCTTTAGCCTTATGCAAATTCTACAACTTGTATATGCCTTATATCATTGTGAGTAGGTGTAAATTGCTACATCTTGTGTTTGTAAAGTTCTTCACAAAAAATGGTGCTATATAAATAGTAACAGTACAACTAATTCCCAGCAGTTTAATATTATCCCCATGTATAAACACTTTCCTGACTGCCAGGAACACCTTTTAGGAAAGTTTTTAGTATCTGATAAATTTATCAGTTCATCAGAATGTGTTTTACTGCTTTGAGCATACAAATTATTCTGTTCTAAGGAGTGATAGCAGCAGCACTATCATCAGCTGTTCAAGTTCTTGCTTCCCAGTGAATAGAATTAGTTTCCACACTGGAATGAAAATAAATTGTTAAAACTGAAGTAATGTTTTATCTAGCATTAGCTGTCATTGCTACTCATTGATTACAAAAGGTTGATAAATATTATTTCAGCTTAGTGTTTCAAAATACCAGCCCACACACTGGTCCTCAATGGCATTTAACTTTATATTTAAAAAAAAACCCCTAAATCTAACCAAATGAAGCAGACAGATAAATCATAGCACTTTTATACTGATGGGAAGGTGTCTAATATGCAGAGCGCTGAAGCATCCCCCAAGTTCAAAATGCATAAGAAAGACTGAATGAGATGACATGTGTGTAGTGTCACAAACACACCCAACTTACACTCCCAATGACTTTACAAAATAGATTCTGAAAGTTTATGTGGTATCTCATATACCACCCAATGAAATAAAAAGTACCATTGCAAGGAACTTGGAAACCACTATGACATTCAAATATTTCAGCCCAGAAAATCTGAAATTCATCTCATGAGTCTCAATCAAGATAAATTTAAGGAGCAGAATGCAGTATCCTATTTTAATTTCAGTGCTATGGACCATAATTTGATGAAAATTCCTCATGAATTATAATACAAACCAAATGTGTTCTGTGATTGGCAAGACAGGGTATTGTTAAGGTTTAGTATTTTACCTTTTGTTAGGGTACAATACATATTGTATAGGTCTTCTGTGTGTAATTGTTAATGATATTAGTTATAAATATGACTGCTAAGCTTCAATAGGGATTTACACGTGCATATTTAGATTCTGTATTGCCACATTTAAAAAATAGCCCAGGATATATTTTCACTAGCGTGGTAATTTGTTATTTTAACCTCAAAAAGTGGTTAGGAGTAAATTGTTGGGTTTAAATTGTTTTCCGTTTCTTTCATTCTGGAGGTCAAGCTCCCAGTTGGTCGTTGCCATGGAAAGCTCTTTGATTTCCTTTCGCTTACTACTGAGTTTATATTGCAATGTTTGAATGTAATGGGCTTGATGAATAGAATAAAATAGGACTCAGAGTTCATTTAACTATGCAGTAAAGTATTGGAGCCTTAGTCTCAAGGACAAAGCATGAGAGTTTCCACGTTTGACAATGAATAGAGGTGATAATCAACAATAGTTCTTCAACAGAACCTGTTATGTTAAATAAAAAAAAAGAATGTCCCAACAATATAGTCACAGATTAGCACTATCAAACTCACATTCTGAGTTCTAAGCGGAAGCCAATGAACTTTTATGGCTCCACATAGTCCAACTTTTTTTTTAATCTCTATGTATGTCATCATTTTGGTATGATCCTGTTTGAAAACAAAACATATTGGAGAACCAACCTACAATTTTGTATGATATTATAAGGTGTAATTTAACTGTAGTAAATGTTAAGATATATTAACACTTGGAAATAACTAGGACTTTTTTTGGCTAGCAAAACCCTAGGGGGATGAAATGAATCTTGGACTGCAATGACTGTAAATGAAGCTTCTGCAATATCCTTCCTTAGTGCATTATCTGAGCAATAAATCAGTATTATCATTGTATTCTGCCAGGTAAGAATCCTTTGATCTAGATACTGCATAAAGATTTGTACTTGAATTATGCATGAATGATACAGTTTAATCAAGTTGATGATAGGAAGGCTCTGTCGGTACAAAAGCATTTGAAGTCATGTCAACATCTGAGAGTTGCATCCACAGCAAAGAAATACGACATGGAAGTCACTTGAAAGCAACTGAGGACTTTCACGGAAAACAGACTCAAAGCACCCAAAATATAAATATTCGAAATAATTAATCTGTGTAAGAGAAGTGCGTGCAAGTAAAATGTTAGTTATAATGCCGACATTTTCAGTTACATTTTGCAACTAATTGGAAGCAGATTAGGATTTCGCCTCAGGGGAACATTGTCAAACTAGGAGCTAGAGCAAATGAAGAAAGAGGTGAAAGTATCCTGAAGAGCTGACAGATTTACAGTGCTCAAGGCAATAAAAGGGTACTAGATGAAAATGAATATGCTTCACTGTACTGTATGCAGTTCTGTCAGTCACATCTGAGTAATAACAGCATACAGCTAGGAAACAATGACTTAACTCAAAGAGCCAGGGAGAAGGGTATGGGGGCAGGGGAACATCTGCTTGTGAAGGAAAATGAATTCATTGCAATCCAAACCTATTTGTAAGCGTCACAAAACAGAGATAGCATACAACACATTAACAAAATAAGATTTGGTTTATAAATGAAATTAAGAAGAAAAGAAGGAAATGCTTTGAGACATCCAGCACCAATTAAAGAGTGATATTTTTGCAACAGATGTAGACTAAATTTATTACCATAAACAGCCGTGTTATCATAATGGTTTATCTGATCTTATGGGCCAAATGTATTTTGAATCACCTTTATTGCAGTAATACTAGTAAAAATCGGTATAAAACTACAAAAAAGCTCTGCAGTTACACGAGTCTGCAAGGGGATTCATATGCAAGGGGATTTTACAGGAAACAAGTTATGATCCTGTCTTTGTTATGTTGAATAATCTATGTAAAACATTCATGGTTTCTACTCTTCTCACAAAAAAAGCACTAGCTTTAAGATCTAATTTTATTTACATCAGAGATTGTGCTGGCAAGAAAATGAATCCCAGGCAGAACACACAACAAGAAAAGTGCTGCTGCACTGCAGTTATAAGACTATAATAAAGCCCAGATTTGATAGCATTATCCATGTAGTGCGGTGAACCACATACAAACAAATAGTTCTGTATGAAGAATGAGAACCAAAAGACCAAACCCTTCCAATTCAAACATCATTATTGCTTTTTAACATAAGCCATCCAGAAATATCCAGCCAAGAAGGTAAAAGGAAATCCAAAAATAATTTGGTCTAGCTGTATACTTTGTAAAATGAGCCTGCAGGTTGCTAAATAGAGTACTACTCTGTTAACCCTTCTACACCTCTATTGTTTGTCTTAGAGGTTCAACAGAGAGGCCAAGAGTTCAATATTCTTTGAAAATCAAATAATTAGTAGTGCAAAGCCAAATAAAAAGCATGTAGCGAACATCATTTAAATACACACATGTCTTTTGCAGGAGGTTGTACAATGATATAACTGCACAGCAAAGCAATCCTCTGTTTTTGGGATATTTAATCTGTTGGTTACATATTTCTTATGTGTTTTGTAAAAGGTCCCATACATTATTATGTTAGGCTGCTAGGACAGAAATATTGTCAAAGGCAGAATCAATACATTTTTGCTACAATGTACATGTAAGTCCCCTTATAAAATTGGAATATGCTCATCTTTTTTCATGAAGCCTTGCCAGTTCCTATAATATTGCTTATGTACAGATGGATTCAGCCACCCTTTTGTGTGTTGCATGTACCATTTTTCAAAGCATTTACCTCATCCTATCAATCTCCCTCCATTATTATTGACTCTACCCTCTTGATTTTTTATCATTGGTTTGCAATTTAAACATTTCACACCAGATAGTTCTAAGACTTTCACTATGAGTGATTAGCAATGTGCCTGCCATTTTCTAAACCTTCCCTTTATTCTTCTTCCTTATTAACCTTGCTATTATTTCTACTTTATTGTTAATAAACTTCTACCCAAAGAAGTTACATATTTTTATGTGGTAGATTTGGTCTTTTAATGAAAGAAATGCTATAGTAATGCCATATACGGTTTCAAACTGTACCTATATAAAATTCAGCATATTAAATGAAATTCAACGTGGCCTTCCTGTAATTTGGAATTTTCTGGACAATGGGTTTCCACATACCTGTATCTGCTTGCATGTATGCTTGTTTTCTATAGGTAACTAGACTTACAGCAAACTTTGCGCCTTTGTTTTATATTGTACATAAGTAATCATTTGAAAAAAAACAAGGGGGATAAGGGTCACACTGTCATACACAAATCTTCGCAATCTGTGCCCACCATGTAAACATATTTGTAAGCGGAATTCTCATTTGTTCTTTTTTAATCCACATCTGCTCAAGACATGCATTAGCTACAAGGCTTCCTTTGTCTGGACACTTTGGCTCATGTTGGAAGTGCCACAAATGTGCAACAAGCACAGGGTGCAGAGTGCATTTTTCACTGAAGATTGGATAGGCACAGGTGCTAAGTGATTGGTGCCTGAGGGGATGCACTTTTGCCCCTTTTAGCAAAGCAGCAATTCCACCTAATAATAGTAACTGAACTCTATAATATGAAAATGGAGCAAGTGAGGAATTGAGAATGTTCCAAGTCTATGATGCAAAGAACTAATAAATAACAAAACTGCAATAATAAAAAATGAATACATTTTAATGTAATTATAATGTTAAAATATGTAATCTGTTTAGATGCTGTTGCATTGTGGATTAGGGTTTTTCATTTTCCTGTGTTGTATAAAATTATTGAAAAAGCAGTGTCCTTTATAATAACATAACAATAATGAAAAATACTTCCAACTAGAGATTGCAAAACGAGTGCTTCCTAGGCAGATGGGTATATGTTTAAATCTGATTTGTGAAACATCCATTATTAATAGGCAAAATGCTTGCCACCCTCTTATTGGATTCATATTATAATGGCAGTGTTTATAGCTGAATAGAATTGCATTCATGTATTGAGATGCAAAGCATACTGTTCCAATTACCAAGACTACCAAGTGTGAAGGGAGGCGCAATCAGCGTGGCTGATTGTTAACAATAGAGGGAACTACAAAACATTTTCAGAGGTGGAAAACGATGTAGATCTGCAATCCAAACTTGAAGTTCCTTAGAACACTACACTTACAGGGTAATTGGGACACCATAAGAAACATATTTTTGTTCTTTCTACTTCACAAACAAAAAAACAAAAAAAGAAATCAACAATGGAACAAGAGTGTGCCAAAACATTAGTATTTTATAAAGAAGGTTTTAAACATTTATTAAATACATGAAGGTTGTTTTTTATGAACCTTCAACAGAATAATAGTAGTCTTGCAAGCTGTATCTGGCAATTAACATGGGTTAATTAATGCAGTAATCCATGCTAATGGCTATAGTAAGTGGAGGCTCCAGACAGCATGACAGAATCCTTCAGAGCGACCCTTTTGGGTGCTTCTAAAATGATTCCTTCTATATTCGAATATTAAAATGTCGGTCATTTTCCAAAAATCTCCACTGTTTAAAATGGCACCACATATAAAAAGGCAATATGGATTAATACTCTTATATATTGAAGAAGAATAAGTGCCCTGTCTCTCAGACTGTATCTCAGACAGGAGACCTTGTTAATCTTCTTGTTACCAGCTTACTTGTGGCCAAACATGGATGTTTTTATTGCTGTAAAGCACTTTAATTCTTATGGAAGAATTGCAATCTGTAAATATTTAAGACTATATAAGATATAAAATCTATCTGTTGTGTTTTTATGCCTTTCTAAACCAAATATGTCAAACAACAAAAATATATATATATATATTTGCATTTTATTGAAAAGATTAATTTAAGTAAAATCATGTTGCTGGGGTAAAATAACCCATAACAACACCACACGGGTCTTCCTTGTAATAGTTCAGGGATTTGTAATTCATTTGCTAGAACAATGACAAACCCTCCCTGCAGCTTAACCATTAACATGTCTGTTGCCTGTCAGACCACTCAGAGATAATGTCATTTATCTCAGGGTGGCACAAGACCAGTCATTAGCTTCAATAAAAGACCTTAAACAAAGGCCACATGATGTTTTCCTTTTCATGGTTTGAGAGCTGGCTGGTCACAGTTGTAATGGATGAATGACTTACATTTCAAGCAGCTGAATACCCTCCTCCTCGAAGAAAAGGGGGGGAGGGGAGAGTCCAGTAACATTACAATGTTAAGTAGTTGTTTAGCCACTTTCTAGATCACAACACTATACTTTTACTGTGACTGGTGAATCGCATGTAAATATTTTACACTGTAAAGGACCCCAGATTATGCCAAAATATGATATAAAATGTAGTACTAAAGGAATTCTCAATGTATTTACACACAGAGGTGTAATTTATAGAGCTGAAAGGTGAAAATATGCCCCCATACACCAAGAAATTGTGAATAATATGAGGCTCCTGTGGTTCAACAAGAATATCTACATTAAGTCAAAGTGATAAAGAGCAGATAGATTTATTGTATGTGAAAGCTATATGCATGCGAAATAAATTAAAACGTAGTTCACAGTATGTAGCCTGCCTATTATTGTTTTTTGTAGATTTATCTTATATCAATTACCCTCTGTTGCATTGCTTATAGTAATCATAGTTCAGTTTCATATTTTTTATGTTTCAATGTAAACCGTAATGTTGCTATGTGTGCGGCCATTAGGCAGCATGTCAAATTGATATATCTAAACAAATCTAAATAAAAAGAATTCTGAAATAAATATTTTTTCTTCAGAAATATGAAGCTATACTCTCAATATACACATTTCCTGCCATTTTTACTATGCCAAATATTTTTATGGATATATTTTTCATCTATGGAGTCTATTAGGGAATACAAGGGACTTTATTTTCATGTCTTAAGGCCACAAGAAAAACTTGAAGACAAACAAATGAAAAAATCAATGTTGATTTATGCAAGCTTATTAAACACCATGTACAAGGTCTATAAAGTGAGATTATGACTAATCACATGCGCCTAACTAAACCGAGACAAATATAGATACAAGTTACATGATTGTACTGTACATTATTAGCCAATTTGTCCACGGAATACAATTATACCATTTCATTATCCTATCTATATGGCAGCTTAAAATCTTCAAAAACGCAAAAGAGATAATATTGAAAACTATCACTGAACTTTGCTAAGGACCTTTTGCTCAGGAGATGTTAATACTTGTCATTTATGGGATCAATAGGGGTTGAGTTTAGATTGAGTTGGATGAATTTGATAATATGGGTGGGTTTTATTAGTAAATAAGAGTTTGAGGTTTGTCATCTATAAAAATAACTTCATCTATAAAACTATACAAAGACACTTCAAAAGTCTACTGTTCCGGTCAAAACTGGAACAAGTGGCTGCATCATTTTAAATTTAAATTACCAATTTTAGTATTATTTCACACAAGTTAATTTGTCCTCATTTTGTTAGCAAGATTTCTTTGGAAATGCAATTTTATCCCACAGACTGGACTTGGTTTCAGGTGATAATCACACCTATGCTCCAGACCCTCAGGCTATTTCCATTTCTTAGTATGTGAAGTCATTTGCAATGCATTTAGTAGTTGTAACTAAATAAAGAAACAGCAATTTGTGACATTACACTTACAAACGAAGCTTTGTGGAAAACAATCAATATTTTTTCTGAAATCACTATTGTCTGTCACAATGTTTCAAACCCTTAATTTTAAATTTGCTCACACCCTTATTCTATGTATGCAAACTATGTTGCTGAGAATAACCCCTTTGTACTGCAAAGTCAATACTCCACTGGAAAACAAATGCACAGTGCAACAAAAGCTGAAAGCAGCCAAATACAATATAAAACACATTAACAACTACTGATTATGTCAATATGATGCAGGAAATTTGTAGTGGCTAAATATGGGATATTAGGGTTGGCCCTTTAAATGGCTTCCTTTATTGAAAGGCTTTGTTCCTACTTGTTCCTATGCAGACTCGAGCATTTAAACTAGACATTCAACATTCTCTATAGCCTGTTTCAATAAACTAAATTGGACAGATCATCAAATAAATCAACACTGTGCTACATCAACTGCTACATAGCAGAATGGAGTCTTTAGCTTGATCCATTAATAACTACACTCAGGTAGGACTGAAACCATGACAGATAGCAAGAATAAAAGCTCAATTCATTTTATGTTTGTAGAACAAGTTTTTATTTCATTCTATATCATTCCCTTAATGTTGATGACATAGGACTGATATAATAGTGTGTGTGTATATACATATATATTTATTTATTTATTTTTCCCCCAATTAATGTTTAAGTGCCAATTCAGCAGTGCAGTTGTAGCTAGATATACTCCAAACATCCTAGATAAAATATCAAAGAATGTAATAGTGTTAGTAAGCAGAGCAAAGAAAGGAAAATATTTGCTGAAGACAACCAGTAAAGAAACTATTGTCATTGGAAATGTTGCTTTACCCTTTGAATGCCAATGTGTCTTTCTTAGAAAAATGCTCTGCATAGCAATTGAATTACAAATGAGTTAATATCTAAAGCCATAAAAATGTAACAATGAACAAATATATAATTCCTTCACATTTTACCTCTGAAGCTGCATTGTAAAAGGAATTATTAAACCAGCCAAGGAAACCACAGCATACTAATCTTTGTTGCCATGACAGCAGCCTTTTGAGATACTGAAATGTACAGATTGCTAGCTAAACAAAATTGTTGAATGTGAACATTTGGCTGAAAGATTAAAAGGCTAAAGGGGACACAAAGGAGTAGAACCTCCCACATTCCAGGAAACTACTGAATCCAGTCGAAAAGAACTGACTCCTCAACCAGTGCTATTATGATCAGTGGATTAGGGCAATTTATCTGGACAGTTAAGACTGATTAAGAAATTACAGATGGAAAGCTATTGCTGACAGTTGAAATTCTACTTTAACAAAGGTAAACTATGAGCATATAGTCCCAGTACATTTGATGTATTATTATTAATATTATTATTATTATTATTGCTATTATTAAGAATCCATGTTTTTATGACATCTTATACAATTGTAATTAATGCAAAAATGTTAATGTGCAGGAATCAGTAAAAAAAGAAGGCTAAGACATGTTCTCATTAGTTTGAAATATACAGATGCAGCCACTTTGGTTTGTCTGTTTGACACAGAATAGCTAAACACAGATATCCCATTTATCTCATTTAACACAGAAAACTGCGTCACAACATCCCATCTAATTAAAGCATTCACCATTGTGAACAATGGAGCTTTGGTATGCTAATGAAAAGGTTAAATGCATTAAATGAGTTAAGATGACTTAAGATAACACAGTTTCTTCAATTACCCCTGAGTCATGACGCATTTAACTCACAAATCCAAGTGGCTTCATCTGTAGCATGAAACTATAATATATAATATATAAGGATGCACCGAATCCACTATTTGGGATTCGGCTGAATCCCCGAATCCTTGATGAAAGATTCGGCTGAATACCGAACCAAATCCGGATCCTAATTTGCATATATAAATTAGGGTCAGGGAAGGGAAAAGTGAAAAAAAAATCTTCTCTTGTGACGAAAATTCACATGACTCCACTACACGCCCTTATTTACATATGCAAATTCAGATTCGGCTCGGCCAGACACAAGGATTTGGCCGAATCCTGCTGAAAAAGGCCGAATCCTGGCCGAATCCCGAACCGAATCCTGGATTCGGTGCATCCCTATTAATATATATAGTAAAGCTGAGGTACTGGATTGTCAATGTGATTCTAATAAACCAATGGGCTGAGTTGTATCAAGACTGGTTGACAAAATATATTGTAAAAACAATGAAGGATGCATAAGGTTTCCAGCATTTCATCTAGAAAATCTGAGGTGTAAAAGAAAAGGGAATGAGATAAAACAGAGTTCACTGCCTGTAGAATGCATTTGACCCTTAATTATCAATCAACAAAAGCATTAGTTCCCCAGAGAAACCTTATGCCCTCTGGATAACTGCTAGTATAAAAAACTGCCTCAATGAGCAGCAAGAATAGCCATTCTAAATAACCAGGCCTAACATTTGATTTGCTCATGTGCTTTCAAGCTACTTAGCATTCGAGCAGTTTCAGACAGACTGGTTTAAATCAAAGGGAGGCCAAGAACAGTGCTATCTTGCATTTCTCAAAATAGCACTCTAGTTACAGGGGGGATGAAAAGGAAAAATTTCACTAATGTGTCATCAATGCAAGATACATAAAGACACTTCCCCCAACCATGGCAAACAACAGATTATTGTAACCATGTCATTCCTCATTGGTTGTTTATACTATAGCCTGTTGTGCAAACAGAGCTGGCTGTTACATGTAATAAAGATTATGGGGGGGAGGGTAATACAGTAGCTGCATTAACCCTTCAGGTGCTGAACATGATTTTCCTTCCTAAGCTTATCGGTATTATCCCAATAATAGCTGATACAAGAAACACAGTCATAGGAAATATGTATATTTTTATACAACAGAATTGTAAGCCACTGTCACCCAGACAAATACATAGCTGGAAACAAGGTATATGACATTTGCCAAAACAATTAGTTCTGAATGATATACAAGAAGTTAATGAAGAATCCCTGATTTATCTAAACGGTGCATTAGTTACAAGCATGTGCCTCACCTTTTAACTGACTTTACCCTGCAGGAAATGTAGGAGGGTAAGAGAGGTCAAAGTTTAACATACTTAAATTCCCTTCGGCAAGGAAAATATCAAAACATGATCACTTCAGGAATGTGATTTGCAGCAAGAAGAGAACTTGGAAAACAGCTTAACAGAATCAGCAGGTTAATGATTGTTTTTACTTACTTTTTCAGTTTTTAATTTCTTATTTTGCCTATGGCTTTCTTCTTCATCGTCATCATCATCATCTTCTTTTTTAACCAGTGCTGAGTTCCCCATAATCCCTGAATCAACTGCACTCTTTGCCATCTCTCCAGCCAAACTATTGCCACAGTGAAAAGGACTGCCATTCCCAGAGGCCTTTCCACTTCCAAATCCATACAAATGCACAACAGCTTGGCTATTCACTCCAGTGTTTGCATGAGCAAGGTCATACAACTTATTACTGTTGTCCTTTCTTGATTTTCCAGAATCCTTATCCCTTTTTGAGCCCCTAGTACTCTGACTTTTCCCTCCTCCTGTTTTTTCATCTTTCAAAGTTTTATTACATGAAGTGTTTCCATTAAGGCCAGCTCCACCACTATTGTGGCCCAGTGCTGCACTCATGCCAACTGTGGATGCCACTTCTCCAAGGCGTCCAGCCTCTTGCTGTCGTTTGGCTGCCCCAACTCCAATCTCAGGAATTCCATAAAAAGATGCAGAAGCCAAAGACTTATTAACATCCCTTGAAGTTTTACTCCTTTTCACTTTTGATTTGCTAGTGTCTTTGTGGCTGTTCCCTTGAGGGCCAGATGATTGCTGTTGAACAGAAGCAAATTTGAGGCTGTCAGCTAATGAAGAGGAGGTAGAGTTAACTGCTCCACTTGATGCCAAGCCATGGCCACTGTCCTTGGAAGTGCAGCTGCTACTTGTTGAATTACTCATCTCAAATTTCTGTCTGTCCTTCTCCAAATCAGCATCCAAATCTATAATCAAATTTCCCACACCGATTTCCCAGTCATCACCACTGTCATAGGCATCAACTGCGTTTGTATCTACACTTTTCCCTGCAGTAGAAATGCTTATTGACATCCTGAAGATGAGACGTGTGGCATTAAATTCCAAAGGAAATGCGTTTGAGAAAATGGGAACATTCGTTTATCTTCAATGTTTATCTCAAAAAGAAAAAAAAAATTAGATCAATGAAATCCAAATCATTGAATCAAAGTATTCCAAAAATAGATTCTGATTGTCTTTGTCTTGGGAGATTTTGACCCCAATAAATGTTCAATAATTTTTCTTTAGTTCAATTACACCTCCTGTGGGGAGGGAGAAAATAGGTAGTTTTTACATGATGGTAAGGCTCAAATGAAGTGCTAGTCAGGTTAAATTCTACAATTTTTAAAATGTATCTCAGATAACATCATTGTCTTACTTATTGATATTTGGAAAAAAAATAAACACACATACAATTTTAAAAATAATTAAAGATCATAAAGCTGTGGAGGAAATATATTCTATACCATTTGTGGTGCTTTGAAAATGTTAAAATTCGATGTCCTAAAAGGGGTCAAAAAATGCAAAGTGGTCATGCAGAGGAGAATTGTGTGTTAAATATAGCATAACAGTCTGTACCGGAAACTGATTAAGACATACACTTTAAGTGATCTGCACCAAGGTGGCCTCAGTGACCACAAATGAGCCAGTGTTTGACAAAGATGAGTTAAGGGAATTTTACAGGGACAAGCACTAAGCCAACATCAGCATGACTATAACAAACAGATACATCGCTTACCTTACTCCTGTTTTGTCTTTTTAGCTATTAAGGCCACCAACTCAAAGTCCTTTAACCACCTAGTTTCAATAAAAGCTCCGTGCCTCATTTTACACCACCAGTGATCAAGCAGAACGCAAGTCATGTGTATCTAAGATAAAGGTTAAACGTGCCATTGAAAAGATCCCCTGTTACTAAAACATCTGAATGCTCTTTCCTCTTTCTTGTGAGTCTTCCCTTCTTTCAGTTTTACAGCTGGAGATTATGTTTCACACAGAAGACACAGAGGGGGGAAATGGTTCATCCTTTCCAAAATACAGTGTTAGCCAGGCAAGGGGAAAAAAAATGTTTAAAAAAACATAAAATGAAAAAAGTTTTTTTTTCTGTGTGTATGTGTCTCCTTCCAACTACTTCAGTCACGTCTCTCCTTAAAACAGAGATTTCACAGCCATCCTGATCAGTTAAGTAATGATCCCAATGAACAAACCTACAGGCGTCCGGTTGTAACAAGACAGAATGTGCTAACATCGGGATAAATTAGTGAAAGGAGAGAGAGAGAGAGAGAGAGAGAGAGAGAGAGAGAAGAGAGAAGGACTGAAACTCTGGTCTGGATTCAGCTCTTTGCTTAGTCAGGAAGTGGCATTTCCCACACCCTCCCCCATCCACCAGTTTTCCTGACAAATCTGGTTTCTTGAATAACACTTGAAGGGAAAAGAGGAGGAGGGGGTTGTGGGTTGAAACAGTGATGAATCTGTGATCTGATAAACCTATTATCAAAACATTTTTAAGTGTGACGTTCAGTCTTGAAAGGGATGTGAACCTTTTCCTCTGCACACTGCCTTCTGTCTCTGCTGCATAGGAGAGAGAAAAAAAATCCTCTGTGCTTTAAGTGTCAGTACGCAATGCCTAACCCAGTAATCACTCTGACAAATGCATTACAGTGTTGCTCCAAGGGAAGGAAATGTTAAAATGTATTTGTATTTTGTTCTCTGTCAACACAACTACATTACTCTTGCCTATATGTGTGTGTATATGTGTGTGCCTGTGTGTTTGCTAACCAAATGATCTCTGAGCATGCTTAGTATTTTTAATTAGCTGGCATTCCCAGCAAAAAGCTGTAATGCATTGTTGATGGATTGGAAGGCTGGAGTGGTTTGTCAGAAGTGTAAGATGAGGTGTGGGGGAAGGGAGGATCAGCAACAACCATCTCTAAAAAAGCAGCTATATTGTTGCTGCTCAACCTTTTCCATCACGTGAGGATCAAGAACTCAATTGCTTGTCGTGACGTGAGAACAAAAAAATGGGTGACAAGGAAAACAACACACACAGAAAAAAAAACCTCATCTTTAACAGAAGAAAAACCTTCAGTGCTTCTACTCTCCCTTATTTCCCTGGTGCAAATATTCCGTGTGAATGCAAAGCATTTCTTTCTGCAGATGTAGATCTGGGACTGGGGATAAAAAAAAAAAAAACGTGTTTCGCATGCACAGGGGAATGGTGCATGTGGGTTTATAGAGAAATGCTGTGTGTTTTGTAATAAAGCAGAACATTTAGTCCGTCGTCACCTGAAAAATTCATCTTCAACTTGTAAATGAATTGGGGGGTGGAGTGGGGGTTGAAGAGTGCGGATAAACTTTGCCTTTGCTTCCACCAAAGCCTTCTGCAATGAACTCAACTTAAAATCTGCTTTTGAAATGTTAATTGCACATAATCCCTGTGTAAGCACTATTTGAACTGAGCTCATTTTTATAGGTTCAGTATTAAAGTGACAGAGGAGGGGGGGCTGCGGTATTTAACTTGCAGCACAAGGTGGGATAGAGAAATAGCACTGACTGGGTGAAACGGCTAATGTGGGGATAGGCAGCATTTCTGGACTACAGCTTCTATCTATCTATCTATCTATCTATCTATCTATCTATCTATCTATCTATCTATCTATCTATCTATCTATCTATCTATCTATCTATCTATCTATCCATCCATATATCTATCTATCTATCTATCCATATATCTATCTATCTATCTATCTATCTATCTATCTATCTATCTATCTATCTATCTATCTATCTATCTATCTATCATCTATCTATCTCTTCACTCTTTTCACCCATGAGTGCTCTAAAACAAGCATTTCTTTATGAACATAACATAAATCATAATCATCTTGTCACAGCATTGCACACAACTATACTTACGATCAGATAGGATCAAGATGACCTTTGCTTCTAAGCGCTTTTAATGGTGCAGTTTTTTTTTTACACCTATTTTGTGTTAATTTTTCTTCCTGTGCATAATAGAAGCCAATAATTCAATGCCTGGGCTTCTTCCTAATAAAAAGGCCATCAATACAACTCGCTGGGCGCCTACTTACAATGGTGAGAAATCAGAACTGAAAAAGAGAGAGGGAGAATTGAGCTCTGTCTCTACCTGAAAGGACTTTTCTTTGTTCCAAATGCCCTTTCGCATACATCCAATCAGAGGGGAGCATTTGTGGAACTGGGCTTGCTGATTGGATGCATGTTTCTTTAGCTTGAGTGGGGGAGGTAATGGGAGAACAGCAGAGAGCCCTCTGTATACACATAATAAACACACAGGCAAGTAAGCGAGAAAGCTGAGCCTTTAGAAAAAAAAAAACCTTGCAGCACTAGACTCATCATGTTCCTAACTGAATTAGTAACAGTTTAACACACAAATCTGCTGAACACAAAAGCGCCTGCCTGAATACAGTACTGAACACAAGCAATTAACTAAAAGAAGTGGAATGTGCAATAATTTTGGCCTACACATTAAAAATAGAGGTTAAATAAGTAACAGGACCTGCACACATTACATTATTTCTCTTGCGTAGATCAAATGCACTCAGTGGCACACTATATAACAGAGAGCGGTTTCCATTGGCAACCAAAATATTTGACTAAAGCAGCATACTAATTAGGCATTCTATTCAAATTGATCATGGGAGACGTTCCAGCCTTAAAAGATTTTCAGTGTTGAAAATCACCATGATGAAAAAAAAAATAAGGGAATTCATTATTTAGCCTCCTTCAGTTATTTTAATTTACTAATCATTCTGTTTCAGTGCGGACTTTATACGTTTATTGAAATGTTATGCAATTGCAGTGTGGCGGTCGAATGCTAAAATGCAAGTAGCAAAATGTTTCAAGATATGTGTAAAATAAAAAACAATAGCTTTCATAGATTTAGACAATTAAGACAATTGTCAGCCAGCTAGATGAAAAGCCTCTATATTCACCAGGTAAAATAAAGGGCTGATTGCCCTCTGTGGATATCTGTGTTGCTTGTTTCATTCTCCATCCCCTGTCATTTATTCTGTTTCCTTTAATAGCATTGTAAAACCTTGCATAAATTATACACTAGTGTGAGACAGATGAGTGTGAGGGTTTGCCACAATCATCTTAAGCTCAAAGATATGGGTTCTGGACATTTCTCCAGATGAGTTGTTGCCACGTTAAATAAATAGCATTAAAAAACCCAAATCCTCACTAATCTTTTCCATTGCAGCCTGCATTACAACTGCCTGCCATTAATGTGGGGCAATTCCACGTAAAGCAAATGCCCAGATCTCCTCAGTGTGCCTCAGGCTTTCCTCTTTAGGCAGCTCATCCTGCAAGAAAGCATGAAATATGTTTTTAGTCCAAAACTCAATTTAAGGTTGTGTTTCAATTGTATTTTTGTGCCAGAAAATATTTACTACCATACACATAAATAAAATACTTTAAAATGCCCAAAAAGGCTCATGATTGCGTCTATGAGAATGATATTATAACAACACTATGGGTGCATTTCACAGAATTCGCATATATAACATTGTCAATACAGGCATAGGATTGTTATCCACAAAGGCAGTTCTGAATTATGGAAAGGCCATCTCCCATAGACTCCATTTTAATCAAATAATGCAATATTTTTGAAAATATTATTTTCCCGGTAATAATAAGACAGTACCTTGTACTAATATATATAGTTAATCCTTATTAGAGACAAAGCAATCATATTTGGTTTATTTAAAAATTAAATATTTTTTCAGTAGACTGGATAATAGGTCCCATATCAGTATTAGTCATGTTCTTCTTATACCTAGCTACTAAACCAAAATTGAGGCATCCATGTTTACAGGAGTTAAATAAAATAAATCTCTACATGCTTAATAAAACAGTCTAAAAAATATCACTTTTTTTGTACATCCTTATCGTCGACAATGTTCTGCATTTCAAGGCATTAGGTGATCATAAAACAGTACCTAATGTTAATGCTACATTATGTAGCACATGTGTTTCAAACTGAAATCCTAGCATCTAGGGATGGATTTACAAAAAATTGAATTTTTGCATACCTACTAAAAATGTTCTTAAAAGTGTTTGGATTGGCACATTTATCTGTCAAAATAAGATCAACAGCTTTGAATGATTCATTGTTAATAAAATCTTGGCAAAAAAAATACTGAACGTAAATAAATCTGGCTCATAGAACTGATATGTTTATAAAAAATAACCAATTTTTAAAATTATTTTATCTTCCTTTATGGTTTCATCATCACATCATTATATTAAACAGTTTTTACCTAGTCTCCAAAGACTACGTGATCAAGAATAGCTGGTTACAGTAAAACACAATTTCCACATTTGTCTATGAGATAATAAAAATCCCTTTATAATGATGAACAGGAAACTTATGTTCTCTTTTTAGAACTGATCATAAGATAAAACACTTGTGCAAGTGTTTTGTTATCTGTACAATGACACAGACATTAGATAAGACACCGGTTTCATACACATGTAATATCATTCAGTCATTTTCAGAATAAAAGTCATACCACTATAAACTCTAAACAACAGAATCCCATACCAACTGCAAATACTCATACATAACAAATCTGTGATTATTTTGCAAGCCCCACTCAAGCAGATCATCCATTAAACAGACACAGGAACAGACTAATCTTTTGACAGCTGACCAAATTGCCAGATAACTGGGGGACTAAAGTAGCCAATTTGTCCAGGACGGCATACACAGGTCATTGCAATCATCTACTGAATGAATTCACAGACATGTCTGATTGAAAAATGTTTTACTAGAGAGGATTCAAGACATACAAGACTTGTTTTAGAGTTACATATATGTATGTGTGTATGTATGACTTTATTTGTAAAGCACTGTTAATGAGTATTAGAGCTGTAAAATGCATAAAAGTACAATATACATAAAAGTACAATGTATAAAAGTACAGACAGGGAGGACACGTCAGACAATATATACAATGAATATATACAGTACACAGAGCTCATATAAGGATGCAGAGCTAAACATCTATGTAATTAGAGACACAGTAGGAAGGAGGTCCCTGCCCCCATTGAGCTTATTGTCCAAGGGGGTTATTTATTAAAGTCTGATTGCAAAAAGCACGACAAATTACTTTTTACTATAAAATTCGAACTTTTAGTGGGAGATCTATTATACCCCGAGGATGAAAAAAGTCAGAATCCAAAAATCCTCCATCTCAGACCTGCCGAGGTTGCATATAAGTCAGTGGGAGAAGTCCCTATCCTATTTGGAAGTTTCTGTGATCTGCACTGGAATTAGCTCAAAATCCAACTATTTCAGACTTTTCAGGCAAAACCCCAAAAAATTCCGACTTTTTGGGAAAATGCCTGAAAAAACCGAGCAAATCTGAAAAAAAACAGATTGTTCTGATTTTCGCGCTGTTTTATCAAGTTTTTCCCCAATCCGATTAAATGGTGCTTTTTAAATAATAAATAAGGTCAAATTGTGATTCTAGTTTGCTCTGACTTTTTAAAATAAAATTATCAGAAAAATTCGGATTTTGATAAATAACCCCCCAAGTGTTGGAATTGTTGGAGCAGTTTGAATGAAATTGCCTTAACTGGATCACATCATCTTCTTGTGTACTGCCAGCTTATTTGTTGATGGTCATGGACATCTTATAATTATAGATTCTATGACATGTTTGTAAGATGTGATTACATTAGAAAACAATGTGGTGATACAGCATTCTTCTGGTTTTTATTCTACTTCTCCTTCCTCCTTTTTTTACCCTATTCTAAGACTAGCAGAAAATTCTAATTATTTACCATGGATCTTTTGTGCATAGTATAGCATAAGGTTATGCAATCCAAGTGTCATCACTTTGCAGAAATAAATCGTTAGCTTCCTGTCATTAGAAGACATTCAGTCTGACGCTGAGGAATTAACAGCATGCATTTTCTTAAGTACATTTTACATTTTAGGCCATGTACTCATAGAAGGTCAATGACCTATGAAAGGGGCTGTTTAAAAATAACAATAAAACAGAATTTCTCCAGAAAGGAGAAATAGTTCTAGCTTTAAGCAGGTCTACCTTTAAGCATCTAAAAAGTAGGCTTTAGTCAATGTTAAACTGCAAACTAAAGTATTTTACAAACTACTTTATTCTATCAGCAGCAGAAATAACTTTTTATGGGCAGAAAAAATATTAAACACTCTTTAGCATGGCAGGATTTCTCAAATATAGGGATGGGTGATTTTTTCATCTTGTTTCACTGCAGAAATGACACCCATAGACTTGTGCGTCAAAAAAAAAAATTTGCTTCGCGTCAGAATTTTTTTGTTGCATAGGTGACATTTCACCGACGGCAAATTGTTGTCGAATTGAAACCGGTCAAATTCAGCCATACCTACTCAAATATAATTTTTTTTACGAATGATGTAAAAAATTAGCAGCCATCTCAGATCATTTTGCCTGGTCATGTGCTTTCAGAAAGAACCAGCACTTTAGGATGGAACTGCTTTCTGGCAGGCTGTTGTTTTTCCTTCTCAATATACAGTAACTGAATGTGTGGGACCTGGATTTTTACTATTGAGCGCTATTCTTAGATCTACCAGGCAGCTGTTACCTTGTGTTACGGAGCTGCTATCTGGCTACTCAGAGAAAACACCAGCACCAATGTACTCGTGGCACTTGGATTTCCGAAGTTGCCTCACGAGCAAACTTCGTGCGACTTCAGAAATCGAAGTGCCGCGAGTGCATTGTCACTGGCGTTTTCTCATTATAGCAGGCAAAAACATGTTTTCCCATGACAGTATCCCTTTGAATAGAATGTTATTTGACTATGAATGTAAAACCAGCCTAACAACAGTTATATGCATGTTTCGTCTGGCATTTTAGCTGAAATGCAATACACTACTATTTTAAGTAATTTGATTCTAAATCAATCTCATCTAAAAATGAGTCCTTGAGGCAGGGTTGCCTTGTTCTCATATGTCACAACCCTACAGCCTGCTAATTTGTTACTCCCAAAAAGTGGAGGAGATATAATAATAAAAGTTTTTGATTATAGCATCCACTTACACGTATGGGATCTGTTATCCGGAAACTCGTTCCATTCCATTTTAAACAGTTAATTCACATTTTTAAAAATGATTTCCCTTTTCTCTGTAATAATAAAACAGTACCTCCTACTTGATCCCAAGCAAGACATAATTAATTTTTATTGGAGGCAGAACAATCCTGCTGGGTTTATTTAATGTTTAAATTTTTTTTTTGTAGATTTAAGGTATGGAGATGCAAATTACAGAAAGACTCCTTATCTGGAAAATCCCAGGTCCAGAGCATTCTGGATAACAGGTCCCATACCTGTACCTGTAACACAATCATAATTAATTTTGAAAAGGGCCGCTGATCATTTTCTTCCCCTGCTGTATAGAAAGCTAGAATCCTGTGGTGATGTACATGGTATGTTCCCTTAGGGCCAGGTGAAGACACGGAACTACTAGTAGCGGCTACAAAAAAAAAAAAAGTTCTCATTGTTTATCATATGAAAAAAAAATAATATGGATGAGATTCAACTTGAGGGGAAAAACTTTTCTCCTAGCTTAATTTAAATTTTTTCCCATAGACTTCAATAGACTTTTCACGTGATAAGCCATGCGATAAGTTTTTATGGATTGATTCGCATCTCAAATTGAATCTTGTCCATGAGTTTTCACGTGATAAACCTTTTTATGTAGCCATGATAATTAGCTGCAACTAGAAGCTGTGTCCTTACCCTAATGGGACACATGGCACAAAGGCCAATATCAGGAAGAGCTTTTTAGTAGCTCATACGGCATTGCAAAGTTAACCTTAACAGCCTCCATTGCATAGAAAGCCTAAAAAGGCTTGTTAGACAGTTGTGTCTGACATATAATTGCAAGATTGCTTTCAGGTGATTGTGATAGCTGGCAGTGTAAGGAGATTTTGGATGATAAGGCACAGCCCCTAAGTTACTAATAGATATCAGTGCCCTAAATACAACTGAAATTATTTAAGGAACTAAACGTTGCACTTGACAGCAATCCTATAGTACATGGTAATGATCTCTAGGGACACATTAACACTAACTTGGTCAAGCACTCATTTACGAACGATATAGTCCCCAATTATTATCTTAGCGCCTATTATCGGCATATACATGCACATGAGACCATCTCTGTATCACAACCAGCAAAAAGCACAATATTTTCAAACTAAAGCACTTTTTTGTTGCGTATGGTTAACAATTCAACTTGCAGATAGAAAAATCAGCAGAGACTTGGCATAATAAACACCAAAGGTCAGCAGGCAGAAGCTATAGTAGACTATAGATGTCACAAATGAGAGCAATATACACAGTTGCATTTGCCAAGTACTGCTCATATGTTATTCCCTGGAGTTAATAGTTCTGTTAGAATTTAATAGGCAGTCTAAAGTTATGAGAAGTATTAGTCAAAGAACACAAGTAACACACTGCTGTCTTTAGGGAGCTAAATTCTCTTTCCATTATTTAGGAAAGGTCAGCGTATTCTTTGAAAAAGTTCAATGTAGTCCAACATGTTTAGTCATATATAGATACAAGTATTAGTTTAAATATATGCAGCAATATGCAGCCAACCCCAGTTGTAACTTAGTTTGGTAATGTTATGAACACTGTCCTTAATGGAAAACTATACCCCCGAACTATGTAGGTCTCTATACATGAAATAAGCAGAAAGTTCTCTGCACTGCCTTAGCTAACTAGAAATGTATCAAATCCTCTTCTGGGTATACCGATATCCCGACATCCATTAGTTAATTTAAAAATGAGGAGAGCACTCCAGGGTAACAACATGATGTGGTTGTGTTTATTCAAGGCTACTACACGACATGTTTCTGGTCTTACATACCCTTTCTCAAGTGCAGGTTTCTGTGTAGGTCTCTATACAATTTTATATTATAAAACAGCTCATATGTAAAACCCCTCTTCTTCTAAATAAACCATTTTCATAAAAATGTACTTTTAGTAGTATGTGCCATTGTGTAATCCTCAAAAGTTACAGTTAAAGCTGTATTATTTCTGGTCAGGTGATCTCCAAGGTAACATAGAGAATATCTATATGATGGATATCTGGTGGATCAAGGCAACAGATGTAAAGCGGCAATATTTACTTATATACAGTATATATATATATTCCAGTTTGGTAAGATTCTTTAATAAGCCACTTAATATGATATAAACTATCTGTTAAGTATTCTGTCTGGAGGTATAGATTTCCTTTAATCTCTATATGTGTACAACAGTGGTCCCGTGGGGTTCAGGTAAGAATTGAAGGAATTAACATAAAATAAAAGATTTTGTAGGTGTCTACTTTTTGGAAAAGAAAGTCAAGCAGAAGTTATTATTTATTAGGAACAGTTTTGTTAATTGTAAAATGATATAGAGTAGTTGTTGTTTAAGGATAATTCATAGTGTTACTTTCCAGAAGTAGCACTGTGTTCGAGGAAGCATATCTTGGGAACATATAAGGGTGGATTTACAAAAGAATGACTCATGGGGATTTATCTTCTGCTTTGAGGCCAAATATTTTCTTACAGCAAGAGAGGAATTCATCCAGGGGGAATTTCTCACCCTTTAATAAATCCAGGTCACAGAAAACTCATCTTGTCACACAAGGTCATAAACCTCTACTGATTCAGCATCAAAGTGCAATGGAAATACAGGACATCATCAATGGCAGTACAAAGGTTTGTCAGCTGGACCACCCACTGCACATGTTCTGCCCCCACTACAAGGTGACAACTTCTTACGTGACACAGGGTGATTCATGCCCTGTCTGACGTAAATATCTATTTCAAACAGAAATTATGTTTATCCATCCAATTCCTCTTAATAAATACATTATTATATAGACTAAAACTCATTAAAACTCAGTGTTGATAGGGGATGTACGTTTTTATATATATATATATATATATATATTAACAGTTGTTGTTGGTTGGGTTTAGCTGATCTGAATGTGGCTTTATTTTACTACTGTTATAATATTCTAAATACTGTTTGTCTATAAAGCAAGAGCTTATGCCAGCAGAACATTAATACACTATTTTCCATTAAAGGAGGGCTTTATTTGCCTCCATCCACTCTTCCCATCAATTACTGTGAAACTCTATAATCAATGTCAACTCTACATCCGCATTTACTGTGAAAAAATGTGAGCCTTTAAAATTCAGCAGAAGAAAAGAATCCTTTCACTAACATCTGTAGAAACAGTCCTGAAAAGTCAAGAACAAATTACAGAGGTCCCACGTGTATAAAGTATAATAACATTACTCCAGCTCCTAAAATGTGTCCACAAATTTTGTTTGAATAAGATTAAAAACACTTTGTGATGATTACTGTCTTAATATGGTGTAAAGCAGCAGTGACTGGAGAATCAATAATATTAATTTTAAAACACCACACACTGTAAGAGAAGATCGCTTTAGAGAAATTCAGAATTTCATCATCAAATAAAAATGAAATGCTCGAGAAGAGGAATGTAGCTTTCAAATAGCAGCCAGGACTTTTATTAGTAAGGCATCATGATATATTCTGATTGGTTGATATCTTTAAAAGTCTGCGCATTATGTTTCCAGTATTTTGCACTTATTTTTAAATTCATATAAGCAAAAAGAATTGAATTAGTTGCTAAGTTTTTCTCATTATAAGAAATCTGGCCTTTTATGAAGTGAAAGGAAAACTATACCCCCCAAACAATGTAGGTCTCTATTAAAAGATACTGAGTAAAACAGCTCATGTGTGAAACCCTGCTTCATGTAAATGAACCATTATAATAATAATATACTTTTTTAGTAGTATGTGCCATTGGGTAATCATAAATAGAAAATTGCCATTTTAAAAAATAAGGGCCGCCCCCTGAGATTGTAAGATTCACTGTGCTCACATACAAACCACATGTAAGGTCACATGAGCCAATTAACAGACAGAGTTCTGCCTTTTGCTTCCTCACTTCTTCCTGTTACAGTTAGTGTTGTAGTATTTCTGGTCAGGTGATCTCTGAGGCAGCACAGATAGAGTCACAAAATGGTGGTTCAAGGCAAGAGATGTAAAAGGGCAATATTTATGAAAATATATATTCCAGTTTGGTAAGATTCTTTCATATGTCATTCAATTTGATATAAACTATCTGTTGCTTAAGTATTCATTTTGGGGGTATAGTTTTCCTTGAAGTGAATATGCATTTGCAAATGAAATCATTTACAAAAAGGGAATGGCAGTCCATTCCATTGCTTCACTTTCTAACATTTTTACTTGTGACAATATGCATATGAAAGGAACGACAAGTAGGGATAGAAATGCACTGTCGCTTTAAGATTGTTGAGTACTGGGGCAGAAAGAAACCACTGGCAGTCACTTTGTTATTACAATGCCTCCTTTTAAAGAGAGGATTAGACATGCCTTAGTATTGTGCAATATTCACTGCTGTCTTCAACTAGTATGTTAAGAAAATAAAAATCACAATAAAAAAAGTTTTGTTAGCCTGATCTGCACAGATAGTCCTATCTGTTTATGTGCTCTGTGCACTGTAACAAAAATAACAAAAGCTGTTGTGTAGCTTCTACCCTTTCTCTCTTTTCAACGCGCAGGATTTCCAAAGCATGCTTAGCGAGTTGAGGCATTTAAAAGATCAGACTTTGGCTGTTGAATGAAAGGATACTGTATGCGTGACTCACATACCAAATGGAAATCTGCCTTCAAAGTCTATTTTACTGTCTAATTATATATCTATACTCACTTGCAACAGAGCTGACTATTGCAAACAGTATGAAAATAAATAAAAGTTGATGCAATTTCCATGGTTTGTCATAACCTCAGAAAGTGGGCTGTTCATTCGACTACAAAAAGTGCAGCTGCGAGGTCTAGATAAGGACCTCATAATTGTTTTCCTTTTAATTATTACTTTATAAAGACATTACACCTCTTGTGTAAAATAAGAAATTACCATCCATTCAGTATTTAGAATTTTATTTTTAAAACAGATAGCTGCTTTTCTATTCAAGAAACGTTCTTCTGTGTATCTCTTGTAGCATAGAATGTGTGTTGGATTAAAATTGCTTTTTCAAAGGCCTTTTTTATTCTGCTTTTCTTTCTAGCAACACATTATGTGGCTATAGGAGAGATAAAAGAAAATGCAAAACATGGTAGAATCCATAGAAGCAATATTCTAATCAGCTGAAATACAATGACTCAATAGGTAATTTGCATCTGGGTTCTTAGATGAATGCAAATTTTAAGTATGAGAAGGGATACATTTAAATATTGGTGGCTAGTTCACAGCGGTAAAATCATACTGTTTACCGTTATTATGTTTTGCATGCAAAGGCCTTGAATGTTTCTTATTGTCTGACAGAGAGTATGCTCAGAAAACTTCATTTAAGCAGGAGAACATATTTTGGGTAAAGTGATGTATGAGAATTGATCACTAAATGCTTTAGGGCAATATCAAGGTTATGTCCTCTTAGGGTTTCTATTTTCACACAATCTTTAAAAATTGCTATCACCTGCCCAACATTTTTTCTTTTGATTACGGAGTGGAATTTAGTACAGGCAGTAGCTCCTATATAGCTATATATTGTTAGAGTACTTGTTTCTGCATGCATGGTATAATTGCATATTTATATTACCATGGCATGATTTCTGTGTATTCAAGCATTAAAGTGCTATTGTCTGTCATACGCACATTTTTCATTGAAATGAATGGTAAGAAACTGCCAGCAGACAGGTTTGAGAGGAACACAGTAATTGCTTTTGTACCATGGCCTAAAGATGGCTTTGCCCTTTTAGATTTTTAGTTTCCTTTGAACAGTATAACAACTTAAGTCATTCTCAAAAATTTTTTTTAGTTTCCTTTGAACAGTATAAAACGTTAAGTCATTCTCAAAAAAATGTTCTTTGATGCAAAATAAACACCCACAATGTAACGGCCAACATCTAGCAGTGCCACTAGACACTCTGTGTGGCTCATTTATCAACACTGGACAAATTTGCCCATAGTCAGTAACCCAGAGCAAGTGATCAGTAACTAGCGTTCTTAAACCAGCTGCAGCTGCAATGAAAGCAACCATTTGATGGGTTGCCATGGGTTTTTGCCCATGGCCAAATTTGCCCAATAAAAGAGGGAAATATGAGGCCCCTTGTAACCAACTTGGCAGTACTAAATATAGATTGACATGATCATTGCCCTCTATATGTCCATCATGTACTCTATGCAAAGAATTCCTTCAAACCATGGATTATAAATGCAGAATATGTTGGTTAATAAGCACCCTGCTTATTACCCTATAAATAATTTGTTAATTAAAACTGAGGAGCACACATGTAGATAGATCAGACTTATCCATCTGATCAACCTAATCAGTCTGGAGCTAGCCAATGACACCTTATATATACACATCCAGAGGAATCACTGGGTATCTCTGTCTCAGTTCCTGTTTAAAACAGTATTTATTGTCAAGGAAGGTTTAAAAAGAACTTAAGAACTGATGAATAAAGTATGAAATAATCATGCTATTTATGATCATCAGTAGAGAAGAAATTCTGGAAGGCTGGAGGTCAGTTTTAGAGATGTTACTCAAGGATGTTCTACCAGCAACCCACAAGCTGCTGAACTATGCCTTTTGCTAATTAGACGGTACATTCTGAGAGCTATAGATAGAAAATACACAATTTCAATCTGTACTTATAGTTTCAATCTGTACTTATAGCTAATGGGCCCCTCTTGCCTAAAGTTGGCTTTTTTACACTGCACTATATAATGCATTTTAAATTAAGCTATTAAAAAAAACCCTTTGCATTTTTTTATTCAAACCTTGTAGATATACAATAAGGATCAACTTGTAGAATTACATTCCTTTTAAAATGATGTGGTCTCCGGCTTGTGTAATTATGCAATCTCTTTTTCTGCCTGTTAGATGCTAACAGTAGAGCAAGCAGCATGCTATTGTTAAAGTATTTGCCTTTGGCAAATACTGATAGAGTGAGAAAAATGTCAGAAAGGTCATACTCACTACTGAGCTATTATGGCAGACATTGTTTACTGGAATTTTTGCATGCATGATATAGGAAAATAGATAAGTGTGTCCCAAAATGCTTAGGTTAAGATCAGCTCATGTGGCGTAAGCCTTAAAGTTTGGTATTTTGGGACGATTTAATCTAAAATTTTGATAACCTGCATTATCTGAAAAGTTAATTACAGTTAATTCACCAGTGCTTTAAAGACACATGACATAGAGGGTTCAGATTCAGTTTATATGGGTATTCATGATTCATCCAAAGCTAAATCCTGCTGTGCTGTGCAGAAATTTTGATGGCAACATTTCGCTGCAGTTTTTGAAAATTTGTTGATTGCAAATTGCTGAATTTCGCCACAAATCCTTGCCTGGCAAACAATATTCACTAATCTCAAATTTCAGAATTTAGCCCGTGTGTGGCTGGAGGCCCAAAATGCTTAGCCATTTTTCCTGCTTCTACTATATGTGGTATTTTTGGGCTTCCCAAGAACAGGCCAAACACCCCCAAGGCATTCCACTTACCATGCGCTGTTGTCTGTGGAGAGCAGTTTGCTATGCTAGGTTACATAGTTACATAGTTACATAGTTAAATTGGGTTGAAAAAAGTCCATCAAGTTCAACCCCTCCAAATGAAAACCCAGCATCCATACACACACCCTTCCCTACTTTTAATTAAATTCTATATACCCATACCTATACTAACTATAGAGTTTAGTATCACAATAGCCTTTGATATTATGTCTGTCCAAAAAATCATCCAAGCCATTCTTAAAGGCATTAACTGAATCAGCCGTCACAACATCACCCGGCAGTGCAATTCACAACCTCACTGTCCTGACTGTGAAGAACCCCCTACGTTGCTTCAAATGAAAGTTCTTTTCTTCTAGTCTAAAGGGGTGGCCTCTGGTACGGTGATCCACTTTATGGGTAAAAAGGTCCCCTGCTATTTGTCTATAATGTCCTCTAATGTACTTGTAAAGTGTAATCATGTCCCCTCGCAAGCGCCTTTTTTCCAGAGAAAACAACCCCAACCTTGACAGTCTACCCTAATAATTTAAGTTTTCCATCCCTCTAACCAATTTAGTTGCACTTAGTCTCTGCACTCTCTCCAGCTCATTTATATCCCTCTTAAGGACTGGAGTCCAAAACTGCACTGCATACTCCAGATGAGACCTTACCAGGGACTTATAAAGAGGCATAATTATGTTTTCATCCCTTGAGTTAATGCCTTTTTTATGCAAGACAGAACTTTATTTGCTTTAGTAGCCACAGAATGACACTGCCCAGAATTAGACAACTTATTATCTACAAAAACCCCTAGATCCTTCTCATTTAAGGAAACTCCCAACACACTGCCATTTAGTGTATAACTTGCATTTATATAATTTTTGCCAAAGTGCATAACCTTGCATTTATCAACATTGAACCTCATTTTCCAGTTTGCTGCCCAGTTTTCCAATTTAGACAAATCACTCTGCAAAGTGGCAGCATCCTGCATGGAACCTATAGTTCTGCACAATTTAGTATCATCAGCAAAAATAGAAACAGTACTTTCAATGCCCACCTCCAGGTCATTAATAAACAAGTTGAAAAGCAAGGGACCTAGTACAGAGCCCTGCGGTACTCCACTAACAACACTGCTCCAATTAGAAAATGTTCCATTTACCACCACTCTTTGTAGTCTATCTTTTAGCCAGTTCTCCATCCAGGTACAAATACTATGTTCCAGGCCAACATTCCTTAATTTAACCAATAACCTTTTGTGTGGCACTGTATCAAGCCATGAATGGTTATTATGCTAGGATGCATAGCCTTGGTGGGTCCTCTCTAAAACTTCTAACCTTTTCTTTCTATTGTCAGTTCAGCTGCAAGTTTCTTTCTAATTACTAAATAGCACATGATAATCAACAGTCCTAAAAACTTGCATGTATCACCAATGTGTCAATTCAACCTGCTGTGATGAACAACATACAAGGTGACCTGTTCTATATCCTGGAATTAACACTTACCTTCTTAAAGAGGTGTTACTTCCAGTATTTCCTACAAACATAACAATCTTGCATCCAGTGGATCACATGCTAATAGTATTGGTGCCATGCACATCATTGGTGCACTAGAAAATGTCATTCTCACTAAGAAAAATCTGCACTGCAACTTGTGTGCAATTTACCATAATTATTGTAATATCATTCATTGCAGCATAACTGCACCAGAACATTTGTGGAATTAAAAAAAAAAACAGCAGGGCCAAAATCTCTATTAATATAATTTTAAGAACATGCTGATAAATATCCTCTTGAAGAGTCATGATGAACAAATACACAATAACCAAGATCACCATCTAGTTTGGAGCATTCTGGATAACGGTTTTCTGGATAACTTATCTCGTACCTGTAATTATTAAAATGAGTAAAGTTTTCTAAATATAGGCAATAAAAGTAATTGAAAGATGAGGCTATCAGTATCTGGAAGTTCACATTTGTGATGTTTTCCCACAAACACAATGGAACTTGACTCTAAAGAAAAACATTTAACCTGTTTTGCAGAGCCACAGAGGTTGTGTGACATTTCTTATTATGGGATGTCTGAAGGACATAATACAGGGATCAGATTAAAGTCTAACAAGCCATGAATGGACACCTTTGTTCTCACTAGATAAACTCTGCATAAATCAGACTTACCTTTGTGTCAGGATTTGATTATAATGTTTTATTTAAATATTGTTATAGGATGCTATTTTTACATGTTTTGAAAATATTAAAAATAAGAAAAGTAGAAAAAAGAAGGACAGTATATCGGAGGCCATGGAAGTTAATGCATTTTTAGATTAGATTACATCATGGGTGGGTATATGGGCTATGTTATGGTTATTAAAATTAATTCCTCTGAGACCAGAACAGGCAGTCTGCAAATTAAACCTTCTTTTTGATATTGCTTCAGTCATTACAAGTGCAAATTATCCCCTGGACTGTTGCTTCTCACAGCCATTTCCCTTTTCCCAGGTGGTGACATCAATCACAGTCCCTCATAGCTACCCACTACCTACCCAGTGACTGGGCTAAAATATGTATGGAGTAATGTTCCCCTTTTGTAAAATACAAGGATAATATAAGTCACCAAGTAGTTAATGACCATATAAAGGAAAAGGCTGAACACATATTTCAGAGTCATGTGATGCAAATTAAATGGATAAACAGCTCTTTGCAAATTACATCACTAAGCAACATGGTTCTTATGTATTAAATATATAGTTGATATTTCAAATACATTAAATCAAGAAAAAATATTAAATAAGTAAAAATAAATATAAAAAATGGACACATTATAAAAATAGAAGTATAGAGGATGCCCAATCAGTATTCTATGGCAGTAAGGTTGTCCCCTACCAAGGGGAGGTGATGACTGATGTGTTGGGTGAGAATAAATATAAGATAGAAAGGTTATGTGTAATTATAATTAGTGCATAAAATAAATAACAAGTGATCAAGAAAGTTATCTGTCCCTTAGTTCTAGGTCAAAGAAGTTTATTACCCTAATTGGATAAGCAGATGTGTGTCCTACATCCATTTTTGCTCACTTTTTTGGAAATAGCCATCATCTTCCAAAATCCATGTTCTTAAGCACCAAACAAGTGCTTTGAGATGGACATTAATAGAGTACAGACAGCTGCACAGCTTGCCACATTAAATAGAATCATGTAAAAAGGACGCATTAATATTCCAACGTTTAATTACAAGAAGTACTTCAAAAGAAGAATGAAATCCTGTGCATTGTTATTATTCATTAAATCTGGGTATTTGAACGTTTCCATTAAAGCTTATTTATTAATAGTGTAGGGCTAGGAAATATTTCTCCTTGTGCTTAACGCATGACATGGCAGAGAATTCAAGAAAACAGAATCATTTAGATTTGTAATAAGCTAATAGTTAACATTACATACACAGTAACTTAACTAGAGGGGGGTGGGCCCTGGTGCGTGAAGCGCAGCCTGGCCCCCCACCCTCCTCCGTACTCAATTTTCAGACTGCATTTTAGTGGCGCGCGGGCTGCCAGGGGGCCCTGAGGGGGTGCGGGCCCTGGCCCGCTTGCACCGCCTTATCCCCCGTTAGTTCTGCCACTGTACATACATAATAAAAACATTGGACATGCGTGCAGGGGATTTTGTGATTGTGGAGGGGGTGTTTTTAAGAACTAGGGATTTACCGAATCCACTATTTTGAATTCACTGAACCCCCAATACTTCATGAAAGATTCAGCCAAAAACCGAATGGAATTGAACCCTAATTTGCATATGCAAATCAGGTAGAGAAAAATAGCAAAATACGGCTAAAAAAATTTTACTTTCCTGTTTTCTGATTTTCGGATTTGGTTCAACTGGGCACAAGGATTTGTCAGAATCCAAATCCTGCTGAAAAAAGGCGAATACCGGACCGAATACGGGATCCGCTGTATCCCTAGTAAGAACTAATAATTTTGATTTGTGATGTGGTTTACATTTTGCACAATTACTAATTTATATTTGTATCTTACAAAAAGTTTACTGTGATGAATTCTTTTCACCACTCATGGATTTTCGCTGAAATTCCATTTTTTTTCAAGAAACTGCGACAAAAATTCACTGAGAAAAAAAAATTGGCAAGAAAAAAAACCGCAAGATAACCCGCCCATTCACGTCAATGCATATGGAGTGGAGAAAAATGCCCATCGACTTTTAACGCATTTGGAGTGAGAAAAAACTTGATAAAAAAAATGCCCATTGACTTGCAATGCAATTGGATTGAGAAAAAATACTCACCCATTATATATTTTGCTACAAAAAAGTTGGCGTTACAAAAATGTCTCCAATAGAATTATACAACGTTTCACAACTTTTTCAGCAGTTTTGCAAATTTTTCAGCGTAGCAAAATGGGGCAGTTTGCTCATCACTAATGGCTGGCAGTTCCATGTATTTTTTTAACATATCCTGTAAGCAGTTGGAATTTTAAAAATGTAAAACTTAAAAAAAAAACAATAATTGTGTTAATATTTATTATTGTAATGGGAGCCATATTTGCTTTTTTCAGATTAAACAAACAAATGGAATTCATTTGACATATCTATCATACACACTAAGTGGATACATTATTCACATACAACAGCCCAGTTTTAATGTGAAAATTCTCATTTGATGTGAAAGAAACACAGCGCAAATAGTACCACATTTTTATACTACAGCTTTGATAGCATGAGTTCAGACCTACAATTGTAAAAAGGCCACAAATAATGTGGGGGTCAGATTTTCACCTCTGGTTTATACACATATTATGAGTTATTGGAGAGTGTGTCAGAGAAAAGGGTGTGGTTGTGTTCATAAATCATTTTATGAGATAAGGGTCATAAGGTTCAACACACCAGCAGTTGGGGGGGGGGGTAGGGGAGTATTAGCTCTAAAGTAGCCTAAAAAAGCACAGGCAGTAAATAAAGCCCTGTCTGGAATGGAACGCATGGGGGGGGTCTATTGTTTTTAAACATTTACCTATAGTGTGAGGACTAAAAAAGGTTTAGACAAAGAAACACTTCCCTGCTAAATCTTTAAAAAATGTGCTGATTTATTAGGCTTCCTATCTTACGAAAACAGGACAAATGTTTTCCAGCTGTTTCCAGCTGTAATTTTACAGATAGAAGTTGACAGTAATCTCTTACAATCACCCCACTGCACCCTGTATTAAGTCATCCGTCCTTTAGTAATATGGTTTCGTTGCTCCTTTCAAAAAGTAATGGACAGAAGGACTATATTGTGAAAGGGTCAATCAATATAAAATAGTGAAGGATTATTTGGTTCTCTTTGGATTCCTCCTATTTGCCATTGCCTGTCTCTTTGTCCTAATGCCTTTGACTGACTTCTTTATAATATGCCATTTCAGAATACATTCTAACAAACAGAAAAAAATGGTCATTCTTTCTGAATTGCACCAAGATGTCTTTACGAAAAAGCTGCTGGCAGGCCCAAGACACAAGGGACCTTCAAATAATGAGCTCCAGATTCAGATGTACTGTATTTGTGATTGTTTGCTGTTACACAAATATGATGGATTTCTATTTAACCTCCTCTGCCTCAGAAACCTTACATCAGAATATATGCTCCTGAGTGCCTTTCAGCATATTTGTGGCTCTTCATAATGTATCAGTATTCTTGAAATGTTTCCAGATGACATTTGTCCTGCACAACATTTAGTAAATTTTGCTTATGCCTTAGTATACTGTACATTTAACTTTTTTAAGAGAAATAAAAAGTCTGACAAGGCTATTTAGGAACGTATTTCTATTATGCCACAATAAGTTTTAAATAAATCATTGGCAATAGTGTAACCAAAGCAAACTGGCAAAATCAGCAAATAAGAAAGCTACAAAACAACAGGAAAAAAGGACAGACTGTGCCTCCTTATGATCATGTTTGAAGCAACTGAACCATGAATGCACCATGGTGTTCGGTCTAAAGGTTATGTCTGGTAATTAATCTACTTGAAATAACTTAAGGAACAGCATATAAACATACTTTAATAGCTAAACCCTTTTCTATTATGCTAGTTATTGAATGTCACAATCTAGATATAACACTTTGCACTTCATGAATCAGATGTAATGCCTCACCAGCTATATAAAGCATTTCTCTATAGCATATCATTCTACCTTTATTGAATACAGATGTGTGTATGTTTTTAATTAGGAGCCTTAGCTGAGGCCACCACAGTGCTGAGGAAATGTGTATCCACTTGTTATCCCAATGAATCAGCTCTGCAGAGTGAAAAGTAAGCTCTGAATTACTTAGGAACACTTGCAGCAGGTCTTTCCTTGACACAGCTATTATGTTCCAAATTATGGGATAATGAGTGTTCCTGGTGAAATTTATATTTATCCAAACATTATTTGAAAAGATGTCTTTATGCTAAAGCTCTTAGTATGCCATTTTCCTCATTACTTCCTGATTTTTTATTTATTCTGAGTCCTTTTATTGTCACGTGTTACTATTTTTAAATATATCAATGATTCCATGCTGTGATAAAACTTGGGATGCTGAATTATCCTTTGTTAAACCTCATGACTTTGGGCTAGTCACTTTAAGAGGCCATACATACACAGTATATGAGCTAATTTTAGTGTGAGAATGGGCTCCAACCAGGGGTTCATGAGCAACATGTCGTTCAACAGTCTCACCAACCCATTGGGTTGCTCCCAGTGACCCTTAAAGCAGGTATTTACTTTTGAATGTGTCTCACAGGTAAATGAGGTTGGTGATTCTTACCTTAGGGGCAGGTTGTAATTGCCAAACTCTATTCTGTGCTGGAATGAGGTACTGGAAGATCTGGGTGTGTCAGGGGCAATGTTTATCTGAATAGATCAAGCAGTGTTATTTGGATATATTTTTACAGAACAAATAATAGTCAGTGGTTTGGCTTCAACAGTTAGCCTCATTTGCTAATGATTTGGATAAATCAGCATGTGTACTGCATTAAAGTTCCTTGCAGCCATCGTCAAATCTTTTAAGATTGGAAAGAAACAAGACCATTTTTGTACTTTATGAGGGCAGATTTTGTGGACCATCCTGGGTGTTTCAGAGCATTTGTTGAATTTAGCTTTATATTGACTTAAATCTGGTGATATTTATTATTTTGCTGTGTAACTTCATACAATGTTATCTTCGGGTTCCAAAATTTTGTACACTTGGATGGTTATGCCGCTTTGGATAAACCAGTTATTTAGACTGTAAGGGGCAGAGACTATTCTGTTTAAAGTGCTACCAATTAGATAATTCTATTTATGCTAAAACATTGAGATTGAAATGTTAACACTTCTTGGCAATGGCCACCTTCATGACCCATACAATTTTTAATCACCCTTTAGCTCATAACCAGGTTACATAAAAAATGTTATTGCATCAAGAACAGGACATAAGTATTCCCTCCAGATCTTATCCTTATTGGTATTCAGGTTTCAACCCCCCTCCCGCGAATTCATTGATTTAGACAGCCCTGGGCCATTGGGAACCTTTGCCATAATGTTTACTGTCTTCTTTGTCATCTTAACTGTTATTAATTTGTTAAGACACATAAAATAATGCAATTCATGCATTGTTTACTGCGTTAAGACTCCACTCTAAAACATTTACATACATGCAGCATGATATAATATATTTTATATGTTGATGTAAATGGGATGTTTTAATTATTAATCCATTATGAACAACTGCATGCACAAGCAACAAACTATTATACTGAAAACCTTAGTGGCACCCTAAGAGACTTAAGAACCATTTTTTTTCCAATACAAATTGTTTCTAATAATCTCAGGTTGAGAAATGCTTGATTGATCCGACTAAAGTGATAGCATTCAGTATCTTTGCTGTGCTTTCTACAAAGAGGACAATGCCCTCAGTGATAGCTTCCTTTAACAACATTAAAATATTTTGTTACAGTGCTTTCTGTCTGTTAGTAAATGTCTAATTTCAGATCCGCCTCACATGCTTTCTTTACAGGGTTTAAAGTACATGATTAATCTTGACTTGACTTAATACTGTTAGGAATGTGGCAATGACCTCAGCTGAACACTGGCATAGTGATTAATGTTACATGAACTGGGATACGGTTTTACCCTGGATCCTGAATAAACACAGACATGTAGTATTCTGTTTCAGACTGTTGCTCACTTGAAAATGTATCATGGTTGCAAGGAGTAATGTTTCAGATGTAATAAACAATTTTAGAGGAAACATAGCCTGCCTCGTTAAAAAAATATTGTTTCAGTCTAAAGTCCAAGTGATCATAAAAGATAGATGATGCATTAATGATCCAAGGCAAAGGAAAGACCGGCCTGTTTTAGAAATAGCCTATGATTCTGTTTTATCACAGAGTTACTTACTGCTTCTTAAAGAAAGATCATAAACAAAATAAAAAATGATAAACTATATTAGTGGCATCACCAATGGAAGTTTTACAGGACCTGTTTTTACAGTGTTGGAGGTTATATAGAAATACATTATTTTGTCTAACTTCTCCTATGTTTTGGGCCTCTTATATTATATAGTAAATAAAGTACCCCTATCTAATCTAATATACAGTAGATTATAGATTTATAAGTTACAGAGGAGTTCCATGACCATATGAAACACTGTGTTTTTTATACAGGTCATGGAGCTCTGAGGTGACTTCTAATATCCTCATGCAACAGGGGGTACTTTATTTATTATAATACACACGTTTCTGTGAGTCATGTGACAGAAATGCCATCACTAAGCTTCGATAATTAACAGATGACATCACTAAGCACCATTTATAAGGATATAATTTAAAGGATATTCATAGCTCTTGTGTAATATATATATATATATATATATATATATATATATATATATATATATATATATACACAAAAGCTATGAATATCTTGTAAATGATATCCTTAGAAACGGTGAGTTCTGATGTCATCAGTTATAAATGGTGAGGATATTAGAAGTCACCTCGGAGGTCCATGACCTGTATAAAAATACTCGGCCTTTGGCCTTGTGTTTTCATATGGTCATGAAATTCCTCGGTAACTTATAATATAGTTACAATTTACAAGAGGGAGTACTTTATTCAATATATATATATATATATATATATATATATATATATATATATATATATATACTGTATATATATATGGCAAGATTATGTTAAAATAATGATGTCATAAGATGAAGTCTATGGCCTTTTGGAAGGCTTGGGGCTATAAAATTCTCTTCAAGGACCACACATGGTCTACATATAGACATCCCTGTCTAAATGTACAGTAGTTAGCTACATTACACAACCTACTACAGCCACACTCCTGCCTTCTTTATTTTTAACCCCCAAAGCAGACCAGAGCTTATTGATACTTTCTTACTAGGGACTTGATTAGACTTTGCCCATGTTAGTTTAAAACCTTAAAGGAACAGTAACACCAAAAAAATGTAAGTGTTTTAAAGTAATGAAAATATCGTGTACTGTTGCCCTGCACTGGTAAAACTGATCTGTTGGCTTCAGAAACACTACTATAGTTCATATAAACAAGCTGCTGTGGAGCAATGGCGGAAATTGAAAAACGGCTATATGGCACAGGATAACTAATGGATAACAGATAACACCATTAGACAGACAGAGCTTATCTGCTATCTGCTGTGTAACTTGAGCTTTTTCTCCTTTGAATGGCTGCCCCCATTGCTACACAGCAGCTTATTTATATAAGCAATAGTAGTGTTTCTTAAGCAAACACAGCAGTTTTACTAGTGCAGGGCAACACTGCATTATATTTTCATTACTTTAAAACACTTCTATTTTTTGACGTTACTGTTCCTTTAAAGTGGTTTGGCAAATGGAGATAAAATAGTTATTAGGCTGCAGCTTCACTGTGTACAGTTTTTTGTTAAAATATTCTGGTAAAACAAGGGTTAAAATTATTTTAAGCTAAACTTGAGTGTATTACATACCGGCTGTACAGCTATTAATGGAAATAAAAAGGCAGTTTTCCTCTTGGTTTTTGAAATGTGTAAATGCTTCATACAAAACATTAATGAGTACTTTCTTACCAACCAAAGAAATTAGCCAAGCCCTACAATTGAATTTGTCTTTGCACAATTGTTCCAAGAATAGAATAATGTGTTTGACACAGTGAGCAAAGGCAAAGCTGCCAAAGTTCAGTGTTTGACTAAGAAGTTCCCACTGAAACAATGGCCTTGTTGTTTTGCATTGAGATATGATGGCTTGCAGGATATTTTACCTCAATTCCTTCCATATAATTTCTTGCTCTACTAAAATGTTTCAGGCACACATTAGCATGAAACATACTGCCACTTTAAGTGTGATTCAATGCCTTATTATAATAATTTATAGTGTTTATATTATATTGTTATTATAATAATTTAAGTGTTTATATTGTTTGAAGCCTACACTACCAGTATGTGTATCATTCATTATCAAGTACAATCTCCTACTGGTGAAAAAAGTAGCCTGTAGACCTCACCATGGATACTGCAGTGAATGTATTCTATTTAAGTCTATCTCCGTTTCAGAGTACAACTTAACTAGTAAAACACAGAGAGAAAAAAACAACCTCCTCAATTAGTATATATTTTTTTATATTTTAAACTCATTACTGAAATAGCTGTTGAAAGGTCATTTCATAAAAACACAAATTATTTAAATAAATGTATTCTCTTAGGAGCATGTATTGGTTAGTGCAATAATAGTGTTTCTTTGTGATATAGTGGGGCCACTTTCTGCTTATTTTGAAGTACCCACAACTTTTTGGTCCCAAATAGCACGTCCCCAACTGTCAAAAAATTCCTAATCACTAAATTGGACATTCATTGTTAAATAGACATACTCCCCATTTTAAAACTCATCATCTAGAAAAATATTTTATAATTGCATGTTCCCAGTCACTGCCCCAAAGTGACCAGTGTCACAATCAATTATTAGGGTTTGCATGGATTTTTGAGCAGGTTCAAACTGTCAAGTACTATAAAATAAATATTTGACTTAGTGTGGCATTGCACAGACTGATATTTAACTAACCGATTAGTCCATGGGTTGAACGGTTGCATATTATGCTATTTGGGCATTCCCACGACCAGACAGAATGTTTTTGTTCTTCTGGAATGATGGATATACAAGTAATTAAGAGATGTGAACTGAAGGGGCAAGTACAGATGAAGCCACTTGGATTTGTGAGTTAAATGCGTCATGACTCAGGGGTAATTGAAGAAACTGTGTTATCTTAAGTCATCTTAACTCATTTAATGCATTTAACCTTTTCATTAGCATACCAAAGCTCCATTGTTCACAATGGTGAATGCTTTAATTAGATGGGATGTTGTGACGCAGTTTTCTGTGTTAAATGAGATAAATGGGATATCTGTGTTTAGTTATTCTGTGTCAAACAGACAAACCAAAGTGGCTGCATCTGTAGATGTGGCTATTCACACTTTTGCATCAGTAAATGCCCAATAGACGAACCATAAAATGCATTACCAAATGAAATTTTAGGTTTGGGTAGACTGACTATGATCTGTTGAAACTGCCTTCCATGTGGTGTCAGAAATCTCGTTTAGCAGACATCGATACAGCAGGAATATCTTGTTAAAAAGCTTCCACAATCCACTACCTTTCAGAATAAAATTGAAACTAATTACCGTGAAATTCAAAGCAGTTCATAACTCTGCCCACCCTACACCTCTGAACTTATCTCTGCATACTAACACAGCTGCTTACTACGCTCCTCTACTGACCTTTTCCTCAACTTTTCTCTCATTACCTGTTCACATGCTGGCATTCAAGGCTTTGTAAGGGCTGTACCCCTCCCCTGGAATTCTCTCCCACAGTCTTTCTGACTTTCTCCCAAACTTTCTGCTTTCAAAAGATCTCTTAAAACACACTTATTTAGAGAAGCCTACCCTCAATCTGTTTTGCTACCAAATGCAATACCATATGCTACATCTCTGATCTTGCTTATTTCTGATCTTGCCCACTTCCACACCTTGTGTCTCATTCTCTTCCCATTTTAGAATGTAACCTGTTTTGCACAGGGCCTTCTTCACCTTTTGTATTGGTACTGGTTGATATGTATGTAACTGTATGTTCTATGTATGTAATTTGTCTGATTTCTTTGTACAAACACATTTATTTTATAGAGCTGCACAATATGTTTTCACTCTAAAAATACATAATAATTATAATAATAATAATAATAATCATTGCAGTTCTCTTCTTTCCTTAATAGACTATTCCTACAAAAACCCTTCACCCTTCTTCCCATAATGTAATTAATTTTAACCTTCTACACAAGTGTAGTTGTCTCCTGTTACTGTGTAACATGCTAATACTGTATAACTAAATGCTGGTGATGATGTTTGTGAACCTCTCCCCCATTCACTACTTCCTTTTATCTTAAAGTTCTTGAGTGGCTTGTGTCTAACTAGCTGATCTGTTTTCTTTCTGAAAACTGTCTTCTTGACCCCTACAGGGCTTCTCTCCACAGCACTCCACAGAAGCTCTTACACAACTCACCCATGACCTGCTCACTGCCAAATTGAGCACTGACTGTGCCTCAAAGATTTTAGTGATCTCCCTAGGTCTTTCTGCAGATTGTGACACTTTTAATCATTGCCCTCTTTTGGTTTTCTTTTCCTTAAAGTTTTTGTTGATACACGTTAACATTTTTTTATCTACAGATAAATTATAAAATGCTGAAAGTATCTTCATAAATTATACTTATGTCACGTTCAGGACTGACCATTGTAGCTATGTATTATTTTCTTCTTAAAATTATACTGTCATGGGAAAACATGTTTTTTTCATGTATCCCAGCTGCCCCAGTCATGTGACTTGTGCTCTGATAAACTTCAGTCACTCTTTACTGCTGTACTGAAAGTTGGAGTGATATCACCCCCTCCCTTTTTCCCCCAGCAGCCTAACAACAGAACAAACGGAAGGTAACGAGATAACAGCTCCCTAACACAAGATAACAGCTGCCTGGTAGATCTAAGAACAACACTCAATAGTAAAAGCCAAGTCCCACTGAGACTGATTTAGTTACATTAAGTAGGAGAAACAACAGCCTGCCAGAAAGTAGTTCCATCCTAAAGTGCAGGCACAAGTCAAATGATTGGGGCAGCTGGCAAACTGACAATATGTCTAGCCCCATGTCAGATTTCAAACTTGAATATAAAAACATCTGTTTGCTCTTTTGAGAATAGGATTTCAGTGCAGAATTCTGCTGGAGCAGCACTATTAGCTGATGCATTTTGAAAAAAAACATGTTTTCCCATGACAGTATCCCCTTAACTTGTTTTACTTCCCATTTCAGATTGTACTGTAAGTTTATACGAGTAAAGGTGGCCGTACACAAGCACATTTAAGTAGCCAATTCGGCCCCTTCTGACCGATTTGGCAGGCTTATCTGCCTGTGCATTGGGCCCTCTAATGTGCCTACCCAACCAATATCTGGCCTTAAATCAAGCAGATGCGCAGTGGGCAGGCATGATTTTTTTTTTGATCAGCCCGATATTACCCACCTCATAGTGGCTATATTGGTGAAAGATCTGCTTATTTTTTTTTATAAAGTATGTCCTTCTTTAGGATGAGGTGACGACTGACCAGCTGAAACATTAAATCTGACTGACTAATCAGAATAAGACTGTGCAGTAAGCAGACTGGCTAAAAACATTGTTGTATGTATGGGATCTAATATGTTTGAACCAACATAAGCGATCAAGCAGTCCCATTAATTATCAGAAGGAAGAAAAATGATCCTGAGAAAACATATTGAAAATAATTCACTGAGCTGGGTGCTAACTTGTATCAGTGTAGGGCCATACAGTCCAAAGAAATTTAAAAGTTATCCTGGTTATTAAAATGATATTAAGATTTTTTTTGTTAGTAAGCATATCAGTATAAATATAGTAAACATTCTGTTGATTTACTCCTTTGAGTGTTATTTGAAAAAGAACAGAATTAGAACATATAAAAATATCATCTTTGTTTCTAGTTATACTGCCCATGTTAAAATTTGAGTAAAAAAAACAAGCAAGAATAAATTAATTTATTATCTTTTAATAAACTTTGTGAATTAGCTAGTAATGTTAATATTTATGCAGATAGACATCTGTTAGGTATTTATTTTTCAACCAAGCACAAAATGTTGTTTCAGAAGTTAGGTTCAGTGGATGGTGACATAGCTAATATGAGATGACCTAGACATGTTTTGCTTGGTGATTTGACATGAACCACAGTCATTGTTTGTCAAACACACATTCTAAGGCTCATTTTTCTAACAGCATGTGAGCCCCTCCGGTAGGCATTGTTCATTATAAATGTTCACTTATTTAAACAACAAAGGCAAGGCTTTAATGTGGAATTCCAACACAGACAATTAAGAACAAAGGTCTTTCAGTTACATAAACCAATGCAGACAAATGCTGTGCCGATGCCATTAACTTATTTGACTCTACAGAAAGCCTGTTTGTTTTCATTTCTAAATAGTATGTAGGAATATGCAGCAATGTTTTTGTCATATTGGATATGCAAACAAGAGGATAAAGCATAAAGCCATTATTTTGTTTTAGAATGTACCATTTGTAAATGAGAAATATGCCCAATGTGAATTGCATTTAAATTTATACACATAGAAGCATGTGAGTCATGAGCTTATAAATATGCTGGGCTGAATCTATTATAGCCTGTGTATGCATTTGCATTGCAAATAAATTTCATTCAACCTTCTCAGTGCTGAAGGACTTGAGTTAAATTCATTGCAAGTCAATGCAGCGCTCATTTACACATGCTGAAATGGGAGTTGTTTTTCAAACAACATTCTTTGTTGTCAGCATTTCCAAAACACCTGAATTAATTTTACAAATAACCCTTCGGCCCCCAAAGAACAGATAACTAATTGTCAAGTTGAGAGTCTCACTGGAATTCCTTACACCTCAACCTTTGTTTTTCTGTGAATCATCAGTCTTTTTCTTTGTCTGGAATACAAACAGAAGAACCAGAAAGATTAGGGTGAGGTGAGCTAAAAGTCCACCGATGTACATTAAAAACAGTGAAAGACTTGCAGAAAGTATTTGTATGCCTCAGGCTTCACCAATATGGTCAGATTTAATTATAGAACATCATGGAATGGTCAAGCAATTTATAATGGTCATAGGTATGTCTTACCTCAAAAATGTATCTGCAGCAAATCAAATTGGCGAAATAAATGATACTGGGCCAATCTTCCTAGAAGTGTCATATGGCTTTAATCAATAGCAATTTTTTTTATCAATGTGTGATCAAATCCACTGGAAAGAACATTGCCCATAGTCTACTGTTAAATTCTATATATCAGACAAGACAATTCTGAAGGATTCATGCCCTGGAAGGCATGGATAATTCTAAATATCAATGTATTAAAATTCCTATGAAAATCAATTGGAATTCTTCAGGAAGCCTTCTGAATACTGCTTTTCATCTCATAAATCTGCCCAAAAGTAATGCCCCAGGACAAAAAAAAAGATCAGAGATTTTTAAACTGGTACATGTTTCTCTCCAGGACATATGGAGAGGATTTTTTACCCATCCCCCTGTAGATGCATCCACACACTGCTGTGTATGATATCTTTATTTTTGTATACTCACACCCATTATTAAGGGGTCTATTTACTAACATTTGAATCTCCTTTTTTTACATATCATATTTTTTTCTTAAAATTTTTGTTTTTAAAAATCCCTCTAAAACTCTAAAAATATGAGATTTAGGAAGTGTAAAAAACACGGAAAACTCTAATGCAAAACAGTTGAAGTCCCATTGAAGTCACTGGGAGCTGTGCTGATCCTATTGGACCTTTCTTTTTAGCCATTTAGACTTTTAGAGGTTTTTGGATTTTGTTCTGCTAGTAATTGTCTGAAAAACTCTGTTTTACAGGTATTTTTTTCAGCACATTTAGCATTTTGTTCAGGCCTTACTTTTTATATTCGGATATTTCAATGACTTTAATTGCATTTGTGGAGAGAGAAAATTAGTTTAATCGTGGATTCAAGAAGCTCTAATATCACAAAAATTCAACCTTTACAAAATGGGCTTCTAAGTATTATATAAACTAAATGGCCCACTCCATAGAAAGAGTTGAACAGTCATGGAGTGGATATGGCTCAGTTGGCTCAATGCCGTTATCCCACGGTTAGTTGTTTACATGGAGTCTAACAGCTGGAAAGTACTTAATTTCTCAGATTTTTTGGGGGAGGAGGTGGATGGTAGCAAAAACTAATTTTTACCAACAAATAGGGTTTCCACCTGGCCAGTATTTTACTGCCCTAACACAGTTTGCAAAGATTAGAAGTCAGCACTCATCCATAGGATATATTAGATGAAGATGCAAGTCTTTGGTGGCCCCTTCCACCTATTCTGTAGACGAAATCCAGTAGACACAAGCTTGAGAAAAGGCGATTATGAGCCTGAAAAGTTGCTATTGTTTTTCTGTCCAAAATAAAGCCCTTTTGGAATAAAGTCTTTATAAGAAATAATTCATAAAATCATCAATTTTGTCTAACACAGTTTTCAACGGGCAAAATATAGCAAAAACAGTTGCATGACTCGATACTAATGAAAGAATACAACGGTGAAGGAAAAAAATAGCAGGCTAGTAAGGTTTTGTGGTTGCGCTGGTAGATGTTGGTACAATTAAAATAATTAAGAGTGTGTTTTTTTTAAACTTTAAGCTTACTTCTACCACTTTTTTTCTGGTTTACAGGCTGGATAATGGCTTCATTGTCACAGGCATGAATCATTAGCTGACACCAATACTAACTGCTTGACAACTGGTGTTTATCAGATTTCTGGAAGTTGTTAAGCAGGTTGTGGGGGAAGGGTTGTGCTTCTGGACTGTTGTTTAACACATAAAGCAGCCCAGCTCAAGCCATCATTTAGGCTGTGACATAAAACAACCATGTTTGTGTTAGGTATATGTTGATGTTTGTTTACTCATTAGAAGGTGTCTGGCAGCATGAAACCATTAAAAACATATCAGTCATTCAACGAATCCTGAAAACATATATATATATATGTCATTTGGCTTGAGAAAGGGCACATAGTTTGTCCGAAATGTCGCTTTGTGATGTTCTGAATTTTAATACACTTTTTGCATCAATCGAGTGCTGCTTCATTCATTCCTATGGTTATAATACAAGGAGATGAGACGGCGTCTCCTAGGGAGCGAGCACCAAGATTTCCACTGACACGCTGAAGAGAGTGCTGGGGTATACTCCATTATTGTATGTATATATATATATTATGCACCGAATCCACTATTTTGGATTCGGCCGAATCCCCGAATCCTTTGTGAAAGATTCGGCCGAATACCGAACCGAATCCGAACCCTAATTTGCATATGCAAATTAGGAGTGGGAAGGGGAAAAATTTTTTACTTCCTCGTTTTCTGACAAAAAGTCAAGTGATTTCCCTCCCGCCCCTAATTTGCATATGCAAATTAGGGTTCAGATTCGGTTCGGCCAGGCAGAAGGATTCAGCCGAATCTGAATCCTGCTGAAAAAGGCCGAATCCTGGCCGAATCCCGAACCGAATCCTGGATTTGGTGCATCCCTAATATATATATATATATATATATATATATATATATATATATATAATTATTTTTTTTTTCCTCTTTTTTCCGCCCGCAAAAAATATATTTGGACAAACAGTGTTATTTCGAAATATTGTTATTTGATTTTTTTGCTTCATGAAAAACAGGCTATATGTGTTGCATTTGTGCAAAACCTTATAAGTAAAGGTGTGTATCAAGCCAATCTACACTGGGTAAGTGAAGCGTAACAGTATTGTAAGGGCTTATTGAGAATTCTATGGGGTAAAGGTGACAAACAGTTGCCAGTTACAAGCAGATTATATGATTACAGGTTTGAAAAAGAAACTCCCAGATTTAGGCTAGGGGCAGACAAGTCAGATCTCAGCCAGGCCGAAAATCAGCTTATTCGCTGCTGCCTTTCTGCCTGCACCTAATCGTTAATTAACCCTCGATATTCGACCCTAAGTAAATCTGCCCCAAAGTGTTCTGAAACAGTAGAAATCATGGGATGCATACAGACTATATGCAAATCAAATCAGTGAATGATAAATGCTGCCTATGTTTTCCACATTAATGTATTTTTCATTTCATCTCATGGTGGCAATCACTGGATTAATAAAGGCTCTTTTCATCCTCTTAAAAGCAACTGGATCATCAATCATTTCTTGTTGTGCTCCAATGGCACTGTGAAAAAAGATCAAGGGAGCACGGTAACTTAGCACACAGCCAAGAGCTAGAAAATATCCACCTAATTATTAGTTTACTGTATACGAATTGTTTTGGATGGAAAGAACATTTTGATAACAAAATGTCCTAAATATAAGGAAATATTCACAGCCGTATTCTGTTTTATTGTGTTCTCCATGGGGTCTCTCCAGAGTGAATATTCCATGTGCGTGATTTTGAATCAAACAATATTTTAACCCAAGCCCTTTTAGTTGCCATAATAATGGCCATTTAACTGCAGTGTAAAGTCTAACCCCCATGGGACTTACGTCCTGTAGGTCTGTAACATCCTCCCTTCGGCTTTCAGATGGAGCCTAATAAACTGCTTCCAGTACAAGCTTCTCTTTTTTTTTTCACAGAGGGTCAGTGACCTCTCACTCGTCTTAGAAATCACACAATTACAAGATCAAACAGTCTTTATGTGTGATTGACTGACACCCAATCATTAAAAACCTGTTTTGGGGATATTTCTATTTATTTTCAACACCTACTCTGCCCATTTCTGCATAACTGAAGGAACCTGCCTAAAATGTGAAATAGTATGGACAAAAATTCTACATCAGAGCTTTTTACAATCAGTATATTATTTCATAAAATGTGTATTACCATAGCAATATTGAATGTTTATATATGATATAATAGAAGTCATCAGCACGGGCTGAAGTTCAAACAAGAATGCCACACATTCCCGAATATCCATGTTCCTCGAACACAAACCAAAGAGCTAATTTCCTTACAATGCACATACTTGCAATTATGTAGTAACCCATATCAACCAATAAAAGTATCGTTTTTATTGTTTTTTTCCTGCAGCTGTCTAATTTCTCTAATAACTGATTGGCTGCTATGAGTTACTGTCCAGGTGCAAAAATGCTTAGGGCTAATAAATAAACCCTGCTTGTGGTTTTTGTATTTCCCTTCTCCTTTTAGATTGTAAGCTTTAATGAGCAGGACCCTCTGTATTGTTCTTTATTTGTATGTAATCTCTATGTCTATATGTATATACCCTTTTCCAAATTGGGTATCCCTGCAGAATATGTTGGCACTTGATAAATACTTAAATAATATAATAAAATAATAATATATAAATAAATAATAAAACAATACATGGATAGTATTTTCACAATCCTGTTTGCTGCTATCCAGAAAAAGAGGAAATAGTACAGTTCATATCAGCATAAATCATTGTGTCATTATATAGGAAAGTCCCTTGTATTCCTTGATCATTAACAATAAGAAGAACAATTTACAGAATAAGAGTAAACCATTCATTTAACTTTAATGACCTCTTTTGCAAACATTCCTTTGGGCTTGCAGTTCTGCCAACCGCAAAGGTGAGGGAATTTTAAATTATTTAATAGACCAGTAACGCCAAAAAACAGAGAATGCTAGATAAACATTTATAGATCATATCGGTGTCTCCAGCAACTGCAAATGAAATATTTATTGTCAGCAACAGTGTTGTTTTATATCAGAAATGTTTTTATATTATAAATGAGAGCCATGAATAGCAGTTGACTTAAATACTTAAATACTAAAACCACTGTATTTTAAAATGGCATCTTATCTGTTATGCAAATGTTGGTCTTTTGAAGGCCTTGCTGCTTACATGGAAGTTTATTTATAAGGTATAAGGGGAGATTGTCGCCCAGAAGAAGAGGAGATTAGTCGCCAGGTGACTAAATATTCCCGAATCTGCCCATGTGTCACAGCCCTAAGGGCACTCAGGGCTGTGCCTTGGCTTTTCTCTGGCTGCATTTTATCAGCAGGTGGAAAGAAACTGATGTGTTCCCATAGACCAGTGTGGCATTCACCTTAAAGGAAAACTATACCCCCCAAACAATGTAGGTCTCTATTAAAAGATACTGAGTAAAACAGCTCATGTGTAAAACCCTGCTTCATGTAAATGAACCATTATCATAATAATATACTTTTTTAGTAGTATGTGCCATTAGGTAATCATAAATAGAAAATTGCCATTTTAAAAAATAAGGGCCACCCCCTGAGATCATAAGATTCACTGTGCACACATACAAACCACATGTAAGGTCACATGAGCCAATTAACAGACAGAGTTCTGCCTTTTGCTTCCTCACTTCTTCCTGTTACAGTTAGTGTTGTAGTATTTCTGGTCAGGTGATCTCTGAGGCAGCACAGATAGAGTCACGAAATGGTGGTTCAAGGCAAGAGATGTAAAAGGGCAATATTTATGTAAATATATATTCCAGTTTGGTAAGATTCTTTAATATGTCATTCAATTTGATATAAACTATCTGTTGCTTAAGTATTCATCTTTGGGGTATAGTTTTCCTTTATGTATATTGCTTCCCATAGGACTTTATCACTACATCAACACCACTGTCATATTCTTACAGTAATGACCACCCAAGGTTTAAAGGGAATGCTCACCAAAGTGGTTGGACAAAAATCACTCCTTGTCTTCACATTTTGAATCAAAGTATACACTTCCATAGCATTAATCCTACTGGCTGCCAATAAGATTAATACTATGCAGGTGCCAGGCATGTTCAGTGTTCATCTGACACCATTGGCAAAAACACTCATGGAATTTAGCCCTTTCCTTTAGGTCCTTTCCTGTGGACTTAACAGTCATTTAAATACAGCATCGATTTCATTGCAGAAAGGTGGCATCCCCTCATTTTAGGTTTTTTAAGTTTTTAAATTTAAATATTTTGTGGTCCAACCAATATAATGCATAATACATTTCCCAGATTTAACATTTTCCTTGATTTTACACAATTTTTTTACTAGTCCCCTGAAAAATTTAAAATGGGGGTTCTATTGAAAACGTGTGTAAACATACAGAAATAAATGACATAATGACAGCTGCTGTTGCCACTCCTGTAGTGAAACCATTGTATTCTAAAGCAGTGTAGAAACGTAAGGAGAGAATAACACATTTTAAGCCCACCATCCACATATTGTTTAATGGCATTTAATGCTGGTATTTAAAGTTGTGCAGAGCCTAAGATGTGTTTAACCCTCCCTCTGCAGCCAAGCCACTAAAAAATAATTGAAGGTTACAGGCATTACATTTGGATTCATGAGCACAGATTGAAATCCCCCCTCCCCCATACTCTTCACTGGGATCATGCTGTTAACCATAAAAAGATCAGATTTTTCCCTGAGCATGTGTTTCTGTGCTTGCAGACTGGCTGTGGCTACAACTGCAGTCCCTGAGAAATATTTGTTAAACACAGATGTATCTAAAGTTACTGTAAAAGGAATGATCAGAATAAAAATTGTGAACATTGTTATCCATAGCTAACCAGAACAGAGATTGCAGCATTGTCGTGTGCTCAATAGCATGTTAGGAAAAGGAAAACGTTATTGCAGCTGAGATTCTGTTCAAAGATTGCTATTGTTATCCTATACTAAAAGTAGCATTACCTAGGCACACATTTATTATGCTGCGTAAAAAAAACGGAGGGATAATACACCAAACATCCAAAAAACCCGTAAAAACAGCGTACGTGTTTTTTCTTAGAGTGACTTCGTCGGAAGCAATGTAAAATAGCGGCGGCAGATCTGACGTTCAATGGCAGAAAATTAAACACCCCATGTGATATTTTACAAAGCTTTTTACACCCTATTTTCGGCAAATTTAGTTTTACACTGCATAATAAATTTGCCACAGAGAGTAATGCTATGAATGGCAACAAATAAGGCAAGCAGAATTTACAGATCAGCTGTTTGAAAAACAGACATCTGATTGGTTGCTATGGGTTGCTACATGGAGGCAAAAGTAAGAATACCTTATGGTATTACTGTGTAGGTCAGCAACTGTTTTGCTCACCCTGGGTCATGGAGATGATCCCCCCCCCCAAAACCTATTACTTTAATAATGAAAAAAATGTAATTCTAAGCAACTTTACAATCTACGTTCATTTAACATTTTCAATGGCAAGTTATTTGGAACTGTATTTGCAACTAACGGGGGAATGTAATAAAAATCGCTAACGGAAAAACTATTCGCAATGCGAAAAGTTATGCCTTTGCGAGAACAAATTTTGCTTTGTGCGAATTTAATATAGCTTTTGCGAGCCCGGAAACTGTTTAGCGACCACTTCCGACAGTGAAAGACCGTTTGCGAATTTTATAGTTTGCACCAATGCGCAGTCAATGTAAAAAAATCTCTTACTGAAAAAGTCGTTATGTTTGCTCCAAAAGATTACGACACCTTCAAGCACTTCTTATTAGTGCGCAATTAAAATTCGCAATGCAATAACAGTTTAAGGAACAATATTACATTGCGAGATGTGGATTTTTAGTCTTATTGGTGCCAATTGTTTTGCTCTTTGCGACTTTTATTACATTCCCCTGTAAAAGTATTATTTGTCTATCCCTTTATGTTCTCTAAATATGTCACATTCTAAATATGTAACACCCAAAACTGCATAGCAGAAGTCATCGCTCCTTCAGTAGGGTCAGTTTCAAAGTGTAGGGCAGTGTGCAAAGTTTAAAAATGGGCAAAATCCACTGTGTTTTGTACTTTGCTTCCTACCCAGCACTTGAAAATTGTACCAGGCCCAATGCACAAAAACAAAAAGCTGAGATCTATATTTGTTCTGCTGGGTTCAAGAGAAGCAGGTAGGAGGAAAGCAGGGTCAGACTAGGGGTTCAGGGCCCCCTGGGGCTGTCACTTAAGGGGCCCCCACAATTTCTTAGGGGCATCTCAGGTAGTACCTGCAGCCATTAATTCTCACCCCCCCCCCCGCATAACTTTGACTTCTTTCCTTAGCGCCCGTGATTGGGGGAAGGTCAGGGGGAGCACTACAAATGCACACAGTCTTTGGCAGGTGTGGGTCTGGGTCAGTGGGGCCCACTGGGGTTTTTCCCAGAGTCCAACCGGACCAGTCTATCCCCACACATAGTTTTCCCCGATTAAGGAATGTGCTAGGTTAAGAGCAAAGTCAGACCCTGTACAAAAGTCCTTTTTGTTTCCTGGGCTCGTACACAGGGGCGTTATAAAATGCGTTATTGTGTGGTGACTTTTTCATGTGCACATAAATGCAGGAGTTAATGGGACCTTTAATCAGCTGGCTTTTAGTACATTTAGGGCGTACTTTTTACCATTAGAGATAAACATCATCAGTGTTGTTGCCCATAGCAACCAATCAGCAATTAGATTTAAAAACAGTCACAAAAACAAAAGCAAAGATCTGATGGGCCATGGGCGGCATCATCTGTAAATTTTGTCTTCTGTATTTATGAATATGCCCCTTAGTCAGAGCTAGGAGAGTAGAGAATATTAGATAGATACTGCTTTATAGCACTTACATTTATAAACACATTTAAAATCTTTGATAAAGATGAATACATATTGGAAAGTTGTTTAGAATTCTATTTATGACTTTTCATGGAGATTTTTCTGCCTAGTCACAAAGGTTGCTGTGGCTGTAGGGAAATATCATGTAATAGCAGATGTAGCCTGGATATTCCTGATCTAACCCTCTGATTTATAGATAAATATGAATGCAGTGCCTACAATTGATTTGGCATTAAGGATGTCAGCTCCACATGCACTACATATTCTCTTTCATGCATTTAAATATTTTATTTGCAGTTCAGGTGCATCAGCATAACTGAAATTCCTCAGCAATCTCCGTTTTACATCTGAAAGCATTTTGTATTCCATGCTAACAGCATTTTGATATGATTTTTTTTCCTCCCCTGTTTCCTTAACTGCCCGAGCTGTTTGGCTATGTCTGAATTGCTGATGTCGAAGCTTTTGCTGGCAGCTTGCCCAGACAGCAGCTCTCCTGTAGATTCCAGTTTCTCCAGGAGCTGCTTGCCTTCAGCATAATAGGCAACATTGAAAGCAGCAAGTCATTTTGGCCGACAAGGTCAGAGTGCCTTTCATTCCTGCAATAATCAACCAGTGTAGCTCTTCTTCAGACCCAGGGAGAGAGAAGATAGAGGTCAAAAGAGCAATTAGATTTCACATTGACTCAGAGAAAAGCTTAGAAGACAAAACCAAGAGAAAGAAGGAAAGAAAGGGGAAAAAAAACATACATTCTTCTTCCATTACCTATCTATTCTCATTTATAAAAAAAAAGGTGCAAAACCTTTGCAGTGCACAGAGAATCAAATGAACACGCACCTTATTAAACAAGACGAAAAGCGTGTAAACCTAAAGACATGATGTCCAATCAATACTACTGAAAAAGGCTAATCATTACAAAAAAAATGGTGACCCTCCCCCTCGCAGAACAAGTAATTGTGTTATATTCCCCCTGCAATCAATTGCAGTCCACACATTAGCACACTGTTATTTATTTAGAATTGTCAGCCATTTGGAGAAAATAATTTAGGTTCAAACATAAGTAATTTTTACTGGCATGTTGTTGTTATAAAACTACCTTTACTTGACCTTACATCTGCCAGGACTAATTACATTTCAAGTGCTGGCCATTCCTGTAATCCATCTGGTAATTGTTACTACTATATAATTTGTCTGCAAATTTGCATCTCAGTATCTTATTAGGCACATTAAGCTGATGGTTGGAAAAATGAGAGGAAGAATAAAAAAAAGAGAAAACGTATTTGTGCATGTTTTCCCAAGTCTCATTGATTAATAAGAAAATCCAAACCCCCTTCTTTCACTATATACGCACAGAATAAAAAGTCATTTGAAATGCTGCTGGTTCCATTAATAAGTCACTGCTAATAAAATCTAATATAACCATGGCTCTGATATTGGCTCCTTGTTCTGTTACAAATGAAGAAGCAGAATTTTTTATGGGAGGTGACACAATATGTCAGTGTCATACTTTACACTGAACAAAAGGTCTTTTTCTCGTGAACCACTTCAGAAAGACATAATTTTCATTTCCAAGCAATTTTATTTCCTTCAGTTTGCTGCAGCAACACATACCTGTGAGATCAAGGCTTCAAAAATGAGGAAATTATTTGTTTTCTCTTTAAAAAGGGTTAAACTGTATTAATTTTGGGAGGTTTTAGTTCTGTTTTTTTTTTTAATTTTACAAACAGGATATATAAAATAACATGATAAAGTCGTATAACCACTCAAGACAAACCCCCTTCAAAAGATCACAATCTGCTACTTCCAGGTGTAGTCTTGGTAGAACTCTAACTCATAATTTGCAAATGTCAAAAAATCCAGCCACCACTGGTATAACTATAGAGGAAGAAGACCACACGGCTGCTGGGGGCCCAGGGAACAGGGGGGCCAGGACTGCAGGTCTGCTTCCTCTACAGTTAAGAAAATTCCTCCTCCATAGAAGCTCTCTTACCTTTTCCAACGCAAGCATGTGGGGAGCAGGGGACATGAGTTTGGAGGGAGGGAATGCCAGGCCAGAGCAGCAGTGCACAGGGTCCCGTTAAGTTTTTTGCAGGGGAACCCCAGGTATCTCCCACTGCATATACAAGATACTCACAGCCATGGATCTGCTATTGCTGAAGACATTGTTTCTTCGAATGCATGTCACATGTTCTACAACTCTATCTTTCATTCTCCTAGATATTTTTCCCACATATGGATGTCCACATACACAGGAGGCTAAAAATATAACATTAACTGTCCTACAATTCACATATGTTTTACACTTATATTCCTTCCCTGTAGTAGTACTTTAAAGGTTTTAGACACATTCATAAAGTTACATGCTTTGCATATTTTGGCTCCACATCTATAAGTTCCAAAGTACTTAAGCCATTTGGAAGATCCATCCTTATCCGGAAGCATACTCGGAGATACATAGTTTGCTATAGTTCAACTTCTCCAATAGGAGAACAACAGTTTCCCCACATTTACTACCGGATTCAAATCTATCAATTTCCATTCTTTTTTTTATACATATTGTATCATAACCCCTAGTAGCTAGTCTGTCCCTAAAATCATTTGCACCTCTGTGGAAGGCATCCCAAGTGGAGCAAATCCTTCTCAATCTGAGAAATTGTCCAATCGGGAAACCCTCCCACTGAATACCCACTCTAAAATGCACAATGATATCATGCTGGAATGATAATTCCCACAATTTGCACAATTACAATCATGCAAAACCATCAAGTAACAATACTTGGCATTGAAAATGTTTACACATATCTTCATGCGATTTGAATATAAACGGCATGCAATTAACTTAGTGGGGCTCATTTATAAACATTAGGCAAATTTGCACCTAGGCAGTAACCCTTGGTAACCAGTCAAAGGTTTGCTCTCCTTGCTCAACCTGCAGGTGGCTGAAGAAAAGTCGGTCACTGATTGGTTGCTACGGGATACTGCTCAGGTTCAAAGTTGCCATATTGTTTATGAATGAGCCCCAGTGAATGCAAAACATTGATGTATCAACAGAGCCCATCAGTCTGCCCTTCCATATCCTGAAGCAATATCCTCTAGTTTAGAGAATATTCCCACAATCAGGACTTTGATTTAGCCACTTGCTACAGAGCTGCTGCTTTAATCTAGAGTCCACCATCATTTTACTGAATGGTTTCCACACCAGTGAGCACCTTAAGGGTCAAACCATCCCACAAAGATACCTCTTCCCCCTAGGAGACTATAAATAACTTCATCCTGTAAATATCCTTGCCCATCCCTTACTAAGTAACTATTAACAACTAGTGTACGCCAGCCCTTAAAGAGATACCAATATTTTTTTAACATCCATTGTAACATTTCCTTTGCGTTCTATTTAGAGTTTTGCCATAAAAATATTTGCCTGATGCTTTTACACTATCTATTGGATTACCCATGTAGATCTAGGAGGGATCTGCCATATTTATAATGCCTGCTCATTGATATCAGTAGTAAGGGATCTGTGACCAATAGTTTTCCATATGCCACACATATAAAGCACACAGAGTGAATTCTGCATTGGAATTTTACAGAAAATCTGCCACTGCATCCTCCAATATTGAAAGGAAAACATGATAGCTGTGGCACTGCCTCTTTTCAGGCGCCAAAAATGCAACCCTCCCACTGAATACCCTAAAATGCACAATGATATCATGCTGGAATGATAATTCCCACAATTTGCACAATTACAATCATGCAAAACCATCAAGTAACAATACTTGGCATTGAAAATGTTTACACATATCTTCATGCGATTTGAATATAAACGGCATGCAATTAACTTAGTGGGGCTCATTTATAAACATTAGGCAAATTTGCACCTGGGCACTAACCCTTGGCAACCAGTCAATATTGAAAGGAAAACATGATAGCTGTGGCACTGCCTCTTTTCAGGCGCCAAAAAAGGAAATCTTTAGGGGGTTATTTATTATGTTCCGAATATCTGAAATTCGAATAATTCGCAGTTTTCAGACTAAAAAAAACTACAAATTTTTCAGAATTTGTTAAAGCCTGATGGTCTTAAAAGTCTTACTTCGAAAATCCGGCATCTCAAAGCTCTTGAGGTCTTGTATAAGTCAATGGGGAAGGTGAATTTTGGACCAAAAAGTCAGAAAACTCAGAAAAAGTCGCAGGGGCCGATTCACTGAATTCGAGTGAAGGGTTCGAATTGAAAAAAATTAGAATTTAGAAGTTTTTTTGGGTACTTCGACCATCGAATGGGCTACTTCGACCTTCGACTACGACCTTCGACTTCGAATCGAATGATTCGAACTAAAAATCGTTCGACTATTCGACCATTCGATAATCGAAGTACTGTCCCTTTAAGAAAAACTTCGACCCCCTACTTCGGCAGCTAAAAGCTACCGAAGTCAATGTTAGCCTATGGGGAAGGTCCCCATAGGCTTGCCTGTGATTTTTTGATCGAAGGATTTTCCTTCAATCGTTGGATTAAAATCCTTTGAATCGTTCAATTCGAAGGATTTAATCGTTCGATCGAACGAAAAATCCTTCGATCGATCGATCGCAGGATTTGCGCAAAATCGTTCAACTTCGATATTCGAAGTCGAACGATTTTAGTTCCCAGTCGAATATCGAGGGTTAATTAACCCTCGATATCCGACCCTTCGTGAATCGGCCCCGTAGTATTTGTGAAAAATTCATACTTTTCTGGCAAAGCTCCGCAGTTATCGGATTTTTGCCTGACCCAGTTTTTTCAGACTTTTTTAATGATAAATAAGGGTAGTTCGGGCAATCCGAGTTTATTGGATTTTTATGTTAGAAATACATAGAAAAATTCGGACCTTGATAAATAACCCCCTTAAAGTTGAAAGTGAAAAAACAACATTGTCACACTTATGTGTCACCAGCATGCCTTAGTGTAAATATATTTTTCTGACAGTCAGGAATGTGTTTGACACAATTTTCAAAGCAGATAAAGGTGTGAATTCCTCAGAATGTGTTTGGTTAAAGCAATAGAACTCCACTCTGTTTTGTGGTGTTAGAGCTTATTGGCAGGGCTGAGGTCTAACACCATATCAAATTTCTAAGATTCCAAAAAATGAGCAAGCATTTAATTGAAAGTATTTAATTGCAAGTAATTTGGAGTTACATTGCAATTGGGAGTTGCAAATGATAAATATCTGTTGAAAATGGGTTTTTAGAGTCAACCTTTGATGGTATTAACAGATCTCCAAAAACAAATGTCATTTGTTTACAATTTATAAGATATGGCAGGAACACTTTTTTAATATCACTCTAGTAAAAAGAAATTATTTCTTGTTTCTTTCTTTAAAAACTTTTATTAAATTATTGATGTTTTTCATAGATAGTAAAATTAATATTGACATTTTTACCCACTTATTGAAGAATGCAATGCAAATTATGCTTTGCATTTTAAATCTGTTTTAGAACCTGTAGCATATTTTCCACCTGTAGGGAAAAAGTGTTTTTTAGTTGATACCATTATGCAGAAAATATAATAAAACATTTTACTTAAAAAATGTTTACTTTCTAAAAAGCCCAGTTGAAATATTCAGTGTAATAAATGCTTAATGACCAATATTCTTAATTGCTCTTAATTTTTTTTCACTTTAAGACTTTTATCTCTTTCCCCAATTAGAGTAAATAGATAATGCTGTATGATGACTAATACAAGAAAATATGTATGTAAAATAAGTTAAATGAATCTCCAGTAGAAGCTATTAGGGATGGGCGAATTTGACCCGTTTCGTTTTGCCAAAAATTTGCCGCTGGTGAAATGTCGCCGTCGCCCATTAAAGTCTATGGGCGTCAAAAAAATGTTGACGTGCGTCTATTTATTTTGACGCACAACACCATACAAGTCTATGGGCGGCAAAACAAGGCGAGAAAATTTGCCCATACATAGAAGCTATGTAAAACAGCTCAGTTGCTTCTGCTTTACCCTTTTCCCTAGTGCTTAGTAATGCATTCCACTGAACATATAATTTAACATTAAAGCCAATGCTTTGCTAACTGTATTCACTGCCCCGCACAAATTGCTCAATGCAGGTGGGCTGCTACGCCTGGTAAATAAATACTCCTTTAGTAAGGCTAATAAAAATGACAAGAAAGGTTTTATGAGAGGCAAATAAAGTTTAGAAAATATTTTTATATTTACTCAATATTTCAAAACAAATATAAAAGTACATTGATCCTTAACTTCAATTAAGGATCAGTATGTGAATCCCCGACGGGATGGGACTTGGATTGCTTCGGTTTTCCGAAGTCACCCGAAGTTTCCTTGTGAGGCAAATTTGGGCAACTATTATAGTTACATAGTTACATAGCTAAATTGGGTTGAAAAAAGACAAAGTCCATCAAGTTCAACCCCTCCAAATGAAAACCCAGCATCCATACACACACCCCTCCCTACTTTTAATTAAATTCTATATACCCATACCTACACTAACTATAGAGTTTAGTATCACAATAGCCTTTGATATTATGTCTGTCCAAAAAATCATCCAAGCCATTCTTAAAGGCATTAACTGAATCAGCCATCACAACATCACCCGGCAGTGCATTCCACAACCTCACTGTCCTGACTGTGAAGAACCCCCTACGTTGCTTCAAATGAAAGTTCTTTTCTTCTAGTCTAAAGGGGTGGCCTCTGGTACGGTGATCCACTTTATGGGTAAAAAGGTCCCCTGCTATTTGTCTATAATGTCCTCTAATGTACTTGTAAAGTGTAATCATGTCCCCTCGCAAGCGCCTTTTTCCAGAGAAAACAACCCCAACCTTGACAGTCTACCCACATAATTTAAGTCTTCCATCCCTCTAACCAGTTTAGTTGCACGTCTCTGCACTCTCTCCAGCTCATTTATATCCCTCTTAAGGACTGGAGTCCAAAACTGCACTGCATACTCCAACTATTGAAAACAAAGTGTTCCGAGTGCCATCACGACAGCGATTTACATTCTTGCTGGTGGGAAAGTATTTCAGGGAGATTAGTCACTGGGGGACTTGAGATGATTGTTTAAATAACAAACATTTTTGGTCTGATCTGCATGTTGGTTCCAGAGTGCCCTATACCTTTCATTTTCTATTCAGATTAACCACCCCCCCTGAGCTGAGGGCCTGAGGAGCACCTGGGCCACTGCTCTACTACATAGGGAACAGATATATTTGTGCTTTGATTTGTATTTTGAATCATGCTTGTATTTGACTGACTTAAAGGAGAAGTTAACCTAAAATGTTTAGAAGCAGAACTTACTATGCCAGAACCAATATTTTCTGTTATATTTATGGTGTAAACAGGCCCGGACTGGCAATCTGTGGGTTCTGGCAAATGCCAGAGGGGCTGCTGTATGGTTCCATAGAAAGTTAACATATAGTGGGCTGGTAGGAGGCTGTTTTGGGCTGGTAGGGGGCTGTTTGGGCCTCTGTGTACTAGGAATGGCAGGGCCTATTTTGACTCCCAGTCCAGGCCTGGGTGTAAACCATGGGTCCCCAACCTTTTTCCCCCATGAGCAACATTCAGCTGTAAAAAGAGTTGGGGAGAAACACAAGTATGAAAAGTGCTCATGGGTGGTGCCAAATAAGGGCTGTGATTGGCTAATGGCAGCCCCTATGTGGACTGGAAGCCTACAGGAGCCTCTGTTTGGCAGTACACCTGGTTTATATGCAAAAATAAGCACCTGCTCTGAGAGCAACATCCAAGGGGTTGGGGAGCAACATGTTGCTCACCAGCTACTGGTTGGGGATCAATGGTGTAAACCATTCAAGGCACCTGGAAAACTTTAGAAGGTAAGAAAATTCTGACAGTATTCTCTGTCTCTAAATGGGGATTATCTGAGGTACATATTTGTGTCCAAAAGCCTGTGGTTGCCTTGGGGTACTTCAAATACCAAAAAGATAATTTGTAACATTTATAGCCTAATTATTTGTCAAGCTTTAATTCTCTTTTAAGCCTTTCATAATATTAGTAACTAAGCGTATTTGTGTAAATCTGAGTGGGAGTTCTCAGCTTTTTGCTGAAAGCATTGCTTGAGCTAAGTGAATCACTTATGCACTAATTCAACTGATGGGCCAAATGGATCAGTACCCTGTGATCACATTCCACACCGATTCCACATACTGTAATGTCTTATAATGTCTGTATCAAATGCATTCGCCATTCATAGTATTATGTTAACCTAGTAAAGCATGGCTAGATTAATGAGACAAACACATCTGAACTATTACAATCCATAGTTTGGAAAGATCCATGTGCAGATTGTGTCAATATGTACATTTATTGTATGCGGCACTCTCCTGCTACTGTGGGAAATTTGCTTTTGTGCCACTCCAGGTGTCCCATGAGATATGAGGCATGAGATAAACTGGAGTGCCTCCACTCAGGGTGGGGACAGACTATTTCTGATAGCTGACCCTGGGAATCATTCTGAACCACAATTACAACCCCTGAGAGGTTGATTTGCAGAAAAACTAGTAACATTAGAGTAATATTTACATACATATAGTCTGCCAGTCGCACATAACACAGACATTTGGGGGAATGTAATAAAAGTCACAAAGGGAAAAACAATTGCACCAATAATAATATGAATTCACATTTGAATTTTATTTGCAGTGTAATATTCTTCCACTGTTATTGCATTGTGAATTTCAATTGCGCACTTAAGAAGAGCTTGAAGGTGTTGCAATCTTTTGGAGCAAACATAACTTTTTCAGTAAGAAGTTTTATTACATTACATTGGTGCAAACTATAACATTCGTAAACCTTTTTCCACTGTCAGAAGAGGTTGCTAAATAGTTTCCGGGTTCGCAGAAGCTATATTAAATTCGCACAAAAGAAAATTTATGCGTGCAGAGGCATAACTTTTCACACTGCGATTCTACAGATGTTAAATTATTAAGAGGTAAAACTATGAAAAACATTGCCATCTAGAAGCTGTCAATGTCATGTAGACATCAATAGGAGTAATATGTTTCCAATTGTAAAATATTTCCTTAATTCAAAGTTTTTAGAGGTTTGGGGGGGGGATGTTTTGTTTGTAACTGCACCAAGATTTAAGGTTTTCACATTCCTTTTCAACATAGTTCTGCATTTTTATCCGTCCATGCTTTTTATATTCAGATATTTTTATAAATGACTTGGCATTCATGGTTTTAGGGAAAATACTTTTTTTTTGTGGTTTCTAAAACTGCTAATACCACTAAAATCAGAATGTTGATAAACAGGCCTCCGCTTGTCAAATTTAACCCCTTTTGAACCTATTTAAACTAATTAACCCAAGAAACCTTTTTTTTTTCTTAATTCACTTCACCTGTAAGAAGTCATGAAATAGTACATTGCAAATTCATCTGGAACATTAATACCTCAAATGTATTATTTATTGTGTCAGTTGTCTTGAGTGCAAAGATACCTGAGAACATTTTTCTCGTTACCCTACATTTACAATAGACTCCTCTCCCAGAAAAGAAGCATTGGTAGACCCCATTGTATGGAACTCTCTCTCAATGCCACAGTTTTAGGTGACAATACATATGCATATGTAAAAATCTCATTCTGTGGGAGAAAAGCTTTTTAGCATGAGATTTCTCACAGTCCCAGTCATTAATAAATGCTTTGGGTATATTTATCAAAGAGGGAAGTAAGAGATGACCAAAGTCCACTAGAGTGAAATACCACCTCTCTCCATTCATTTCTATGGGATTTTTAAAGGCATATTTATCAAATGGTGAACTTTCACTTTCACCCTTCGATAAATACACCTTTAAAAATCCTATAGAAATTCATGGAGAGAGGCGGTATTTCACTCTTACTTCCCTCTTTGATAAATATACCCCTTTAGATTTACTAAAGGGCTAATTAAAGTGATCTTGTGCTTAGGTCAATTTGCATACAGTGGGTAATTTAAAGTTGTATGGAGGTCTTTATTATAAATGTTGCTGCAAATGGTTTATTTTACACATATCCAAGGAACCTTAATAAAGACAAGCGAGTTAATAGAATGCCCTACGCATGAGCCCACTGTAAAATGAATGTTCCATATGTTATGAGAATGTCTGGAGAAAACCGGTTACCCAAAAAAAGTTTGTCAACCAAAAAAAGTTTAATTCAGGACTTTTGCAGGAAATTCTGCTTCAAAAAAGGAAAAGTCGCCAGCGTTTTCTAAACTTTGGTGCATTTTTGGCTCACTGGATATGATGTAAGTGACAGAAGATCGAGGAAGATCTAGCTGCTTTATAGCACTTCGCCTGGTCTGAGGTGGTGAAGGCAACTCTGCGAAAGAGGTAACATTCAGAAAATCAGCATTTTAGTGAATTTGCGGAGTAACTTCCGTTCACCAGAGCAAAAAGTCGCCTGGTGATAGAGTGTGAATGACCGTTAGCGACGGTCCCATTCGCTAGCAAATTGGCGCCTGTGCCTGTTAGTAAATTGGCTATATCCCTGCGGGTGACAACACTGGCGAAAAATCACTAGCGTTAGCCACTTTGCTCTTTGGTAAATCTACCCCCTGGTCTTTTATTGTAAAATAAAATAATGATAAAATAATGATTATTGCAAGAATTAGCAAGATAAGAGACTAATTTATTCTTAAATATAGGGAAAAGATGAAATATGTACATATATGATGTTCCTTTGTGATTAATTATAATTATATATTCTACAGCACTATTGACAATACTGTGAACAGCATGGATTTACTCACACTAAAAAAATCTTGCGTATTATTGACTTTGTCATCCAATAATGTGCATTACATTATCTCTCCAGAACAGTTTCACTAAAAGCATTTTATATATATTTGCTGGGTAAGTAGTAAGTTATATTTCAGCTAATGTTGCTTTTAATACTGACTATTCGCCTTGGACTTTATTCTGCTGTTGAACCTTTGTTGACTTTAGTAAATTCTTTATATTCAGTAGCAACACTTAGGGGCCAATTTATTATACTGGATGAAATTTGCAGAAAAAAATGGTGTAAAAAGCTGATTTGCTGCCTTTATTTTACACTGCTTCAGGCCTTTGCAAGTAAGTTCCAGTGGAATGCCGTTTTTTTTACCAATGCCTGCCAATGTGTGGCAAATTATTCTGCTATTTTATATGCCACATAATAAATCTGCCCCACAAAAATGATCTTCTAAAAGAATGAGCCCCAAAATTATAATGTAGATGTTTGGGTTTAAAGATAAACCCCCATGCATAATGAACTCTTATGTCTATGACACACACCCACAGCACTGAAGAAGTGTATCAGTGTTTGCAGATAACACAAAACTATGTATAAATATATAAGGGGATCATATAATAATCTCTCTAATGCTTTATTTACTAGTAGGTCTTTCCAGCTGACACAAGGTCACCCATTCCGATTAGAAGAAAAGAGGTTCCGCCTAAATATTGGGAAGGGGTTTTTTACAGTGAGAGCTGTGAAGATGTGGAATTCTCTCCCTGAATCAGTTGTACAGGCTGATACATTAGATAGCTTTAAGGAGGGGTTGGATGGCTTTTTAGCAAGTGAGGGAATACAGGGTTCTGGGAGATAGCTCATAGTACAAGTTGACCAGGGACTAGTGAGCAAATTGGAGAGGCTTTTATATGGTTTTTTTTTATTTTTTGCCTTCCTCTGGATCAACTGGCAGTTAAGCAGGTTTAAAAATTTGAAAGGTTGAACTTGATGGACATGTGTCTTTTTTCAACCTTACTTACTATGCTACTATGTTACTATGTGCAAAGCTGCTCAACATGATTTGCAGCCATCATTGGCTAGTGGTGGGTCACCAGGAACACTTGGGGGCAGATTTACATAGGGTAGAATATCAAGGGTTAATTAGCCCTCGATATTTGACTGCCGAATGTAAATCCTTCGGTTTCCATATCGAAGTTGAAAGATTTACCGCAAATAGTTTGATCAAACGATCGAGCGAAAAATCGTTCGATTCGAAGGATTTTAATCCATCGATCGAATGATTTTTCTTCGACCTAAAAATTGTTAGAAAGCCTATGGGGACCTTCCCCATAGGCTAACATGGCACTTCAGTAGGTTTTAAGTGGTGAAGTTTTTTTTAAAGAGACAGTACTTAGGCTATCGAATAGTCAAATGGTCGAATGGTCGAATAGTCAAACGATTTTTAGTTTGATTCGAAGTCAAAGTCATAGTTGAAGGTCGAAGTAGCCAATTCGATGGTCGAATTAGCCAAAAAAAAACATTTGAAATTCAAAGTTTTTTTTCTTCTATTCCTTCACTCAAGCTAAGTAAATGGGCCCCTTATTGTTGACCCATGGTCCTGGCCCAGTTTTCATGTGGCATGGTCATACATGACTGCTAAACCTGTTGTGCACTTGGTGAGCTGTTTTGGCGAAACATATACGTTTGGTGCTGGGGGGTGATGCAGTTACGGATGGGGTCAGGAAAGATTGTATCTAGGATTTAAAAATGACAATGAGTGGTTAATTCCCATAACATTTACTCACTAATGGACTAAAAAAGCTAAATAACACATTTGGGTCACTTTCACTAGAAACTATTTATCCTGTATGTTTTTGGGTTGTGGGAGGAAACACACACTAACAAAGAGACAAATGCAGGCTCTTTAAAGGTATAATCTCATGGGAAAAAAATGTTTTTTCCAAAACGCATCAGTTAATAGTGCTGCTCCAGCAGACTTCTGCACTGATATCTATTTTTCAAAAGAGTAAACTGATTTTTCTATATTTAATTTTGAAATCTGACATGGGGCTAGATATATTGTCAGTTTACCAGGAGCCCCCAGTCATTTGACTTATGCTCTGATAAACTTCAGTCACTATTTACTAGTCCCACCTGCACTTGGCGCGTACATGAGTCTGTGTGAGTACAGCCCCCTTCAGAATAACTGAGTGTGTCTACTCCTGCAGCTGAATGGAAGAAAGCGCAATGCAGTGGAAACCGCCCATGTGTAAGAGCCCTTAGACTTTGGTAAGCAAATACACAATTACATAAGTGCAAGATCACATCACATTATATATAAAGATTTGACATTTTTTAACTACTGGTCCTTTGATTTACTAAATGAATGGAGATGTTTAGTGATTATAGAGGTTCTGCTGAGTATAATGTGCAATGCAGATGCCACTGTTTGTGAGAAAGCCAATGTTACTACCCTTGCCAGTGAAAATTATATACTCGAGTATAAGCCGACCAGAGTATAAGCCGAGGTACCTAATTTTACCTACTAAAGCTGGGAAAACTAATTGACTTGAGTATAAAAAAAAATCTCTGCAGGCTGTAGCATTTGCTATCTTTGCATAGTTATTCTCAGGGTTAGGGCAGATTCGCATTCCAGAACCGGAGATTTGCGGTAAAAACATAGTGCGGGTGCATCGCGGTGCAGCGTTCGTGAAGCAGTAGGGGGCTGTTGCTTGCTCAGTCCACATCCACTCAGAGGCGCAAACAGCACAGCTGGGAGCAGTAAGGAAGATGTTCATACGGGGCCGGTTACCTCTACTCTCCTTTCTGTGTCTTTTCGGAGCAATTAAGGCAAAGTTGCGGGGCACGGGACACCGGTCAGTAGCTCAGACATTCGTGAAGCAGTAGGCGGCTGTTGCTCGCTGACTTGAGTATAAGCTGAGGTAGACTTTTTCAGCACATTTTTGGTGCTGAAAAACTCGGCTTATACTCGAGTATATACGGTATATGTTGCATTTTTGTCACATCAGAAGGAAAATTAAAATGGCACATTTGAAATGCTGTCTCAATCTATCATCAAAAGAGTTCAAGTAGTGGGAAAGTCAAGTATATAATGGATATCAAGGCAAAGAAGGGAAGGGGATGGTTGTCATTTGCACAAACATAAGATGGTTTATTGTAATCCCCATGGCCTTAATCATAATCTGGATCTAGTTGCTTTTAACTGTTTTTAATCGTATATAAATCTCTAACCTCATTGAGTGTGAATATCACATTTTTTTGGTTCTTAGTCTTAGATGTTGTTTAGTGCCTCTTATTTCTTGAATGCAGATAAGAAATGCAAATACTAAGCTTGACACTGGCAAATGGGCAAATAGTTCATGGAACAGTTCATCAATCTTATGCAAAGCAATTTAGTTCTTTATATTGAAACTGTGGTTAATTTGCTATTTAACGATATAAGTACAGGACTGCAACAGGGAAAGTACAGGAGTGGATTTCTTAATGCGCACATTGGTTCTTTTCACCAGGGTTTGTTTTAATGTTTCAAAAACAGTTTTTACTAATGAAGCATATATTATGTTTGATTCATATATTTTACTTGACTGCTTCAGGAACACATGTTATACAAAATGATTTATTCATTTCCTAATTCTTGCATCGCTCTACTAATTATATGGAGATTTAATGAGAAGTGTTGACATTTCCCTTTTTTTTTTAAAATCTGAACTGGCCCCCCTCTATACACATGATGAAATTGGAAACATCCAGTTTTGAAGAATTTGTCAGTAACGATACTTTGTTACAGTTTTATCAGATGAACAGTGACCTTTAATAAGGTTCAGTTGTTTAACATTATTCATTTAGTTGTTCAACCAAATAACGCTGTGTTTGTTCATGTTACAGCTCAGTGCACTAATCTGTGTCACAGTGCCCCTGAAAAAAAGGATTTGATAGTCTTTGTCCTAGATTAAGCTGAAGGTTTTAAAATTTAGCATACAAAAGGTCTCAGTGAAATTGAAAACATTCAACAGCATTAAACATTTGTTGAATTAATCGGTGTATGTTTTCATTTTAGTAACAAGCAAATGCATTTAGATATAATCCCAAATCATTTATCTCAAATGCATTCTTAAAATTCAGTAAAAGTAATTATATTTTTTGGTAATTTTATGTGTTTACTATCAACAAAACAGCAATAAAAGCTAATTGTTTTGTGTTTATGCTGGGCTGAATAACTTTTGACCAGAATGAAAATGCAGCAATACTAAGCAATCAGAACCTTGTCATACAAAAGCAAAAGACTCCACTGGAGAGCTCAGTCAGGCACAAGTCTTTTGCTGCACTTGAAATGCTTGGTAATATGGTTAAAGGGGAAGGAAAGGCATTTTTACTTGGGAATGCCAAAAGTTAGGCACTTCCAAGTGATTATATCTACTTCTCTGACACCTATCAGGAGAAAACTGCAGCAGCCCAGGCAGTGGCGTAACTAGATATTACTGGGCCCCACAGCAAATTATTTTTCAGGCCCCCAAAATGTTTAGAGGTTGACTTGTTTCTCCAATATTTATTGAAATTGTATATTAATTAGGGCCTCGTGGGGCCCCTATACCTCCTGGGCCCCCCTGCAGCCGCAGGGTCTGCTTCCTCTATAGTTATGCCCCTGAGCCCAGGGAGCACCACGGAGCTCCTGCCTCTTCTTTCTTCAAATTCCTGGGGCAGACACATGAGAATTAGAATGAAAAAGCCAGTTTTTTCCTTAAAGTTTGGTTTTTCGCTCTACTATGCAACTTTTGGCACCCGAAGTATAACATGCCTTTCCTTCTCCTTTAAATGACTGAAAAGTAAAGATTTCACATATCTGTAACATTTTGATGAACCCTCTTCAAATGTTAGCCCTCAAAGGTCAGAAATGGGGGCTTGATCTGAAAAAGTAGCAAACACTGTTCTATAGTGATTAGTGATGAGCGGAATTTTTCGCAGAGTTTAGTCATGAAAATGACGCCCATAAATTCCAATGGGGGAAGAAATTGTTGTGCAACAAAAAAAAATCGCTGCCTCGCACATCAAAAACATTTTTTTGCCCATAGACCAATTTCTGCTGCTTCGTGATTTTTCAGCAAAGTGAAATGGGTCATATTGGCTCATGCGTGAATCTGTCCAAACCATGGAAAAATTTGTGAAATTTGCAAAGTGCAATTTGCAATTAGCATTCTTTCACCATGCTTTCTTTTCACCACAAATGCATTGGAGTCATTAGCCAAAAATGTTTTGGAATAAATGTTTTTTTTTCTCCTATTCGGATTGATGAGAAGTGCTGTGAAGTTAAACTAACCCATGGGCCATTTTCTTTTATTTAAAATTTCTTTGATTTACTATTTTTCCTTTATATTTGTAAAAACACCATATACAGTAAAAATAATAGTAGTAGTTGTAGGCAAAGATGAAGTTTAAATGCAATCCAAGGGGCTGATTTAAAGGGGACCTGTCACCCTAAGAAATAATTTCAAATTCTTTTCTATCATGTTAGTTGAGCAAAATAAACTTTACTTACACTGTATTTATTATTTAAATTTTGTTTCCTTCTGTTTTGGAATTATACAATCACAGCAAGCAGGCAGCTGCCAATTTGTGGACACGGTTATTAAGGGAAATTGTGTATCACCCCAAAATCTTGTGTATGAACCAGAATGAGGGACCTAATGTCCATGTGCAGTGCCGTACACAATTATAGAGCCTGAGGAGGGAAGGGGGAATGTGAGGAGAGCAGTGACATCTATGTGCTGAATGGAAAGTGAAAGTATTTGACTGCCCCTCCTCTATACCACGGGCATAGAGGCGGGGCAGGTAATATTTGATTGACAGTTTAGATATTTAAACAGGTATGGATGTTTTAATGAAAAAAAATTTTGGGGTTCCATATTTAATTTGGAAAGGACTTTCATTAAGCAGTTTTTTATGTGTAGGTGACAGGTCCACTTTAAGAATGTTCTGGGAACTTTTATTTTTCCAATACGGACTTTTTAGTACAAACAATCATGTTTTTAATTAGACTTCCTTTTTTCAAAATCCACAGGGGCACATTTACTTACATGCGAATTTTAGCTTCAGAAGACTCCACCATACTTTGTGCAACTACGTCAGACATTAATTTGTGATGAATACACACATTCATCAAAATGCGCAATTACAGTACATCTCAGCAAAAGAGCTAGCATTATTTTTTTCCTAGGGAAACTTTGTTAACTTACTAACACTTATGTCAATTTAAATACAGTGGGTATATTAAGGTCATATGTAAAGTATGCATTTATTAGTGATGTTGGTGAAATTTGCTGGAAGTGGCCACTTATTATTAAAATGTCTAAGGAAGAAAAATAAAGACAATAGAGATCCTAGGCTATGAGCCCACCCTAAAACAAACGTGGCATAAGCTTCAAATGCTTAAAAAAGTGTAAATAACATATATTTAACAGTTAGAAATTGTAAACATAATTCCACTTTAAATATAAAAAATCACCAGCGTTTTGTCTTTTTTATGACTTTTGGAATACAGGATATAATGTCACTGTCATGATAATGTTAAGGATAACACTTTGATTAATTAGTGGATTAACAAACTTTCACCTGAGCAAAAATTCACCTGAGCAAAAATTCACCTGGCGAAATGGCGCAAAACATCTCCAGCACTGAGGTTTTTCGCTAGCGAATCGTGTTACTCGACTTTTAGTAAATTGGCAATGACCCTGCAAATTTTTCCAAAAACTTAGTCTTCTCTCTTAAAGGAAAACTATACCCCAAAATGAACACTTAAGCAACAGAAAGTTCATATCATATTAAGTGGCATATTAAAGAATCTCACCAAACTGGAATATATATTTAAGTAAATCTTGCCCTTTTACATCTCTTGCCTTGAGCCACCATTTTGTGATGGTCTGTGTGCTGCCTCAGAGATCACCTGACCAGAAATACTTCAACTCTAACTGTAATAGGAAGAAGTATGGAAGTAAAAGACACAACTCTGTCTGTTAATTGGCTCATGTGACCTAACATGTATGGTCTGTTGGTATGTTTGTAAGTACAGTGAATCCTAAGATCCCAGGGGGCGGCCCTTATTTTCTATTTATGATTACCCAATGGCACATACTACTAGAAAAGTGTATTATTATGAAAATGGTTTATTTACATGAAGCAGGATTTTACATATGAGCTGTTTTATGCAATATCTTTTTATAGAGACCTACATTGTTTGGGGGGTATAGTTTTCCTTTAAGTAAATCTGCCCCATAAAATCCATGAATACAAAAGTACATCAAGTAAAAGCTGTCGAGGTCATGTAGAAGTCAGTGGAAGTTGCCCTTCTTTTCTTGCAAAGATCTGTCTTTCATTTGTGGTTATAGAGCTTTACAGCGATTCTGAAGGTCCGTTTTCAATCAAACATTTGTTTGTTCACGAAATTCAAGAATTTATTTTCGGGATTGATCAGCGGCTATTTTCGTTTGTGATATGGATCTTTGTAATCAGATCTTTTAATAACTTTCATGGCATTCATGGTTTTAGAGAAATAGAGTTTATTTGTGGTATCACAAAACTCAATTACCACTAAAATTTGACCTTTAGTAAATGGACCTCCAAGTGTCAGGGGCCAAGCAGACAACACGCAGCACAAGCCAAATACAGACAAAGGTCAGGGCAGGAGGCAGTCAATGAAGTCCAAAATCCAGGCAGGTCAGGGAAGGTGACACACTGAGTAATCTGAATGCAGTCAAAAGGTTAAACCAGAAAAGAAAGCAGATGCAAGATGCAGGGCTTACTGTACCAAACAGATGTCAGGTTGGAATCATGTAGTTGGCCTCCTGCTACTGCTTTGAAACATGCAAGAAGATGAAAGTAAGTGGCCACCTTCCTCTGATGGTGGATATGCATGCTATGTGTGCCACTGGCCTTAAAAACATCAAATCTTATCATGTGACATGCACCTTTGGTCAGTGGCACCTTGGACTGTCAGAAATTGTAGCTGACATTACATGACCTGGGCAGGGCCAAATATCTGCCTTGCTTTCCCTTCAATCACTGGCCTAGAAATAAACACAACTTACCTCTTTTTTCCATTGGATTTTTAATTTTTCAGCCACAGCTTCATTAGAGAAACATAAATATAAATAACAAATAAAAAAATACATAACAACAGTATTCTCACTATAAATATTTGCAAAGAAATAACATAAACAGAACAGTAAAATTAACACCTGCAAGGTCCCTGACAATGGACCAAAAATACCTGTTTGTCAATTGGACCAGCCACCAGACACTTGTGCTCTCTAGCATGGTGGGTACATTGGATTTCATGCCTCAACCCACACCTCCCAGAGACCCACACCCTTAAAGAGGATTCTAACGAAGTCCCACTGCCAATGCAATTTGAGTGTAGGACTGGCCAGATATGGGATGACTTTGACATAGTTGGCCAGCTTAAAGTGGACCTGTCACCCAGACACAATCTGTATAATAAAAGTCCTTTTCAAATTAAACATGAAATCCAATTTCTATTTTTTATTAAAGCATTCATAGCAGTTTTAAGATCATTTAGAAATCTCAGCTGTCAATCAAATATTGTCTGCCTCTCCTCTATGCCCTGGGCATAGACATGGGGCAGACAATTACTTTCACTTTCCATTCAGCACTTCCTAGATATCACTGCTCTCCACACATTCCCCCCCAGTTCTCTTTACCATTTAATTGTGTAGCCATGTTGGTGCACAAACAAGATTCTGAGATGATGCAAGGCTTTCCATAAAAACAGTGTTCACAAAATGGCTGCTGCCTGCTTGCTATCATTTTGAATTCCCAGACTGAAGGAAACAAGATTCAAATAATTTATATAGTGTAATTAAAGTTCATTTTGCTTGACTAATGTGATAAAATAGGATTTTGAATAATTTTTTTGGGCGACAGGTCCCCTTTAAATATATTGCAATATATGGACAAACAATCTTTGTTTTGTTTAAAGGGTAAGGCATTTTTTAGCTGTATGCACAAAATGTCTCCATGTCTTAAATATATCGATAATGGGTTGAGTGCAGAGAACCTCTTGTATTTGTCTATATACAAGAGGTATATATATATATATACTGTACATATACAATATAGCTAATGTTTTGGTTTTATATTGATGATTAAACACGAGATTGGTAAAACAACTAAATATTGCAGAAGGGCATGCACTGATACCCATGAGCATATGAGCGTATGAGCATATGGGCAGATGCAATTAATATATGCAACACAGGAAAATAGCAAATACACATTTGTCATCTTCACCTACTAATATGGCAACGAGGGGACATTTTGCTTAATGTGTTTTATTATTTAGTTAATACCAAATCTAAAATGTTACATGCAATACCATGGCAATTCATGTCAGATTTTTAGTGATACAATTATTACTGAGTGGACTGTTTTGTTTAACATTCACAATTTTGTTGGGTAATTAATTTAGAGCACAACCAGGGTTTAACAACAGAGACAACAGATTCAGAGTTCAGATGTCTCTGTGGGGGATCCGGAAAAGTGCATTTGTCAGAAACTGAAAAGCTGGGGGATGGGATGGCTCCTATAAGCATTTTCCTATCACTGGTAAACGAGGTAGTAAGGTAGGAGTGAGCAACTGCATTATTATTTGGTTATTTTCTCATTTGCTGGGGGTGCGGTTGCATAGCTCTGGATCAACAAAGTTAAGATTAATGAACATTGATGGACTTTTTTTTGTTAGTCTCGCTAAATATATTTTCCTTGAGAGGCTGCAGGACACCACAAGTAGAAAAATGTTCAATCACCTTCTCAAGGCCACTTTAAAATATCACATAGAACAGCACATGTTTTCAATCATGATCAGTAAATCTACACCGGTGCCAGGTGACTCACAAACGTTCCAGTGATTTGATAGAGACATTTATGTATTAGAGTTTTCCGTGGTGTTTACACTTCATAAATCTAAAAGTTTTAGAGTTTTACAGAAATAAAAAAAAAACACTAGTTTTAAAATATGACTTGTGAAAAGAAAAAAGAAATGCAAATCTTAGTAAATCGGCCCCTTGGTTGCAAGTAACTTAATGAATGGAATTTTTCAGAAGATGATTGTGGTAAACTTTACACTTGTGGTGTGTAGATGACCTCTATAAACTCATTAGTGTACACCTTCCTAATTTTGTGGCCTCAATCGTGCCCACACTGCACCAGCCACAAAAACCCCTTGGGATCTCACTCCATCTGCAACCTCCCCCCGGAACCCCTGATGTACCTTCCTAATCTTGTGTACGCAATAGGGCCAGTGCCACGCCAATGTACAGGCAGTAAAGCCCAGTTCAACCCTGCAAAACCCTTTTTTTGCTCCTTACTACATCCCTTCTTTTGTGTCTCAAAACATTCCTGGCCCCATCTACTCCTCTTAGAGTAACTATTTGGTACCACTTGGCACAACCCATTAACACTGCTGTTTCAGAACTTAAACATTTTTCTCTTGTTGCCCCTTGTTTTCAGAATGCAAACAAAAGTAAGATCAAAAACTACCTCCTCGAGCACTCTCATAATATCCGAATGGGCACCTATGCAGTGATTTCTGTAAACTAAAGCACTTAATATCATGCTGTTTATTACGGTGTTACCCATCCACTTACATTGTAAGCTCTACAAGGCTGAGACCCCTTACAATTTATTTGAATGTAAAGGTCCTTTGTATTTATGTGTATTTATTAGTGTATTGTCCCCAGTTTGTTCAATTGATTTATTGTTCTGCTGTACAGTGCTGCATGCATAAATAAGAATAATCATACATATACACACACTTGATTTGTATGAAAGTTCAAACGAACATTTTTGTTTTAATACTGGGAATATCACCAACAGCACTGTCATTCAAATTGTCTCATATTCTAGTTAAGTTTCATAAGCATTCATTGGTGCCAAAATACTTTTAATGAGAATATTGTTCTCATTTTCTGTATTCTGCTTTTTTTATTCTTTGTGATTTTAATTTTAATGAAAGATTTAGTTATAGGACTTTATGATTGTGTTCGGCATAGTTAAAAAATAAAACAAGAGGGATTGCTTTAGATTAGATTTATTATGTAAAAAATGCAATAGCAAAGCCTTCTGGCTGAAGTATAATGAAATTTTTTTTTTATTTTGAGCTCTTCCTTCATCATATCAAGATTTCTTGTTATTAAACATCACTAAGACTGCAAAAAATTATTTATATAAATAATTGTTTAATTTATAATGATCATTACAGTGAATGATAGTATTCAACATAGATAAAACAATAAATACGCTCAAATGAATGTGTTCGCCTTAGCCGGATACTGTAGACACATTTTAACTGAGCTGATTCCTTAAACACCAATTGAGAGGTCATATACTATTGCTATGGGTGCAAGTGCTAAGAAGCTATCCCTAGGCTAGGCAACAAATAAGGAAGCTTGATGTCACAATTGGCTTGCAGCACTTCCCAGCGTTCCAGCTTTATAAACTCGATATACTATTACATTATATTATTGTCAGCGTTAATGAAAATACTACAAAACCACAAAGGAACCACAAAAATGTTGTGTTTTGAGAGTATTCTTGTGTTCTTTTTCGGGGACATACTTCATGAGTATCTCATAAGACTGAAAAAGCTGTGGGGTTTCTATGGTATCTACGTATCACTTTCCATTATACTTTATCAACCATGTCTTTATGCAATATAAACAGTATAAAAAAACAGTATAACTCAATTCTGCCCCTCTAACTTTACAGTCAAGTGTGACAAAAATATTTACACTTTTATTGTCTGGTCCTTCCCGTTCTCAACTGCACTAAAATTATAAGGTATAATATAATTTTTTACAAGAGAAGCAGAAGCACAGCTCTATAAGCTTTCATTGTGTTTATCAACCATGTTTCAGGTGGAATTATGTCCTATTGCAGGTATACAAAAATAAATTCACCGTTTACAGGTACAGCACAGATATCCACTCACAAATGTGTGGCTTTGTGGATATTTACTTATCTCTAGATTGATACAAATCAATGGCACCTTAACTGGTGATCTTAACAGACTATTACACATGCATACAGTTCAATGATCCTAATCCTGGTGCTAGACTCATTTCTATAAGTGGTTTTGTCTCCAAGAACAATTAGCAAAACAATACATTTGTAACAGCCAAATTGCTGGGATGCAGTTCCCAGTGGTACAAAGAAAAGGTATTTAAGTGCAAACAAACATGTTACCCATTGCAAACCTATTTTTCTGGTCTAATATTAATTTACTAGTAGCCCAGAGTGTTATTTTAGTGTAATCTCAGTGCAGACCATGTGCATTCATTTTAATATACTTTCTGTATATCAAATGAATCTACAATGCTATGTAATGATAATTTTTTGAGTAACAGGCACTCTTATGTTTAAAATGACCTGCATGATATTGGAGGAACAATATTATTATTTTGTTATAGGAAAGTTAAGATATTTAAGAATTACTCTGTTTGATTCATCTGTGAAGCTCTCTGTTATTGAACACTGTTTTGTTCCTTTGGCTTTGGCTGCCATAGTCTTTCCTCTGATCACTAAGTGACCTTTGGTCTGGACTCTCACTGGGCTGTTTCCTGTTGTTTACCTACATTTTTGCTATTGCCTTGTCCTTGATCTGCCCCTAGAATCTGCTGACCCCTATGACTTGTGTCCTGGCTTTGTTTGATCTTATTATCATCTGCAAACTCTCTGGTTCTTACTCTGTCCAATGGGGAGCTTGGCAGCATTTCACCATAATCTGTGGCTTGGTAGAAATGACTGAGCTAAAATGAGCAGGACAGAAATAAGTTCAATAGCATTCCATAACATTCTGTCACTTTTCTATAACTAAAAATGTTTTTATAATCTTTATTTTTTCTATATGCTACTCCAGTTTGCAGTAGTATATTTATATATTCTGAAATATCCTTGTTAAAAGTTAGATAGCAAAAGTACATAAACTAGAAAGCAATTTAGAAGATCTATGTATACCCACTATGTAATATATAATATATAGTATATAGTAGAATGACAGCCTAAGAAAAAGAAATTGATGCCAATTAACCTCAAAGGGTATTAAATATCCCCCCTTGAAATCAAAATGGTACTTGGAGGAGTACCTCTATTAAGAGTTAATTTCATTAGCCTTGGATTTTCTTTCTTGCTGAAAAAGTTTCCAGCCAAGCATCTTGAAACTATGTAATGTATCTGCCAGTACAGCTGCATCGGGGTGAGAAATCCACAACTTCACAGATCTCACTGTAAACAAATCTGCACCTCTTCTCCAGCATAATCAATCCCAACTTTCCCAGCTTATTTTCATAACTAATAACTTCCATACCATGTATCAGCTTAGTCAATATTCCTTGGACTTTGCCTATTTCAGTAATGTTCCTTTTGAGTACTGGGCGCAAGACTTGAAAAGGGACATTACTTCATTGATTTAAATTCTTCTCTAGCTTCTGGAACATTCCCTTCTCCTTTCAAACATGCCTGTGTAAAGCCTATTCTTAAAAAGGCCACGCTTGACCCATCCTGTCTGTCAAATTACCGTCCTGTCTCACTTCTACCACTTGCCTCTAAACTCCTAGAATGTATTGTGTTCTCCCGTATTACTAACTTTCTACACACCCATGACCTGTTGGACCCTCTGCAATCTGGTTTCCGGCCTGGTCACTCTACTGAGACTGCTTTGTGCAGAGTTACAAACGACCTTCAAGTTGCCAAAGCCAAAGGTCACTTCTCCATCCTTATCATCCTTGACCTATCAACTGCATTTGATACAGTTGATCACTCTCTCCTGATGCAGATTCTGTATTCGCTTGGCATCCATAACCAGGCTGCATCTTGGCTTTCTTCTTACCTCTCTAACCGATCATTCACTGTCTCCTATGCTAACAACACCTCATCTCTAGTACCACTTAATGTGGGGGTGCCGCAAGGCTCTGTACTTGGTCCGCTGTTGTTCTCCCTGTACACTCTGTCTTTGGGAGATATCATCCGATCATTTGGCTTTAATTATCATCTGTATGCTGATGATACCCAAATATATTTATCAACCCCTTCATTAACAGCTGAAACAGAGGCTCAAATCTCTAATTGCCTCCTAGCTATCTCAAATTGGATGAACCAGCGCCACCTCAAGCGCAACCTAACAAAAACTGAACTTATCCTCTTTCCACCTAAGCCTAGTCCTACTCCCCTTTTTACGATCTCTATTGATGGCAGGTTCATTAACCCTGTCAACTCAGCAGGCTGTCTGGGGGTAATCTTTGACTCCTCGCTCTCCTTCTCTGATCACATTAACACCACTGTCAAAACCTGTCACTTTTTCTTACGCAATATTGCCAAAATTCATCCCTTCCTTTTCACCCTCATGCATGCTCTCATCCTATCTCGACTAGATTACTGTAATCTTCTTCTAACTGGCCTACCTAATGCCCATCAGGGATGTAGCGAACTGTTCGCCGGCGAACTAGTTCGCGCGAACTTCGACTGTTCGCGTCCGCCGAACGTTCGCGAACGTTTGGGGACGTTCGCCAATTTGGGTTTGCACTCGATTAGGTCGAAGTAAACTCGTACGATCGAACGATTTAACAATTCGACCGTGGGAATAGTGTCTTCGATTCGAATGGTTCCGTCGTATCGAGCAGTCGAATATAATCGAAGTGATCGTTGCCCCACTTATATTCGAATCGTTCGATTCGAACGTTTATGCCCCACTTCCTTTCTGACATTTTTTTCATACAGGAAGCCCTCCAGTGGCCATTTTAGGTGCATTTTCGGCCTGATTGCGCACTTGCTATTTAGATTGCACAGGTGGAGGAGGTGTTTAAAGAAATTGAAAAAAAAAAGCCTGCAAATGGCTGGGAGGAGGATTGAGGAGGAGGAGGAGCAGGGGGAACGTCTCTCCAGCCCTGGTGAGGTGCCAACTGCGGCTGGATCCCACACTATGTGGGATCTTAGTCGTGGTAGATGGGGGAGAGAGGAGGGCTGGGGGGTCACCAACAGGGGTTCCTGGGTGGAGGAGGAGGTAGAGAGTCGGGGGTCCCATAGTGGGGGTGAGAGTAGGGCAGGGGGGTCCCGTAGTGGGGGTGAGAGTAGGGCAGGGGGGTCCCGTAGTGGGGGTGAGAGTAGGGCAGGGGGGTCCCGTAGAGGGAGGGAGGAGCGTAGGGCAGGGGGGTCCCGTAGAGGGAGGGAGGAGCATAGGGCAGGGGGGTCCCGTAGAGGGAGGGAGGAGCGTAGGGCAGGGGGGTCCCGTAGAGGGAGGGAGGAGCGTAGGGCAGGGGGGTCCCATAGAGGGAGGGAGGAGCGTAGGGCAGGGGGGTCCCGTAGAGGGAGGGAGGAGCGTAGGGCAGGGGGGTCCCATAGAGGGAGGGAGGAGCGTAGGGCAGGGGGGTCCCGTAGAGGGAGGGAGGAGCGTAGTGTAGGGAGGGTGTCCCCCAGCCCACACAGGGAGTCCCCCAGGGCACGCTGCGTGTCTCGCTCACCACCATCTGGGGCACGCAGCGTGTCACGCACCCCACCCAGGGCTGAGAGAGGCTTCCCCAGGAGGAGGCCACAGAGGCTGCCGAGCAGCTCGGAGGAGGAGATGGAGGCACCACCACCAACTGCCTCAGAGAGGAGAGAGGAGGAGGAGGAAGGTGATGATGGAGGAGAGGAGGGCCCCACCAACAAAATGGCCCGAAGGTTTACCGGTGAAGAGAATGGAGCACTGGTGGACGAGGTGATAGCGCGATGGGATGTGCTGTTTGGGAGTCAGTCCCATCGCATCAGTGCTGCCAGACGCCAACAACTCTGGCAGCAGGTGACGGACAGGGTGAACACTGTGGGCGCTTTACACAGGGATCGGACAACTGTGTATAAGCGCTACAGTGACCTGAAGCGTTGGCTAAGGGCAAAGCTGGTGACCAGGAGAGCTAAAGCCCAGAAGACCGGCGGAGGGCGTGTCCCTCCACTCAGACTTCAACCCCATGAGCGCCGGCTTCTGGACATTTTGGCCAAAGAGGGCAGTGAAGAACTGGACACAGACTGGATACGTAAGTAGACTTTTATAGAAACAAATATCTGACTCCTTTTGTTCCACATTCCCATTATTTACATAAATGTCTAATGTTCCCTTTAGCATATCACTTTGTTGGTAAAATATTGCTTCTGTTTTGCATTAGAGGAGTTTTTGTGCTTTTCTTTACAGCTTTGCTGTTTGTTTATTATTACTAGTTATTAAGTGCAGCTGTAACTGACAAAATGGGGAGCCATTTATTTATTAACCATTTCTCCACTATAGCACAAATGTTTAGAAACTGCTTTAAAGGGTGGTTCACCTTTAAGTTAACTTTGAAGTATGTTATAGAATGGCCAAGTGTAAGCAACTGTTCACTTGTCCTTCATTATTTTTTTAAATTACTCTTTTCAGCTTTAAAATGTGGGTCTAGAAAGAAAGGCTCTACACATTGATTTTTTATTACTCATCTAACTTATCAGAACATCCCCAATTCTATTCCAGTCTCTTATTCAGATAAATGCATGGTTGCTATGCTAATTTGGACCCTAGCAACCAGATTGCTGACATTGCAAAGTGTAGATCTGCTGAATAAAAAGCTAAACAACTCAAAAAACACAAGTATTGTCATCTATATAATTCTCTTCTGCTTGTATGATTGCAAATGTATTTAAGTTTTAACCATTCCATCCATAATAGCTGTGCCATTATAGATTCACGTTTAACCATTTCATCTCCCTAGTTGTGCCATTATACAGTAGATTTACGTTTAACCATTTCATCTTCCTTCCTGTGCTATTTCATTGGAGTTAGTATTTCGAATGAGCAATAAAATAGATTTGTAGCATGTGAGAGGTCTGTACACCAGGCTACTAGCCAAGTACACTTGCAATTCTATATTTTTTTGTCTCTTAATACCTTTTTTCTTTCTTTACTCAAAATTGCAGGACCACCGCAAACATCGCGCCCGGACAGTGACCAGGACCAGGGTGATGCTGCTCAGCAACCCCAGGAAGAGGGTGAGACTGATGACTCTGATAGAGCCCCGGAAGCTCAAGGTACAGACATGTTTAATGTTTGTGACAAATGTAATTGCTCCCTGAACTTGTTTAGAGCATTACTAATGTCCTATTTCACATTACAGAACACCGAGCTGAACGCCGCGCCCAGTCGCCAGCCGTGATTCCTGTGGTGCCCCCCAGACGTAAGATCAATGTTTATAACTAATAAACTCTTCCTTTATTTGTCAGTGTGTCACCAAAGATGCAAGTAATGGTTAAGCTGAGGAGAGGTGGTTAGGAGAACAAAATAGGATCAGACAGGGCCACCATCGGGGGGGGCAGTTGTCATGGGCCCGCACGTGTCTATGGGGGGGCCCGGCCATGCTTCACTTATTTGATTATCCGGGCCCCCCTGTCTTCAGCGTACTGCCAGCTCTCTGTGCACGGAAGCTTTTCGCCTATTAAGATTTCCTGTATCCTCATTGGTCCTTTAAGAATAAGGCCCAGTAAATCTGCATTGGGATTGGATCCCCTTAACGGGACTTATTCTTAAAGGACCACAAGGATACAGGAAATCTTAATAGTAGAAAAGCTTCTGTGCACAGAGAGCTGGCAGGCAGTACGCTGAAGACAGGGGGGCCCGGATAATCAAATAAGTGAAGCATGGCCGGGCCCCCCTTAGACACAAAACCCTCACGAGCAATTTTTCATAAAATTTGGGGGTATCTGAACAATTTTTTTTACTTGCAGGGGGGGCCCTTATCACCAATGGCTTTTTCTAACTTGTGTGTGGGGGGGTTACCATTTTTAGCACTGTTGTCTGTGTTGTTTTTAAACTGTAGTGTGGAGTTGGCGGGATCTGGGGTGGGGCCTAGGCTGGGTGGGCAGGCCCAGAAAATTAGTGTGGATGGGGCCCTGAAAATTTTGTTGTACGGGGCCCTGTGATTTCTAATGGCGGCCCTGGGATCAGACAGCAAAAGCAGAGTTTATATGGGAACCAGTAATAATATCTCCTTAGTGGCTGTTACAATGGAGGGTATGTTTAGTATTCTGAGCTGGGAAGAACTGAGCATGCTCATGAGCCAACAGCCAAAGCAAATTCCTGAGGCGGGGAAGAGTGAGTTAGAAGAGGAGAAGGCATTTAAATTATTAAGGGGATACTGCAGCCTTTACTGTTAACCTTTTAAAAACCAGTAGCACGTGTCTGAAGCTTTAAAAGAGGCCGTTCACTGATTACATTTTTGTTGGGAGCGTTTACATGTCCTTTAAAACAATTTTTTTTGTCTAAGAAAAAACATGTTTTCCAAGCTACAGACTGGTATGAGATTTCCACTGTAATGTTGTGTTTATGCCACCCCCCAGACTAAAACACCACCCCAATCTAACTTGGAACCTTTTGTAACCTTTTGTTTGTTGTGGGTTATGCACATGTCTAATATATATATTTATATTTGATTTTTCTTGTAGATCGTGCTGCTGCCACAGCAATTGGGGGACCACCACAAGAGGAAGGACGGCGACTGGCTGATCAACCTGCGGCACAACCGGGGCTCGTCAACGTGATGCAGGCCATGCTACGCCAGCAGCGCTACCAGGATCTCAGGATGAGGCGGTGGATGGCCCATATCTATGCAGAGATGCGGGAGACCCGGATGGCCATCCATCGAGGATTCCAGGACCTGGTGGCAGCCCAGTCTCACCGACCAAGGGGCCCTGCTGAGGGTGAAGTCCCTGGTCCACCTGCTGCTCCCCCTCCACCCCCTGAAGCTCCTCAACATCGGAGGGAAAGGGGGCATGGAAGGGGACACAGTCCTGTCCGAGGGGACAAACGTCCCTAGATCCAGTCTGTGTCATTTACCATCTGACACTGGCCTCTTTGCCTATTTTCTCCTGGTAACAAACTTTGCCCTATTGACGCTTCAGGTATCACTCTGTCCGTTACCCAGCAATGGGACTGACTCCCAAACAACACATCCCATTGTTTACAGTGTGCTCCATTCTCTTCACTGGGGGGTGCCATTTTAACATCTATTGGCACCCTTTCCAATAACATCTGGAAAAGCACTTCAAAACATCTAAGTGCATTTGCTCTAACATATGTATATACGTATGGTGTTATGAGCACCAAGGTGTGCCATATCTTACATCCAATGGCGCCCTTTCCAATAACATCTGGAAAAGCACTTACAAACATCAAAGTGCATTTGCTCTAACATATTTCTATGGTGATGCTGCAGTGTTGCCAAACACATTCACTTGGCCCAAAAAATGTTACATGTAAGGATCAATGCATTCCAATCATTGCAAACACATGACTACACTTTTTATTGTGTATTTATCACCAGTGCAGTGTTGCTTCAAATGTTCCATATGCTAATCAAGCGCTGTTTGTATGTGTTTCTCATGTGGGAGCATTCATGTAACAATGGCCTATGTTCTGCAACTGTCAAAGTGAAAACAGTGTGCCTTGTGCTTTCCACTATGAAGTATTGTTGTCTACCTATGGCCTACTTTGGCTACCCAGCACTCATAATATGTGCTATTGCTGACTACCTCCTCCTCCTCCATCACCTCCTCCACCTGTGGTACTTAAATAGCAAGTCCCAGGTATATGATATGCCTTAAAGGCACAAAGTGCTGGTTGTTACTTTGCACTAGAAAGTATTGTTGTCTACCGATGGCCTACTTTGGCTACCCAGCACTCATAATATGTGCTATTGCTGACTACCTCCTCCTCCTCCTCCATCACCTCCTCCACCTGTGGTACTTAAATAGCAAGTCCCAGGTATATGATATGCCTTAAAGGCACAAAGCGTTGGTTGTTACTTTGCACTAGAAAGTATTGTTGTCTACCGATGGCCTACTTTGGCTACCCAGCACTCATAATATGTGCTATTGCTGACTACCTCCTCCTCCTCCTCCATCACCTCCTCCACCTGTGGTACTTAAATAGCAAGTCCCAGGTATATGATATGCCTTAAAGGCACAAAGCGTTGGTTGTTACTTTGCACTAGAAAGTATTGTTGTCTACCGATGGCCTACTTTGGCTACCCAGCACTCATAATATGTGCTATTGCTGACTACCTCCTCCTCCTCCTCCATCACCTCCTCCACCTGTGGTACTTAAATAGCAAGTCCCAGGTATATGATATGCCTTAAAGGCACAAAGCGTTGGTTGTTACTTTGCACTAGAAAGTATTGTTGTCTACCGATGGCCTACTTTGGCTACCCAGCACTCATAATATGTGCTATTGCTGACTACCTCCTCCTCCTCCTCCATCACCTCCTCCACCTGTGGTACTTAAATAGCAAGTCCCAGGTATATGATATGCCTTAAAGGCACAAAGCGTTGGTTGTTACTTTGCACTAGAAAGTATTGTTGTCTACCGATGGCCTACTTTGGCTACCCAGCACTCATAATATGTGCTATTGCTGACTACCTCCTCCTCCTCCTCCATCACCTCCTCCACCTGTGGTACTTAAATAGCAAGTCCCAGGTATATGATATGCCTTAAAGGCACAAAGCGTTGGTTGTTACTTTGCACTAGAAAGTATTGTTGTCTACCGATGGCCTACTTTGGCTACCCAGCACTCATAATATGTGCTATTGCTGACTACCTCCTCCTCCTCCTCCATCACCTCCTCCACCTGTGGTACTTAAATAGCAAGTCCCAGGTATATGATATGCCTTAAAGGCACAAAGCGTTGGTTGTTACATTGAACAACTATTCCAACACATTACCTGGCCAGCACTAACCTCATATGTGCTGATACTTTCAAACAGCCCATTTTGTCATATTGACAAGTGTCATTTATAAATCATATTGATTGTTATATTCTGGTTTTGTACGCAGGGCTCCTTAATGCCAAACTTATTTTGTCTTATTTAATTTATGTAAACTTGCCCAGCATGGACACAGGGGCGCAGTATGAATCTCATGCAAGAAATTCTTGCCTGTAACCCTATAAACCTTTTGTAAAGCTCTGGCCTTTAGTGCTCAATGGGGGCTGTTATATATTGAAATGTATGTTGAGACCACAATTCCTTCTGTATGTTACAGATAGGCTACTTTTTTAATTGTTATTAAGAATGCTTATGTGGTGTTCAACAAACCAACAAAGTTTTGTCACAAATCCATATTGTCATTTTATTCTTATAAAAATGTTTGAGATTTTGTCAGTAAACCCACAAAACCAAAAGCTGTGTCTGTTTCTTTTTTCACTTTTGCTAAGGTGGTTTCAAAAAATGCAATACACATGGATAATGTCATTTGAAACATAGAGCAGGTACATCATTTTCAGGGTATATACCTAACAACCCTTTTTTGCAGAGTTAACACAGAGTTCTAAGTTGGACAACAGAAGAAGGGGTTAAATAGGACCAAAAGCCTCATGAACTGACATAAAAGCCCCATGACAAGACCAACATATTAAAGCCAACCAACAGACTTAGGTATTTGTGCATTTCAGTCATTATTGAGTTAATATCAATGAAGGATAAGCCTCACACACTCTGTAGTTGGTTAGCTTTCCATTTGCCAATATTCCCCACAGTTGACAGTTGAAGATCGTCATTAATATGTGGTGCAAGGCCAGGCTGCACTGCAACATGACAAACATAATGGTGAGGTGCAACACCTTCCAGGGCCAATAAAGCACAGCACCCCCAGTGAGTGAGAGGTAAGTGCAATTAGTAGGAGACGTGCCTTTCCTTCCTTATTAGTTAACTGATTAACACACATCCAACCTCAAAGTCAATCAGGTGCCATTAATTACAATCCCTGCTAAAATCACTTAATTGAAGAAAACTACAAGTCCCAAGATGCACAATGCATGTATTGTTACAAGATTGTAGCTAGTCTATGCCAAATACATGCACATTCCTTTAAATGAATCTGTCAAATGGCTTTATAGAAAATATAACGGATAACTTACCCACAGGCCAGCCCTCGGGCTAGGCAATTTGGAAATTGTCCAAATAGGAAAAATGTTGTGTTAGATGGCAAAAAAAAACATGTTTCTGGTGTCAGTCTGTCTCTAATGTAATTCAACAAACCTCTAGTGCAGCTAAAACTAAAGCTTAGAATAGTTCGAATCCTTCAATTCGATTACTTCGATAACTAAAGATCGAACGTTTTCCATTCGATCGAATGATGTTGTAATCGATCGAATGATTTTTATTCGATCGATTGTTTAAAACGTTCGATCGTTCGATTAGAAGAATTTTACCGTTCGATCGAATGAAATTCATTCTATCGAATGATCGATCATTCGAATCGCACTAAAATCGGTCTATCGAATGGCAAAAATCGTTCGAATCGTCCGAGTCGAACGATTTTAGCGGGTGTTCGATGTTCGCGAACTGTTCGCGAACTGTCCGCATTTTTGCCGGTGTTCGCGAACGGCGTTCGCGAACACATCGGCGGCGGTTCGCTACATCCCTGATGCCCATCTTATTAAACACAGCTGCCTGAATTATCCTCCTATCATCCAAAAGGGTACAGGCCCCTCCCCTGCTGAAGTCCTTATCATGGCTTCCTATAAAACAAAGAATAACATATAAACTCCTCCTCCTCATAAACTTCAGAGCCCTTCATTCCTCTGCACCTAACTACATCTCATCTCTTGTTTCTATATGTTCCTGGTTCAAACCTCCAATCCTCTCAAAATAGCACCCCCCACTACACTGCTGTTTCCCGTATCAAACCGTTCTCTCTTGCGACTCCTTGTATTTGGAATGCCATTCCTGAATCTTTGTGGAGAGAATCCTCCTTCAGTGTTTTTAAAACAAAACTCAAAGACTACCTCTGGGAGCACCTGGATAACACCTGAAATTGGAACTGGTACTTATATAATATTGTAACAAACTGTAATCCACAGCACCTTAATACCCCTCTGAATTGTGTCCGTATGTTACCCTCCCATCTAGACTGTAAGCCATATGGGGTAGGGTCCTCTAGCCTTTTGTTTCCTAGATATTGAGCACTTAATCTGTATTGTGATTATATTTTATATGTATGTGAATTGTATTTATAATAATGCACTTATTGTAACTTTTTACTTCAATGACCCCTTGTTTGTAACTACTAATTTATTGTTTTGCTGTACAGTGCTTTGCCCTTAAGGAGTGCTATACAGATAAAAATATATACATACATACATACAGGGTATATATAGATCTTCTCTATCAATATTTGGCCATGTTATCTCCATTAGGGGACTACATAGCTGGAATATTTTTAAATCCTATGCGAATAACCTCACATTTAGCAAAATTGGATCTTATCTTCCACTTAGCTGCCCAAATCTTGAATCTGTGATGATGCCCCTCTGCGTATGACATATTCTGAATGGTTTCAATTGTTTTGCATTGCTTTCAATCTTGCCTCCAAGTTAATAAAATTAACCCTTCAGCATATCATTTATAATCCTAGTCAATTTAGAAAATATACAATGGACATCTAAAGCCTCATTTATGAATTTCAAGTGCAAGGCACTATTTCGGACACAATCTGTGTCAATGCGCATTGACACTATTCACAAAAGATTCTTGTGACTATATATGCTCTTTGCAACTTTAAGCTACTTCCTTGGAATGACAATGTATCTGTTTAGTCTGCTTTGATGAATAGCATGCAAGTGTATGCATGGACACTAGGAAACCCCAAAAGTACTGCCAGTCTGCATGCAGAGGTAATTTTTAATGTTTTCCTACAGAGTTGTGCCAGTAATTGCAACTGAGTTGCTCCAAGTGAAATAAACAGTAATGCCTCCCAATGAAGCCATAGTAAATTATGTATTGAATAAATATGAATAACTATAAAGGTTAGCAATATTTACTACATGTAAGAGGTAATTTACTGACACAAGTCAAAGTGCAAATGGTAAAACTGTGCATGCATGCCTTTACAATAATTGGCTATTTTGTAGCCCTATATGGACTGCAGTCTACAGCCATAAACCTGTTTTTTCTGCATCCAAAACTTGCTTCTAATCCAAGAATTGAAAAATAAGCACCTGCTTTGAGACCACTGAGAGAAACTGGTTGGAGACCAGTGATATAGAACCTTGGGGGACAATTTTCGAGTCAAGAATGTTTACTGTCACAGGGCTCAGGTACGCCTCATGGCAAACTGGCCATATACAGTACATAAGGTATATCTTACCCTGCTTATTCCTTTGTAAGATTTAAGGAACACTTAGTTTTTACTTGATAACACATGCCCTACATAATTTTTTCCTGGTCCCCTAAAAAAAGTAAAATGGGGGTTTATTGTAATCAAATGTATAGAAGCAGGAGTATTTATTGTGCAGCACAAAAACAGTCCCCCATATGTCATAAAAATCAAATAGTCTGCCAAGGCGCAGTAATCTATAGCACCCAATAAGATTTTAACTTTGAAACAACTACCTGCTGATTGGTTGGTATTGGTGATTAGGCCAGAAGCAAACTTTGCACTGCACATGCTAACCACTAATGCTTTATATAAAAATATAAAACAAAGAATAAAATGAGTCAAATAGCAAAGGATTTTCTTTTAATGAACAGTGGAATGAAGGAAAGCTGGTAGAAAGGAAATATGAACCAGAAACCAGATGTGGGAAAATGATTATACATAAAGTTTCAGTACCAGATTGTCAGTCATTTAGTAGGAAAGACATACTTTTCAGTAAAAGATATTGTATGACAAAAGAAAATGACATATTGGAAACATGAAGAACATGTTATAGTTATGTATTATTGTGGTTTATGAAAGAGCACAACTGAAAATAGACATTGGGAGACGTTTTATTGTGTACATAATCTTTTTCGTCTCTCTCTTTTGGTCCCCTTTTTACCTTTTCTCACTTTCTTCTTACATATATCACATTACATCTGGCACATTGTGAAATAACTGTGCAATTGAACTTTCCTACTAGCAGATAGATTTACTTAGCAGTATTCACAAGAAATTTGTTCTAATTTTATTCTAGATCTACTGATTCTAGAAATGTATATACAGTACACATAATTTGTCTGGCAAGAAGGGACATAAGAGTTTCAAAAACATGTTCTAGTTTCTCAGGCTTCTCTAGGCTATTGACTCATCTGCATTTTGAATACAGTGGGTCTACCTGAATAGTCTGTGGTGGTTTTAAGGTCCCAAAGGCCACAAGCTAGTGAAACGTAGACAGACTGATTTTCATTGCATTCAGGTGTTTGTAATTTGAATAAGCAGATTGTGTTTGAATTGGTCACATTGTAATCCAAATAACTAGATCACACAGGAGAATATAAATATAAATTGTGCCAATATATCATTTCATTCTTTATAGAGAAGTATATGTTCCCTTCCAGGCATCCACACAAAAGGGTTTATGGCATCAGGGCCAATTAAACTGCCACGTTTTGATGTGTTGGAGTGAACCGGAGTATCCAAAGGAAACTCACATAGGGAGCAGTGCCCTTGCTAGCGCTGCAAGAAATCAATGCTATTGCTAACCAAATGTGTAATAAGGGCATCTGACAACATTTTCTATTTGCAACAAATTTGATTACCTTATGGTCACTGAAAAAGAATAATTAAAAATCACACAATGGGCAGTTGTGAGCAATATCAGTCAAAAATTATTAAAATTGTTGATCATTTTGCTCAGACTTTCCAAGACATTCCATCTCCAATACGGAAACTCCTTCCTTTAAACCTGATATTCAGGAAGCTCAGTGAATCCATCACATCAGGGAATCTCTATGAATTACTATAAATCACTATGCAAATCTATAAGTGGGAATTTCCCCAAATTGATAACCTTTACAATGAAGAGACACTTCCAATTCTTATAGTAAAACTAGCATTCCTGCATAGATGTTTGCTGTTCCCATGGGAAAAAATATTTACTACCTTGTATTAGCCTTTCCAAGAACCCATGGTCTACAGTTATGGAAAAATAGTAATACGCCATTTAAGATTTCTGAACAATGGCCTATGCCAATAGATGCAGTGTATTTGTAGCTAAATAATTTAGCACAGACATCAATATCACATCCTACCACCAAATATTTTCAATGCAATTGCATTGAATTTGCTTAAAAATACATGCATAATTGCACGTTTTAATGTATCGACTGCTATTGTGTTGAATGCTTCTCCACCTCAGGCTCACAATTAAGATGGAATTATGGGGAAAAACATGGCAACGTGCATCCAAACTTCCACTTTGCACACTGAACTTGCAGTCATAAATGACTCCTACAGTTTTCATCATTCCAGAAAATATGTTTGTGCAAAGTTATCAGTTTGAACTATAAGCTCATCCAAATTAGATGTTTTCCTAAATAATGGAGTTTTGTGGCAAAATAAAATAAACTAAAAAAGCACACAGGAAGCTTATTCAGAATATTTGCATGACAACGGTAAGGAGACTGAAAGGCTGTAAGAGAAAAATACTGTCTGGATAAAGGAAAATCAAATGCATTAGGTGGTAGAATTAAACATTGTCCACCAATACAAGAAATTGCACCTAGTTTTGAACAAATCAGTTAACGGAAGCAAGACAAAAACAATAGCCCATCCTTGTTAAAACTGACAATGCTTATTTACCTAGCCCTTGTTGCCTCTTGCTCTGAGACTAATTCAACATAATTTTCTAGTGCTACACTTGATTAGATCACTGCAGGAGGCCTACATACAGTATCCAGCTCCCTGACACATATTCACAGACAATGATCTAGAATGCTCTCCTTCCTTCCTTGTTTTGGGGGTAGGGCTATACAAATAGAACATTATTGCCTGTCTACAGCTTGCTAAAGACCACTTGGATAAGTCAGAAGGCTATTAGAAGAATTTTCTGTGAATAGATGACACAAAAGTAGAACTTTTTTGCTTGAACAAAAAAAAGTGCTGCCTTTGGACCAGGACAGTTTGCCATTATTTATAAATTTAAATTCTTTATTGTACAAGCAAATTCTGCAGGAAAATGTCAAAGAATTCACCCATGAAAAAAAGCTCAAGAGAAAGGTTAAAACAGTAGAAAGTTAATGTTTTGGAATGGCAGAGTCAAAGTCTTGACCAGAAATGCATGGAAGCTCACTGTCATGTAAGGCAAACCCAAACCCCAGAGAAGCATCTTAATTCCTGTCTAGCTGTGCTTTTCCTATAACAACCACTTGTGGGCATGGCCAAAAGCCATTCAGGTGCTGCCAGGTCTTCCCACATGAGAATCCAGTGACTTCCACAAGGCAGGCATAGGGAGTCAAAGGCACCAGTAAGGACAGAGCTGGACATAGCAAGACATGCCAGGTAAGAAAAACCTTAGAATCCTTTCTCAAAGTCATCAATAGTAACAAGCTGGGTCAAAACCAGGAATCAGCACAATGAACAGGACCAGGAATCAGCAACTAAGGGTCAGGAAATAGCAGTAGAAACCAAGCTATAGAGCAACTAGGAACAATCAAGCTTTACCTACAACAGACAGGGATAGATGATAGATAGATAGATTAGATAGATAGATAGATAGATAGATAGATAGATAGATAGATAGATAGATAGATAGATAGATAGATAGATAGATAGATAGATAGATAGATAGATAGATAGATAGATCTGGATACTGGGTTGCAGAATAAAGGATCCAATGCCTGTAGTGCAAATAGTGACCAAAAATTCCTATAGAGCCCATCCCCAAATCAAAATAGTGCTTGGTGCCATGGTAACCAACAATCAACAAACATAAAGAAAATTTAGAAGTTAGAAAACATGAAAATAAAAATTTCAATAAAAAGCATAAAAATATCATTGTTTAAAATCTCTACAATAAAAGCATTTAAAAAGAAAGAAATGTAAAAAAAAAAAAAATACTCCCATGTGTATTCCATTATAATTATATTTTCTACTAACACTAACGTTTTTGTAAAAAGGTGCTCTTCACATATAAATATATATTACAAAAATTGGTAGTAATTCAGCATTTAAATATGCTGACAGTATAAACATAAATATCACATATCTCTTAAATATTGGAAAGCTGCAGTTAATCATCCCTTGCACTTTGGATAAGTTTGTGTCAGATACAGTCATAGAGATTTGGAATGTATCATTTCATGATATGTTGCTGAATATTATACCACACGAGTTAGAGGAAAATACAATATAGTTGTTAGTATAAATCCTCAGAAAAATATACATTATTTGCAGCTGCAGCTGCATCCTGGAGAAAATATACACTTGGAAGCATGATTAGTGATGGGCGAATTTATTCGCTAGGCGCAAATTTGAGGCGATTCACGAAATGCCAGCGAAAATTCGTCGGCAAAATTTCGCCGGCGTCAAAAAAGTTTTGTCACCGTTTCGCCGGCGCAAATTCGCCCATCACTAAGCATGATGTAAACTTTATGGTAGGGCTGATGGTCTTTAATCAAAGCATATTATTGTAGAGCCTATCTTTTTGTTAGAAAACATCTCATTATTAAATTTATTGGCATTGAAATGGCAAAGGCAAATTTGTTCGCACAGGCATAACTTTTCGCATTGCAAATATTTTTTCCGTCTTTTATTACATTCCCCCAATAGTGGGAAGGAGGTCTCTGCCCTGTAGAACTTAACTCTGCCACATTTGTTTTAGGGTAGGCTCATGTCTAGGACAATAGAGGATCTCTGTTTTCCTTTTGCTTCCTTGGACAATCCTTGCTTTATAAGAAGTGGCCACTTCCAGCAATTTCACCATCACTAATAAATACATACTGTACATATGACCTTTATATACCCACTGAATATAAATTAACATAAGTGCAAGTAAGTTTCGCTAGGTAGGGACACTAGAGAAAATGTGTTATTAAGTTTTCTTCTTTTAAGACCCTTAGAATTATATTTTAGTCCTGTCTGTGGAGCACTTTGCTTCACATTCAAGCTGGCCCCACCCATGGCAGTGTACACCCATGACTATGTAAAGAAGTCATCACAGAGCATTGTAACATGAAGGCATGTGACATAATTGCATCACATTTTGGCTTGAAAATTCAAAAAAAGAGGATGCCAGAGATGCAGGTTTAATGCCCAAATATAGATCTTTCATGTAAAGTTCCTGGGTGCTCCTAAATTTCTATTTTGATCTGATCCTTCGGTTCCTTACCTCCTGCCTTGCTTCTGACTTTGCAATTTGCTGCTGCCCTGATCTTTTGCCTGGAAATGGCTTCAAAATGTATTAACCCTTCAGATACTGATCTGATTCGCAAAAATTTCATTTTAAACATCACTTGCAATTTTTAATTACATTCTCCCTTCAGAACTATTCATTCTATATGTATTGGGGCCCAAGGACTTATTGTTCAACTTAGAAAAATCACAGTTTCATGCCCTTATATTTACAGATTTTCTTGTTTATAAAGTTACATTTCAGTGGTGTAACTAGATTTTACTGGGGAAATATTATTTCAGGTGCCCAATATGTCTAAAGGTTGACCTGTTTTACCAATATTTATTGAAATTGCATATTTATTAGGTCCTCATGGAGCTCCTATAGCTCCTGAGCCCCCCTTCAGCTTTAGAGTCTTCTACCCTGTAATATGTGAAATGTTAATCAATCATTCAATACCTGTTCAACTAAACCTCTACTTCAACTGTTTTTGTTCTCACTTTGTCCAATTTATGAAGAATTCCAGCCTCCTCAAAAGTTCCTTGCCATTAGTCTCAAAAGTTTTAAAATTCTTCTAGTTCCTAAGGGACAACGAACACATTCAGTTTGCTAAGTGAGTGAAGCCATAGCTCTTTAACTAACCACCAATAATCTGTTATTGAAATGTCATTTAAGTAATGGGATTTTAATGACATTTTACTATACCCACTATTACTACTTCACTTTCATATGACACCATGTAGTGAAAGAATGATCATTTCTTCTTTCTAGTTTAGAAACGGGTCCCAAAAAGACATATCCAAAGAAGTGACTGGGATCTGAACTGTGGATATTTTTAATAATCAGAAAAGTTGGACATATTGTAAGGGTACCTGGTGGTCCAGTGGTGGGTATGCCTGTTGTGGGTACGCGTCGCACTCCCTTAGGGGACGCCTGCAGCAGCTGCCACTTCCTCCATGACGTTTGTGTCCTTTTTTTCGGCACCAACGTGTGACATCTTCTCATGCGTTGTGAATTTCAAATATTTAAAGGGTCCTTTACCTACAACTCATTGCCCGACTTAAGGTCTATTTTCATAGTTCCTGGGTGCACTTATTCTGTAATGTTCTTGATCCTTGACCCTTGTCTTTTCCTGACTACTGCTACTTTGCTGCCTGTATCGACCTTTGCCTGTTTACTGACCACTCTGTGGATTCTGATTTTGTACTGTGTATTGTTGGTTCTGACCCCCACCTGTGACCCCCGACTACGCCTTTGCTTACCGATCTTGTACTGTATTGCAGATTGGGTTCAGGATACCCTACGTTACACATATCGTGTAAGTTACTATTTAATTAATGTTGTACAACATAAAGGTGGGTAAATTGGCTTCTAATGAAATGTATCGCAGCGTGTGCCTATGTAAGGGACCTTAAACTGTAAGCTCCATTGGGAAATGATGTTTGATAATGATGATAAATAATGTCTATAAAGAGTTTTGTAACATGTCAGTTGTATAAATAAATCCAATACACACAAAATCTTACATCTGTCAAGCTTCCACCAATCAGTCAAACCTCTCTCCTACATGCACTGCATTGCAGTATTGGCTGAATTGAAAGTTGCCTTTATTGCGGCATTCACCTAAAACAGTGTATAGAATAACTTATACAATAATGAAGGTGTTTTCTTTATCTCAGCATCAGCCAACAGACCGTATGCAGTCTCTGTTTAGAAATAGAATAAACAAAGTCTGATTATTATTAGTAGATCTAAAAGTAGCATTTCATCCTGTTGAGGATTTTGTTTCCGCCTTCAGTGGACAGTAAAATCAAGGTGTTCCCTTTTGTTTTGTTGTGATTCTACAAAGTAATAAAATGATAAAGTGCTTGAGATGTGTAGAAACAAAGTAGACATTCAGTCATGCAAGGCACGATATGCTGTACAGCCAGTTGCTACAAAAACAGCAGATGTGCTTTTTGTGCATGTAACCAGGTCAGAGGCTGTTCAGCTGCAGGAACAAACTTGATTAAGACTGGTGATAATGTTTTGAAGGATTGTAATTTATCTCCATTTGAAGGGCATTATCTTTGTTCCATAGCTATTGCAAAGAGCAAGGTTAACAAATATTCAGTGATGAATATTTGAAAGCTAGTCAGGTCTTGTTCTATGAAATCTTTAGATGCATCTGTCAGAAGTAATAAAAGAAAAAAGAGAAATATACTTAAGGCTCTTTATCCATGAAAGTGGTTTATGATACACTAAACAGTTACATGCTAAGGCATATTTTTCCTACCCACATGAACACACAAATATGATATATTTACATATGTGTGTATGTTTGTAAGACAGAAAAAAAACATACTACTGTCTAGTTTGATATATTAGACATTGTTTATCCTAAAATGGAGAAACATTTGATACAGTTTCTAGCTTTAACGATGAAAGAAATATTAGTAAATATAACATGTATATGTCTGTCTCAGTATGTGTGGGCAGAACATAAAATATAGTACATAGTTAGGACACCCAAGTAGCAGTCTAGAATTTCACCACCAACTGCCACAGACAACAATAACAATCTGCACAATTTAGCCTCTAAATTCCTGGAAAGTCTTGTCATTTCTTTTGTTTTTTTTTTTCTCTGCATTTTCTCTGCACCCATAATCTGTTGGACCTTATGCAGTCTGGTTTTTGACTTGCACACTTCAATACAACAGTCTTATGTAAAGTTGCAAATAATTTCCAGACTACAAGGCCAAAGGACACTTCTCTATACATATTCTCCTATACTTATCCTTTGCTTTTCATACAGCTGACCACTCCATTCAAATGCAAATTCTCTTGGCATCAGGGATCAAGCTGCTTCCTGGTTTTTCTCCTACCTTTCTAACTGCTCCTTCTCTGTTGCTCTTGCTAACAAATCTCCCCCCGGATCAGCATATTAGAGTATACCTGGCCCTCTGCTGTTCTCCCTGTACTCTCTTTAGAAGACCTTATTTCTTCTTTTGGCCTTATACTGTATATCCCATATATGCAGACAACATCCAAATATATATATATATATATATATATATATATATATATATATATAATTATTATTATTAACATGTATTTATATAGCGCCAACATATTGCGCAGCACTGTAAAGTAAATGTGATTATACAACTACATCACACGAATTACATATATAGAATATATGGAGTAACAAACGTCACAATCAATACAGGTACAAAAAGGTGAGGAAGGCCCTATGCATAGGCATACAGTCTAAAGGGGAGGGAGTAATACACAAGGTGTGGGAGTGGGCAAGATCGAAGTAAGTGGGTGAGAAATGTGGTACTGTATGTGGTGTTGCGTTTGGTAGTTAAGCAGAGTGAGGGTAGGCTTCTCGAAAGAAGTGCGTTTTCAGAGATTTTTTGAAAGTAGAAAGGTTGGGAGAAAGTCGGACAGACCGTGGGAGAGCGTTCCAGAGGAGGGGTGCAGCCCTTGCAAAGTCTTGAATGTGAGCATGTGAGGAGGTAATGAGAGAAGAGTTGAGTAGGAGGTCAGTAGAGGAGCGTAGTAAGCGAGTGGGTGAGTATATAGAGATGAGTTCAGAGATGTAGGGTGGAGCAGAGTTGTGAAGTGCTTTGAAAGTCAGTGTCATTAATTTGAATTTGATTCTGAAAGGTAACGGAAGCCAGTGCAGGGATTGACAGAATGGCGAGGCAGAGGAGGATTTTATATATATATATAGACACCCATCACCTCTGCCACTCAGACCGTAATCTTCAAATGTCTGCTAGTGATTTCCTCACGGATGAACCAATGCCACCTCAAACTGAACCTAGCAAACTGGAGCTCATGGTCTTTCCACACAAACTTGGCCCTTTACCGTCTTTTTTTCTTTTTAAAGTGGTAACCTTTTTTATTGTTTTGCAAAAAACAATTACACAAAAAACAGTGTTTCCAGATAAAGACATGGTCCCTTTACCTTCTTTTACCATTATTTTTGATGCCATAACCATTAATCCTGTTAATTCAGCACATTGCATTGGGGTTATCTTGGCCTAGTTCCTTTCCTTCTCTAACCATATTAATTCCCCTGACAAAACCTGCTGCTAAAACACATATCCATTCCTATTACTTTTTTCTACAATCTCCTACTAATCGATCTCCCCTGGTCTGGATTTTAGCCTTTGTCACCCCTAGGCCACTGGTCCTAGTGCTAGCGAGCGCAACCCCCCATGCACATGAGCATGTTCTGGGGCATTGGGGATTACACATACATATTCCCAATGCTTCTTAGATTGCAGCTGGATGGCTTACTGCCCTGAAAATCTTGCCACCCTAGATCCGAGTCATTTGTGGCCTTGCCACAAATCCAGGTCCGGGTCTCCTATTCTCCCACTTCACTCCCCTGCAATTTGCTGATATTATCTAATTGCTCTTTTCTAAGAGGGAATCTGTTAATCCACTGGTAAAATCCTTATTATGGCTGCCTGTTAAGCAAAGCATAGCATACAAAATCCTTCCACTAACATCCAGAGACTTCACTTCTCTGTTCCTCACTGCATTTCATTACTTGTCTCACTGTAAGTCTCTGGCCCTCTCCTCTGTTCTGCCCATGTATGGGCCCTGCCTGACTGCCATCCTAACAGATATCTGACCAAAAATACACCAGATTTCCATCAGGCAGGTTTGAAAATCCAGTTGTACTATATTAATATGCTAATATGGTCCTCTCCCAACAGGCATGCACGTACCCTTGCACATACCCTTGTTATGATTCAATCTTTGCCCAGGGGCCAAACTCTTGGTCCTTGCTAATGGAGCAGATCTTTAAGTGTACGGCCAGCTTTAACGACACCTGGATTAAATTATTGAGCTGATGTGACCAATGCATGGACACTGGTTCATCCATGTTATGTTATACAGTATCACTTTTATAAGATTCATACTGTGTGGTGTTACTGTTCCTTAACCAAAGCATTCTGTAATTTAATTAGGTGGGTTACATGGATGTAGCTGGTGTATAATCATTGAATCCAACTGTAATTTAAGGGTTATTTTAGTTGAAAAGTTCCATCCTCTGACAACCTGGGGCCCCTTCAGATGTTGATGAACAACAACTTTCAGTATCCTACTGACTGTCCAGCTGAGATCTCTATTTTTTTTTATACCTTGCATACAACTCTGTTATAGTCATCTAATTTTGAGATTAACACATGTTTAATTGCCATAAATGTAAGAACGATGCGTTAATCCTCTTTATTTATTAACTGCATGGATGTTTTCACAAAACAAATAAAAATAGCAAAAATACAGAGAAGTCTCTCATTTTGTAGCTCTTATACTTTATACTGGTGTTAAATGTCAATGTCAGATAAAATCACCTTTTAACTCACTATATGAAAAAAATGCTTTATAGATGTATATGTATATAAATCATCTTTTATAAAGTGAACACTTTCATTCAGATAACATTGAAGTGGGGGTGTATACCATGGAAATTACCATGAAGTTCCTTGTTAAATAGCATTGGCTACATACCATTGAAATTAGATATGCCCTTTTCTTCATGACTGACTACTCCTTGAATGCCAACTAATTATCCTGGCTATTGCAACTGCGGGTTTCTTTGTGCTCTGCTTGCCAAACAGTTTGATGTAAGCAAATATCCGCAAGGTTAAGACCAGAAAGGATTTGTTCTTTCTTCACTGAACTCAGTGTTGGCTTCTATTTTTTCTCATGGATTTCCCAGACCAAGCTAAAAAGAAAGAATATAAACTTTGATTGTTTGAGAAAACTGCCAACACTTTTTATTTTTTGTATCATTAACAATTATTATATTTACAATGCAATCATTTTTGTTTTTATAATAACATTTCCTTATCAGTAAAGTTCACTGTGAATTCAATTCAGATGTGGAGATCAGAGAATATATATATATAGCTTTGTTGAAGACAATATCTATGAAAACTTCTGAAAGAGCTGTCATTCTTAAATCTAAAAAAAAAGCCTTTAATAACATTTATTTCTCAATTGTTTTGCTTCAGAAGAAATATGAGAAATGTATTTATGATGGTAAATGTATGAACTCTAGCCATGGGAACATTATCATTCTCACAGCGTGTTTTAACCACAAGGTATTTAAGAAGACACACTTAAGTGAATGCAATAGTATGCTCTGTTTGAATGTTAAGAATAAAATATTATAACATTTTTAAAAATATAGAATCCTTTAAATTAGATGCAAGAGTTATGAGAATTGTGCTCAATCATAATTGTTGGGTTTCAGCACAAGGATATGCTAAGGAAAAAGGCACATTTTTGTTATTTACATCTAGGGCAGTAATCTCCAACCAGTGGCTTGTGAGCAGCATGTTCTTCCCTTATCCCTTGGATGTTGCTCCCAGTGGCCTCAAAGTAGGTGCTTATTATGGAATTCCAGGCTTGGAGGCAAGTTTTAGTTGCATAAAAAACAGTGTACTATCAAACAGAGCCTCCTGTAGGCAGTCCAAATTTGGTGGCATAACAAATAGCCACATTTTTTGGGCTTGTTTGTGTTGGCCTGCTTTTTATATTTAAATATGGCTCACAGGTAAAAAAAGGTTTGGGATCCCTGATCAAGGGAATAGCCCTGGGTGAAGGGAGTTCAGGGGGCATGGCTGTCATTGTGATGCCACCAGAATTTCTGGGTGCATAGTTGGCTTCAGGAAAATTCAGGAGTCATTTGCGTAAAGTTTTAAGCCTCTCATTTTCAGTTTTAACCAAGAGCATGAGGCATGTACTGTAAATACTTTTTGTTTTAAGAAGTCTCTCAGTGCATGTATTACATTCGAGAAGGGCTCTTTAGATTATTTTAGTCCTTCTCACCCTAAACTCACCCTAAATTTGCCTAAAGTCAATGCCTGAGCAATCAGTAACATATGCCTGGTTGACATCCCTGGTGTTGGAAAAGCCAGATATGGATTTCGCATAAATATAAAAGTATATGCTGAGATAAAATGTACCATTTAATCCTTAGTGTCACTGTATCATTTTGTAGTACAGACAGGGCAGGGCAAATATGAAATTCTAAAGAAGTTATTTATTAAAGGAGGAGCTGTTTTTTCTTACAAGTAAAAGTATAAATAATAATAAGTGTAGGCAGCAAGAGGGGTTTCTGTTGTCATAAAACACATGGGAAACATTGACCCTTCTTAACCTTATTAGGCACCCTCATGCACTTTATTAAATCAGTTTATTTTTTGCCCACATTTTAAAGGTACTGTTATTTTCTGTAACATCAGAGGATCAGATTTTATATGTATATATTTTCAAACATTGGTGGTGGGTTCATTCTGATCTCCTTTCTCTCCCTTTCTCATTGCTAAATCAGACAAACATCTCCTCAGACAGAAGTGCAGTAATTGTAACGAACCTTTTCGACAATGGTCGATTGATCCTGTTCTGTGTCTCCTGGGACATCCCTGCCATGAAGCAAGACAGGGCTTCTTTTTTGTTGTTGCTAGAAATGAAACAGACATAAATACAAGAGAAAAACCCCCACAAATATTAAACACAGCCATAAATGTTGCAGATGTCAAATAAATATTTCAACATAATATTGTTTTTGGGTATAAGAAAACCTATATATTATTTTTTTCATGACAGTATGCCTTTCATAAACAAAAGAAGCTGCTGATGGTTCCTTCTTTCAGAATATTAAAAACAGAGCAGGTCTAACCTTTGATCAATAAACAACTGTCTTGTGTAATGTAAACACTACCCCCAATAAAACATTTAAATTACAACTATCTGTGGCTAAATTGTAGGATTTTCTGAAGGATTTAATAAACTGTGTTAGAAAGAGCATTCATACATTATATGTGCTAAGTACATTACTGAAAGTGCCTGTTTGATGTTTAAACTTGGCAACAAATACTAATCCATTAGTCTGCGGTTAACATATCACACCCACCTCACCGATAGACAGTATGGATGATGTCAAATGAATAAGGCACCTGTGTTTACAAAAGAAAACCATAGATGTGAATACCACTCTAGAAAAATCTCATCAAAATAATGAAGAAATATATATATATTTTTTTTGCTATTATGACTTTTGTTGACTTGTAATGCTTGTAAAGGTAAATTGAATTGTGAAATACTAGCTGAACTTGTAAGGTAATTTAATCTTCTCAGTGTCTCTGAACAAAAGAAGTATCTTATAATGATTGCTGCAGTGATGTGTAGGTTTAAATGCAGAATAATGGAGCCATCATAACTTGAGCACGTAGAATATTCTTCTTCTGATGTAAAAGAGCACAAAATAGGTACAGACATAGGAAAGCAGCACAGCAGTGTGTGTGGTGGAAGTTTGATAAAAGCTTCATAGAATATATTATTTTTATTACAGGTATAGGATCTATTATTCAGAATGCTTTGGACCTGGGGTTTTCTAGTTATGGAATATTTCTGTAATTTGGATCACCATACCTTAAAGGACCAGTAACAGTAATTTTTTTTTTAAAAAAACACAGTTTAAACTTTTAATTCGCAAAGCTTTTATTAAGAAATTACTTACCGATTCTCTGCATACACTCCTCTTCTGAAACGGCGACAGGGCGATGATCCATGGCTCTCCCTCCCTTCAATAGGAGATAGCCAGGGAGGATCCTCCTCCCTGCCTTCTATAGGAGATAGCCAGGGAGGAGAAATCGAGCGCCGCACAATGGATCCTCGCCCTGTCACCGTTTCAGAAGAGGAGTGCATGCAGAGAATCGGTAAGTAATTTCTTAATAAAAGCTTTATGAATTAAAAGTTTAAACTGTGTTGGTGGTTTGGTTTTTTTTTCGTTAAAAAGAAAGAAAATGTTTTTTTTTAAAAATTACTGTTACTGGTCCTTTAAGTCGTGTTTTGCCAACAATACAGATTTACTCATCTTAGTTACCATCAAGTACCATTAACTACTGTATTTATTTAAAATGGACTTTATGGGAGATAGCCTTCACATAATTCAGAGCTTTTTGGATAAAAGGTTTCCAGGTAAGGGATCCCATACCTGTATTATGCTATTGTCTCCTGCGGGATTTTAGAGTAGATGAGATATACAAACAATGACATGTTATTGAAAGTGACACGTGCTCAAAAGAGCTTATAGTCATATATAGTATAGCAAAAGGAAAAAAACACACAAGAAATTACAAAAATAGCAACAACAAAAAAAGATAAGGCACCCCTTGCTTGATCTGTTCACATTAAAAAAAAAACTTTATTTTTTGCTAAACCAATGATAAAGAGGATAAACATAGAAAGTGCGTACAGACTTACCAGTTCTTTGCTGTTTCCCTCCCCCAGTTTTGTCACTGGAAATAGCTCAGAACAGTACTCACTTATTTCCATTCCCTCAGTAAGCTGTTGTTGTACACTTGAAAGGCTCTTCAGGGATCATAGCTAATCCATGAAACTAATGGTGTCCTTCTAAATCTGACTTCCAAATGGAAGCTTCATCTACATAGTATCAGTCTCCATTCATACACTGGTCTGCATAGGATGTAAAATGAAAAGCTCAAGTTAAAATAATACAATCAGAACTTGAAATATCATTTAAAATAATTAAAATAAAATTTATAATACTTGGAAATGTTTTACACTAGTCATACCTAATCGTGTCTTTTAGCAATAACGGCAATTTATTTAGCACCGCAATCATTGAAGAGATATAACATTCTTGAGACCGAAGGAATTGTTTTGTTCTGCTGTAATTCTCCACTGAACCCAAATATAAACTGGGTTAGAAATGGAAAACATAACGGAAACCTTGCATAATATTAGCTTGGCCTGGCAAGACTTGCAGTTGCCTGGCAAGTCTGACACTTCTGAGGTCTACAAAACTTCAACTACTACTAAAATTCAGTCTATTTACAGAGTAAGTTAGTCTCCCTCCTCTATTTTTAGCTATGCCTAATGAGGTGGGGTTGCAGTGGGGCTTATGGGTAACTAAATACAGTTTTGAATCAGTATTGAACCCTGAATCCTACAACTTTTATTGCTCAAGGTTGTATTTTTTGCTAAAGACATTTATGTCCGATACTGCAGCTGCATTTACACAAACTTCCTGCAGTCAGTTGCATTTCATTCCCATTTCATTAAAGGTACTTGCATCAAAGAGCATTCTTTGCTCTTCTATGTAGTTGCGCTTGGAGCCACTTAGTCCTTTGTGCAGTTGCACCAACAGGTATGCGACCTGTTATCCAGAATGCTCAGGACTTAGGGTTTTCCAGATAATGGATCTTTCTGTAATTTGGATCTTCTAGTCTACTAGAAAATCATATAAAATTTAAAAAAAAACTGAATAGGCTGGTTTTGCTTCCAATAAGGATTAATTATATCTTATCAAGTACAAAGTATTGTTTTATTATTACAGAGAAAAAAGAAATATATTTTTTAAAAATGTGGATTATTTTGTTAAAATTGAGTCTATGGGAGATGGCCTTTCTGTAATTCGGAGCTTACTCGATACTGGGTTTCCAGATAACGTATCCCATACCTGTATTGAAGTAGGTGAACTCAGGAGTAACTGCCACCTCTGGACCAGGTGGTACCTCCAGGGTGCCCTGCATCAATAGACGCAGTGCACTTGCGTTTAGAGATTCGGACACATTTGTCACTCTCATGGCAAACACTGGAAATTACATCAAATGGATATGGAAACTATGCATCAAATTTACAGAGAAGTGCCATTAAAGGATACCTTAAAAATAAGTGAGTGTTAAATTAACGAGGGTGATATTCTAAGAACTTTTGTACATTCATTATTTATTTTGCTTTTATTCCGAGATATTAAGGGATACATGTACTGTTAATATGAATGAAATTGATTACAACAGCGCCACCTGCTGGTCATTTTCCCACCAGTCTGACCACCAAGTAGTCCAGAAAGTTGTCAGGAGAAAGAAAGAGGCTGCTCTGATGTTCTTCTGCTTAGGAAAGATTTGAGAACGGTTTCTAATTTTATTCCTAAGCAGAAGAACATCAGAGCAGCCTTTTTCTTTCTCCTGACAACTTCCTGGACTACTTGGTGGTCAGACTGGTGGGAAAATGACCAGCAGGTGGCGCTGTTGTAACAAAATTCATTCATATTAACAGTACATGTATCTCATAATATCTTGGAATTAAAGAAAAATAAATAATGAATGCACTTTGCAAAAGTTTTTAGAATAGCACCCTCATCAATTTTATATTCACTTGTTTTTAAGGTTTACTTATCATTTAATATGGCACGTTAGTCATAATTGCATCAGACACAATGTCCCCTGGTGAGTGCAACAATTTTGGGAAAAATACTGCATTATGGGTAAAAAAAAATAGAAATTGCACTTTTGCCACTGCACGTGTGTAAGAAAGCCCTATGGCAAATGCAAAATTAAAGCAGAAATTCCTAAACCCTACCTTAGGAAATAAGTCTCTATACTAGAAATGTCATATGATGACTGCAATGCCCTTCCTCCACCTCCCTGCTACTGTACTCAATTCAAGTTCCCAGTATAGGACTATTTCTGTGGGGGAGGCAGATTAGTATACATCTGAGAACTGATAGCCTTTCTTTACACACAATCTAAGCTGTACAGTTCATGAGACAGGAGACACACTGAATCTCAGGAGAGAAGTTGTCAGTTATGTGAAACATGTGTTGTACTATGCAGGCAGCTAATTCCCTGTGACTTTATATAACTCCTTAAAATGTTAAAGCATGCGTGGCAATGAAACGTGAACTTGAATATCATGTATTTGATAAACAAGATTCTTCGACTGAAGCATTTGTTGGTGACTCACACTTTAAATAATACTGTGAATGCCATATGGATGAACTTTGAGTACATTTGTAATGGATTGCTTAATAGCCCCTGAAATATAAAACAGGGATAAGTATCATTTTTTAGAACACCCTCTATTTATGAAAGCCTGCTTGCTGTATACTTGTAGCACATGTACTGTGGGATTAAATTTAAATATTATGACATTAACATTGCTAGTAGTATTTAGTACATTTGTTCATGTGCAGTGTTTAGAACACTGTGTTATTATATAAGCCATCTGCTTGCCTGTTAAACCAGGTGACTAATCACAGACTAATATATATATATATATATACCGTTCGGTGGGGACGCCCGCCGCATGCGTCCTGTTCCCTTTCTGTTCCCGCTGGTTCTCCTATGGCGCACGCTGCCTTGTTTATGCGCTGGAGTGATGATGTCATTGCGCAATGCCGCGAAATTTAAAGGGGCTTTGAATGAAAACTCATTGCCGTTGTTAGGTTCTATTCGTTAGTATCCTGGGTGTTTATTCCTTGTGATTCCTGCTTGATCTATTGATATTGACCCATGCCTGCCTGCTGACTATTCTGAACTGTCCAAACTGACCCTTGCCTGCCTGCTGACTATTCTAAGCTCTCCAATCCTGATCCTAGCCTGTCTGACCATTCCTTGAATTCTGCCTGCACCGACCTGGCCTGTCTGACTATTCTTGTAATCTGCTTGTGCTGGCCTGGTCTGCCCATCCACGCTTGTCTGTATGGCCTGTCTTCCATCCAGTATCTTTAGTGAAATGATCATTCCCCTTTACTTGTCCAGAACCTTTAGCTTTGCTCCTCTCTTTTTAAGACCTGTCTGCATCCAATAAGTGAAGGGCTCCTCCTAAAGTGAAAGGCAGCTGTTTTAGGCAGAAGCAAGAGCAGAGACCAGGGAGCCTAGCCATGGTTCTGGATATAGGGTGCCGAACGAGACAGTAGGTTTGACAACTCTGTGAAGGTTAATTTGGCCAAACCAGCTGTTGATCAGATCTAAATAAGTGTGACCAGCTTAAGTATGCCCTTCAAGTAATATTCACTTTTTAAAATCCGAAGCTTCATTTGAAGCCTTTTATTTGACCAGGCTAAAATTTGCTGTAAATTATACTGACTTCCAAATACCACATTTAGCAGAGCTTATTTCCACTAATACATATCATATCATGAACAGCTTTACAACCTTTCTAGGCATTACTGTCAAAGGAATAAATTAGACACATAAAGAACCTATGAACTTTAAGAGAAAAAAATTAAGTATATCTAACTGAAGTGCTTTACAGTATCCAAAGCTAAGCAGAGCTACAAGCCAAGGTAATTAAAAGGAATCTGAAGACTATGCCCAGGAACAGGTATCAAATATGCTGTTAAAACTGGAGCCCTTCAAATGAATTACAAAACTTCAGATTTATCTGAATGAAATAAAGGATGTTGGGAAGTCTGAAGAATGTAAAGTGCAAACATCAGAAGAAACTGATGTATTGTCTGTAAATGCTCACCAAAAACAACAAAAAAGAAAAGTGTTTATAAGAAATTAAAATATAACATACTGTTGTCCTGCATTGGTAAAAGTTAAACGGTTATAATGACTACTATAGTTTATATGGGTAGGCTGTTGTATAGCCATGGGGGCAGCCATTTAAGCTGTGAAAAGGAAAAAAGGCACATGTTACTTGGCAGATAACAGATCATCTCTGAAATAGAATATGATGATATTCTGCAGAATGCACCTGTTATCTGTTATGTAACCTGAGCCTTGAATAGTTGCCCCCCATGACTACACAGCAACTTGTTTATAAACTATAGTAGCATTTCTAAAGCAAACACACCAACTATACTGGTGCAGGGAAATAGTACATTATATTTTAAATACTTTAATACACTTTAATAAATTTTTTTGTGTCACTGTTCCTTTAAGGTATTGCAATAGACTTTTAAATTGATACTGTGATCACAAATGTACTCCCTTTTATTATAAGACCATTTAATGTTTTACCTAAGCTTTGATAGAGTTATGTTATTTTCTATCACATTAAAGCAAATCACATTAAAGTTAATAATACATTTATAGCTATTTATACTGTTCATAAATTCAATGCCTTTTTTTTAACTTTTTCTCAGCTAAGCTTCGCTATCTCTTTTACTCTTATTGCCATAAGCACTCCAAGCAGCAGTATAGAAAATATACAGGGTATTTGATCTGCCTTGTCCCTTGGGACGAAGGCTCTTATCCTGAGAGTATAAGGGTAATTTACAATAGAACAGGGGAAGAAGAACAGAGTACTCAGGGCACAACTACACACCCCTTTTATCCTTTATTCAGCAAGCACCTCTTCCTTTAGTCTGAAAAATCCAGCACAAGGTGCAGACTACATCATCAGGGTTTTGAAGGCCTATCATAGGGCCTTTGCGGAGGTTTTTTGCGCTAGTGAAACATACAGTATTACATTCCCCCCAATGTGCCTTATTCCTCTTACCCCTCACAAATATATATATAACTGCCAATCTCAGGCAGTGCTGCAATATATTCACCATCTGTGCTCTCTAACATGGACCTATTTGGGCCTCTGTGCTCTGAAGCAGAGTGCTGAGATGCTGGCAATTCTGCAATAGCAAAAAGAAGTGCAAATACTGGATGCCCTTTTTTTTAAGGCATACTGCCTTAGACATCATAAATGAGTCCTTATATCTAAAAACCTCTGCTGAAAACAGAAATGAAATAAAAGTAGTCATAACATTTCCAGGAGTAAATTAAAACTTTCACCAGAGCTATATTACTATACACAATATTGTGCATTGTTTTCAGTAAAATGTAAATATTTGTTTTTTGATGACAGTACTCCTTAAAAATTAGTTATTTTCCTTTAGCTCACGACACAATGGGAATCCAAACATCTGGCTGCAGTCTGTCTTCTATGCACAGTGTCCGCCATAGTGAGAAGAATTTACTAAGCACCTTTACACTTATGACAGTGTTCTAGTTAGAGCTTAACTATCAACAAGATCAGAAAGTTCAGTAAGTACATATAGAGGCCTAATTATCATGCTGTGCAAAAACAGGAGGAAAACTAACCTGCAATTAGATTGCAACAGTCACCTAAAAGTTAGAACACAAAAACAAAGATCTTATTGGTTGTGGTGGGCAACATCATTGGTGATGTTTTATTGATGTGATGATTTACGGGCATTACTCAAGAAATTGGGAGAGTAATCAATCAAAAATTACCTCAATTACATACATACAGATTTCAGATGTTTAGACAGGCCTGATCCTCAATGGGGCAAATTCATTAAAGGGCGAATTTTCGCCAGCGAACGATCCACCACACTTCGCGCCACTTTGTCAAGTGCAAATTTTCTACCACTATGCTAATTCACTAAAATTTTTGCTAGCATTAATTTGTTAGCAAGAGCATTTCATAGCGATCTTTCTCTAGCATTTATTTCTTCCTAGCGAAACTTCGTTAGTAGACGTTTAGGTCAAGGGGGGTACATATAGGTCATATTGACGTCTTTCTGATGTTGGTGCAAATGCTTAAAGTGGTCACTTTTTATTACAAATGTTCAAGGAAGTATAATAAAGACAAAAAAGAACCTCTAATGCCCTAGGCATGAGCCCACCCTAAAACAAATGGTTGGGAAAGAAACATTAACACCAAAATATTTAATAGTTAGGACTTTTAAAGGCAATCCTGCTCTAAAAAATGAAAAAAAACGGCAGTGTTCTTTAAAACTTTTATGACTTTCCCGGCATACAGGATATGATGTCACTGATTGAGGAGGATGTAGCTTCATCTTATCAGTTTGCCTGGTTTAAGGTGGCAAAAAGGGTAACATTCTGTAAAATTTGCACTCTGAATTTGCAGAGTAAAGGTTGTACGCCTGAGTTAAAATTCGCCTGGCGATAGAGCTCGAAACTGTGCTAGCGATGATCTCTTTGGCTAGATAATTGTAGTCTGTGCCTGTTAGTAAATTGGTGATGTCCCTGTGGATGAGATTTCTGATGAATATGGGCGAATGAAAATAATGTAATACAGATGAAGCCACTTGGATTTGTGAGTTAAATGCGTCATGACTCAGGGGTAATTCAAGAAACTGTGTTATCTTAAGTCATCTTAACTCATTTAATGCATTTAACCTTTTCATTAGCATACCAAAGCTCCATTGTTCACAATGGTGAATGCTTTAATTAGATGGGATGTTGTGACGCAGTTTTCTGTGTTAAATGAGATAAATGGGATATCTGTGTTTAGTTATTCTGTGTCAAACAGACAAACCAAAGTGGCTGCATCTGTACATCCAGTTAAAATTAGCCTGCATACTGTATACTGTATATCTCACTAGATATCTATGAATACTAAATTCCATAAAAGAGAAACCCCAACAAGAAAATTACACAGACAAAGTAAAGTAAAATGAAAATTAGAAATGTTATGTTTTAAGCAACAGTATACCCCCTTTTCAACACAGGTTCAATGAATTACTGCGAAACATACTTTTTTGCCTAAACTAAATAGGGCAGACAGGGAACTGAACCTACTCCATGTTTGGTCCTTGCAAGGTAGATAATTAAATTACAAGTAAACAACCCTCTCCCTTCCCTTCAATGTGACTATTTTGTTTGTAGAAGTCTATTATGCAGGGTTGTTTTCTATGTGCTGATAATTAACTGCCTAGCAAGGACAGAACATGGAGTAGCTTTAATTTCTCTGTTTACCATATTTAGCTCCAATACATAGATCTCTTTGGTGATTGAAAAAGTAGGTAAACAAGTATGTTTTGCACAAGCCCTATTTATTCAACTCATGTTGAAAAGGGAGTATAACGGCCCTTTAAGTCAACCTAAGGAAAAAGAGCCCCCCTTTCAGATATATAGATACAAATATGAAGAAATGTTATGTGAGCACAGTGAGACATGCATTACCTTATACTTGACTAACATTTGTAGGGGGAATAGTTGCTGTTTATGATAGTATTTCCTTTTATTCAAAAAGCCTGACAATCATTGTGCTTTAATATTCTCTATTTTAGTTTAATTTACAGGTTAATAAAGGAAACGTTTAATCACTGGGGGTGAAGAAAAGGTTACATCAGGTGCCAAATGTTAGGCACTCCCCCGTGATTATAATCACTTACCTGATACACTTGGACAGTGCTCCTGTTAGGGTAAAACTGCACCTTCCCTGAGCACCACAGAGCGAGCCTTATTTTCCTTGTTTTTTCATGGCCATGGGTGGATGCATATGCAACAGAGGAAAAGCTGTACTTTTTGCTTAACGTACAGCTTTTCTAGAAAACAATGGTTCTTTTATGACAAAAACTCTATCAATTCGAGTATACAAATCTTTCACCCACATCTACACTGATTCGAGTTTTTTTACATTCAAGTTTTTTCTTAAATTATAAACCATTCAAGTTGTAAGTCCATTAAAGGTCTAAAAAAGCTCACAAAGCTCTAATATTCAACCTTTGATAAATAACCCCCAAGATGTCTTGAATGTGGCTTGATTCCAATGATAACTAGGCTCTTACATGGTGTAGTTAATCTTTTCTATGTTCTATTACTATCTAGTTTATCTATTTTTGGAAATCTGGGCATAGCTTTCAGTTGAATATACAGTAGGTTCAAAATTCACACTTTTTTAAATATACCCCAACGTACCCCAGTGTATGGCCATTTTACAAAACACATTCATCAAAATAAAGAATGCTATTTATTCCAGAATAGGATTTATTTGGTTAATCAAATCAAGTTGTCAGTTGATCAATCTGATCAATATTTGAATTTTGGAAAAGTTGTATCCTTTTTTTTCTTTTGTATTTTATTTTCCGTTATTTGCATTGTCAATGGGTGTTTTTTCTCACTCCAAATGCATTGAAGTGAATGGGAATTTTTTCTTGCATTTTACTCTGCAAATTCTTATTGCAGTTTCGCCCAAAAAAATCTGCCGTTGGCGAAATGCTGAATCTTGGCACAAATCCATGCATGGCAAAAATATTCACTCATCAGTACATTACTTCCACTACTGGTAATAATATAGTTGACGTTTAACTAATTATCCTTATAGAAAGCCATTAGAATAAAAAGTGAAATAAAAATCACTTTTGAATAAAAGAGAAAAGCAAGATTTAGATTTCAATAGCTTTTTATGAATTGGATCAAAAGGATCTCTAAATGGGTTCTACAGTACTTTTGCTGCCTGTCCCTTTGCCGTGCCAATAAACAAGAAGAAACAATCCAGATTCTAGCGATTCTTTTCAAGGATAAACACGGGAGGGGGGAGCATAGTGTAAAAGTTCATATCAGGGTCATTCAGCAATTTTTGATGTCTGGCATACAGTGTGGAGGAATACAGAAACACTTATGTTTTCGGAAAAAGGCAGTAATAATAGACACAACAGTTAGCCGATGACCCGTTTTACAGACGCCATTGAACTGAAGATATCTTATGTGAAGTCAAGGATGTATTTATTTGCTGGATGTTTGTGAAATAAAGGGAATGTTCTGTAAATGTATTCTTAAAAAAATAAAAATATTATTCAGTGATTTCTAGCATTACACGTATTGATTTTCCTTATTTTCCCTTTTTTTGTTACAGACACACAAGTCAGGTGCTAATTACAGAAAGGTAACCAGATGGTCTGAGGTTATCAACCACTGTGTCTATTCTGCTTTAACAGCTCTTGGGTTCTGCATTGGGACTGGGATTGTCTCAAAAAGAGAGGAAACTGTGCACTTTGACCCTGGTGAACGTAACCATCTGGTAACATGATTTTTGTTGCATAATGTTGCACAGTAGGATAGCCCACACTGGTCTAATTATGTTCTTTTACCATAAAGAACCACTCCCACACCTTGTGTATTACTCCCTTCCCTTTAGACTGTATGCCTATGCATAGGGCCTTCCTCACCTTTTTGTACCTGTATTGATTGTGATGTTTGTTACTCCATATATTCTATATATGTAATTCGTGTGATGTAGTTGTATAATCACATTTACTTTACAGTGGTACGCAATATGTTGGCGCTATATAAATACATGTTAATAATAATAAAATAATAATAATCATAATGAAATGTATTTTTTTAAACATTATTGAACACGTGATTATTCCTATTTGTTTTATTAATATTGTATGCAACACAGTAACCCTTTTATTATGGTATGGAATTCTAAAGCCACTTAAAGGGCCTAAAATGCTTAGGCTAAAAGGCACTGAAGAACTTATTTAAAAAATTATTTCTATGTGACATGTAGAAAAATGGGGCAAATTACCTTAGGTTTTTTTTTTTTTACACATACTACTGAATTTTCCAACAATTCCACATTAAGTAGTGCAAAATAATATTAGTTTGCCGACAATTTAGCAATGCATGCACATTTCTAAGTAAACTGGTGTTTTTTTTCTTGCCAAAGATGTATAGTTACAGATTGTACTGTTTTAAATTAAGAGCAAGGGATAGACTAGATGAGCCAGTAGGTCTTTAGCTGCAAATCTCTGCTTCAATGAGCCTAGTTTGGATTTAAAGCCATCCAAGACTTACAGTATTCAGCAGAACAAATGATGAGTAGGACCTCTACATGGGAAGCCATAGCTATTATAAATTATTTGGAATTTAGATCATTTATTCAACTGCACTGAATGTTTAAATGTGAACATTACAGTTTTCATTGTATTTTTTTTTTATCAGCTGCAGCAAAAAAACTGATTTTTGAATGAGTTGTTTGTACTCAGAGACTACCCATCCAAAAGAAGTGAAAATCAGTCATGTCTGAAGGCTCTGGACATGTGTCAAGAGTGTGGCAGATGCAGGGGACATATTGGGAAACAGATATGTGCACTGATAGACATGGAGACAAAAAGAAAATGAGTGGCAGACTGAATTGGCAGGACATCATTTTGAAATTAGATATATATTTGGAAAAGGTAGAGAAAGGGTGGGGAAGGGAAATGGGCAATCTGTATGCTGAAGAGGGTAATTACAGTTTGAAATTCTCAATTTATTGTCTTTTTATACAATAACATACATCTTTGTTGTATAAAAAGATGGTAAATGAAAAATTCTGATATCACTTTATTTACAGTACAATTTAGTTTTAATTTGTAGCTAAATTAATGTGAAATTAATTAATAATTAGGGATGGGCGGATTCTTTCACCTTGTTTCACCGCAAAAATGATGCCCATAGACTGGTATGGAGTCATGCATCAAAAAAAAAGGTGCACGTCAAAATAATTTCGCCGCCGTCTAATTTTTGCCGAAACGAAACGGGTCAAATTCGCCCATCCCTATTAATAATCACTTATGAGGAATAAAACTCAGTATGACTATGTAGCATTATGGATACTTAGGTCTACCCTTTCCAGCTGCTCTTGTGTACTGCTACATCCAATGCCCCACCTTAGCTGGACCCTCACAGAAGTATTTGAGGAAGGGTCTTCAGGTTGAACTATAACTATTAACACTTGCACTTTTACAAAGAAATTTAGGCACCAGTGGTTCTTAAAAAGCAACAGTATATTTAATGAAAATCCAAACTATAAATATGAGGTGCTTCATTTGCACTATAAAGATTAGTCATTCAGATTCAGAAATACAAATTTGTCAGGTAGCTGCATTCTGCTCATACACAAATTCTCATAAATGACAATGAGGGTGTGTTCTCACCAGGGTGTCTGCCCCCACTGTACCAGGATCTGATAGTGTGCTCCAAGGGACTTCACTTTGTATCCCTTAAGGTCCCCATAGACGCAAAGATTTCTTTTGCCGAACGACCGATTTTAGGGAAGATCGACCAATCCTTCGAAATTATCGTCCGGTTAGTGGGATTCGAACGATCGTACATCTTGCGATTTTTCGGCCGACAGACTGTCAAATTTTGGATTATTTTCTTTGAGAGGTATGGTTACTGTTTAGCAGGACATTTTAGACAGATAGCAGGGGATCTTTTTCCACATTAAAAAGGTAAAAGCACCAGAGGCGCCACCCCTTTAGACCTTTAGAGGAACTGAACTTTTATTTGAAGTAGAGAAAATTGTTATTCCCCATGAGGACAGTGAGGTTGTGGAATGTCCTGCCGGGTGATCTTGTAATGGCAGAGTCTACAAATGCATTTAAAGGAGAACTAACCCCTAAAAATTAATTTGGCTAAAAATGCCATATTTTATATATTAACTTATTGCACAGCCTAAAGCTTCTCAATAGCAGCAATGATCCAAGATTTCAAACCTGTCACAGGGGGTCACCATCTTGGTCCCTCAGCTCAGTAACTGACAACAGCACTGAGCAAGTGCAGTGAATTAGCAAAGAAGAAGATTATGGACTACTGTGGGCATCTTCAGAGGCACAGATCTTTCCTGCTAAAGGGCTGTGGTTTCCTTGGGCTAGTACAGAAGCCCAAAACATAATGTATAACATTTCTAGCCAACATTTTTAGTTCAGCTTTAGTTCTCCTTTAAGAGTGACTTGGTTGACTTCTTAAACAAGAATAATATCCAAGGCTACTGTGATCTTTTGGCTTGTTCAAAAGAAATTACACAAAGTAATTATACAAATCAAGCATTTTAACCTATTTAAAGATACTGCTTGCAGCATGCTTGAAAAATCTTTTGTGTTTTCTGTAGGGTAGGTATACATTAATCATAAGATTAATGGAGCCCCCTGTAACAGTTATTAAGTAATGTACAGGCTCTGTGGTTGTATCAGATTACATTTGGAATTCATAAGCTAACTTTTTTGAGCATTGTATGAGGTATATCAGTAGTGGAAAAATGACTTTTATTTTATGGGGCCAATCTATTTTAGAGGTTCAATCTTTTTTTTGTAATGTTATTAGGACTAAACAGTATTTAGCAATGTTAAACTAGTTTATTACAGTTAGGACTGCCAGTGAAAAATGGTTTATTCTCTTTAAAAGAAAGTGAATTGCCTGATAAATAAAAAAAAGAGTACTTTCACTGGCATCAAAAGCATAGTAGATAGATGAAATGAAAAATAGCATATATTTAAGAAAGTCAAATGGTAAATGATGAGCAGCAAATTATATTGACCTCTGAGCATCTGATGGTTTACACCAGCTACAGCTTAACAGCTGATTGATAACTGCGTTGTGAGCATCGACTTTTCAGCATCTGCCTAATAGCTTTACAAAAACAAAAGCCACCAGAGGACCACCAGGCTTGCATGAATCAGTAACTGTCAGCTGGTAGGAGATACATTCTACAAGGGTCAAGAAGAATGTTCTTGACTGTTTTGAAGTCACTAATGGTTATTACATTCTACTAGCATGTTTTACATGATAACGTAGAGAAAAATTCCTCTAAAACTCTACAAATGACTTACAAATAGTAATGGGCGAATTTATTCGGCAGGCGCGAATTCGCAGCGAATTTGCGCGATTCGGCGCAAATTCGCCCATCACTCCTTACAAAGTCTTATGGAAGTCTTTGGGAGCTGTGCTGATCCTATTGGATCATTTATTTAGCCATTTAGAGATTTTTGATTTCTGAAAAACATTTTAGAGGTTTTTGTATTTTTTAGCAAAGCATTCAGTGTTTTTTCCATTCGTAGTTTTCATAATCCGATCTTTTTATAACTTTCGTTATAAAATTTTCATTATATCATTCGTGGTTTTAGAAAAAAATAGTTTAATTATGGTTTAAAAAAGCTCTAATACCACTAAAATCTAACCTTTAAGAAATGGGTCTACCTGTGTCTGGACACCAGGGATGGCCTAAGAGGAGTTTTCCTCTAAGTTGGGCTTGTACCATTTGACATATATTAAAAAGATTCCCACATATTTTATGGGTGCTGCACCTTTCCAATTACTTTCCTTTCCTAGTAAAGACAAGAGCACCATTTGTAAAAACTGCAATTGACTCCCATTACTGCCATTGAAAAGAAAATGCATCTCAAGCAATGAGTTTGTAAAAAACATAGAGGTAAAGCTGAAGTTCAATGGGTAATAAAAATTGTAATATTTATTTTTAAGTTTAATGGCTGTAAAAGAAAACCACTTCTGTTTGTATTGCATCTATTTTATATTAGTCTTTCTATCAACTAATAAATGCAAAATATTTAATACTAACATGATATTTCTCATACAGAAAAAAATTCTCTTATGTTCTTGTTAGAAAGGTAAAGATACATTCTTGTTTTAGGAATCAGACACTCCCAGTCCTTAGACTGTTTGAAGTATTCCTGGAATGTCAGTGGTTTTAAACTATATGTTCTAGAATGTACAGACAACTTATCCATGTTCTCTCCCTTGCCTTTTAGCAGTCTCTGGTACAATAGTACGTGATTAATTGATTCTGGCATCTAGCTACAAACTTTCCTTGGGTAATTTATTCTATGTTTTCATAATCAAGTTTTTTTGTATGGCTTGTTTGACTGATTACTTACTTACTATGTAACATAACTGATTTTTTATACAGCCAATTTTTTTCATTTAAAGACTTTGACCAGGGCAGTGTCAAGGCATGTAGTTGTTGAAACCCCCCCTATTAAGCCCTTGCCCCTTTCCCTGTACTCCACAAGAAATTACACACAATAGTCCAGGATGGATGTGAAATGGTCACATCTTTATTAACACCAAGCAAGCTGAACAGGTTACATAATTAAATAACAAAATTACCACCTTGGGAATGCTTGCCTACTCCACTGGAGTCAACGGCCTCCCTGCCAGCTGCACTGTGCTAAGGTGGGAAATTGAAGGCATAAGTAAGCTCCTACCTCCTGGGACCATTACCCAAGGAGGTAAACCACACCATAAACACCAGGGGTACTAGCCCTTTCCCACTATGGCAAGCATTCCCCAGCCAAACCACCATGCTGTGACATAACCGGAAACCTCAACATGAGAAGCCAAAGCTTCAAAATCTCACTATATCACTTATCCTCTTACCAAACCATTTAAGGCAGGTGGGCGGGATGTTGCATGTTGACACACGTTGAATGGTGTAATCATGCTTTGGTCATCTAGCAACCAGGTACTCCTTCCCCCCTCCTTTCTTCCTCTGACCTTAATCTAACCCTTCCAGCTCCCTGCTTTCCTAGCCCTCTTAAGGCTCCCCTCCTTTAATCATTCAGGCCTGGGTAGCTCCATTATTGCATTCCCAACTATAGGCTCAGATGTTCTTCTACCTTAAAAGTTGCCAAAATTGTTACAGGACCTGCGTGGTTTAGAACTTTGAACTGCACTTTTATTCATCATTGTTTCTTACTAATTGGTCACTTGAGTCTCTATAGGCTTGGTAATACTTTACATGTAACACCTCAATTTGTATACAAGTGGGACCTTCTTTAGACCAGCTGCCTATAAGGGCCTTTTTAAGCCAACAATGCCAACTCCTTGTTGCTGCCAGTGGCTTGGTGATTTAATTTCATGTTGGACTTTGCTTATGATCCTGGGTTTCTTCTCCTGTTTGTGGTTTCCTGTTATCCATTTCTAGTTACCCGATTCTGTGTTTTTCTCATTAGATTTCCTGGTTTTAATATCTGGCCTGTACTTTGGACTTTGGACTTTGCCTTATCTGTTGCCTGCTTTAACCTTTAGCCTATTAACTGGATTTGCCTTTGCCTGAAGTACTTTAATAAGAGCAGCTATTATTATAAGCCTCTCAAAACACTCCACAGGGAACAATCTGTCAAACATATGGACACCTGCATGTCAGCATTCAGTCAATCTGGCATGGCAACTTGATTGCTCCTAGCCTTTACATAGAATGAAACAATGTTTGACTGGGTCTCTGATGGCATACAAAAGAACCCGAGACCCACTCTTGAAGAAATTAGATATATCTAATGCAAAATGGTAAATGCTTTTATATAGGTATATGGCATAAATAAGTATGGACTGGTGGGAATGCTTCTAGTTTGGGGACCAATAGAGTCCAGGGCCCAAGCCTAGATGTTCTAGTAGGCCAGTTCAACCATGGAATCAAATGCACTAACTAAGCTAAATAACAGGGTAGACAATTCTGAGGAAGAAGTGATCAAGACAGGCAGTATGTATGCACATGACAATCTACATTAAATCCATTATAAGTCCCTGCATTTTCAATAACACAGATAAACACAGGAGGGGAAGGAGAGATCAAATAGAGAGCTGTAAACAGACAGCAGGCAGGCAAGTGGCTAATACTATGATGTGTCAATCTAATAGTGACAGGAAAGAGGCACATAATCATCCCCCCAGCTGCAGCCTTCCTGTCCCCAAAGCCCTTCATTCAGAGCATGTACCTAGTCTTTCCATTTTTTCTGTAGAAAATGCTCTGATTGCAGATAAGACAAAGGGAATTCTTATCAGAGTTTACTTATGATAACTGTTTGCCACTGCCAGTCTGAACCTGGAAACATTTCTCATGATGAAAAAATGCATTTTTGTGCTACTAGAAAATTGTCAAAGATTCACTGGAAAAGTTTTGCTTGATGAAAAGATGTCAATTTTCACTTAAGCAAGGAGATTTTTCACCAATGTGAACTTAATTGATTACAATTCAGTATTCATCTATTAGTATACATGTCCCTATATATCATGTTGTCTGTGTGCTAAGGGCACGTTACATTCTCAGTTGCACGTGGTTCTGTGTGAATTTTGTTTAAAAATGCAGCTTCAGTTTATGTTACAGATTATTTTAAAGGCAGACATTTCAGACAGTTTTAAATGGAAAACATCTGTAAAAAGGACAACATTGTTGTTGTTTTTGTTGCAGTTATGGGACTTGCATGTCATATAAAAAATATATATTTTTTTCTGTAATGTAAATCCTTCAGCATGCTTAAAAAGTTTTGAAACACATGCTGCACACATGTATAAACATGCACACTGGTTTATAAACATAGATGCTAAATTGTACATGGGCAGTTGCCGGCAGCAACTGTTAGATGAACTGAACAAGGTACAACAAGTTAGAAAATAAATGTAAAGACTAACTTGTTCTTATTGGCAAATAAAGTACATATTGTAGGTACATATTTTGTAAGCAATTTCAGATCAAAAGTATGATTTCACAGTATGAATACAGCCTATTGCAAAATTAAAATTAGCTGTTATGTCCCTGAGAACCAAATGTCCTGATCAGATATTCAGTGGGTTGAGGGGGGCTCTAATGCAACTCATGGACATCAGCCTTGGGAGACATGATGAACGTGCAATTGATTAAGAATGGAGAATGTGGGCCAGAACTGTGTTCTATTGTGTCTATCACAAAAAAATCCAGTAATAAAAGCTTACTGTGCACTCTTATTAGAGCGTCTGTATTGATATCAATTGATTCAGAATGGGCAATGTGGGTCAGAACTGTGTGTACATTCCTTATAAACAATTTCTGCTCAAGCGTGAGATTTCACAGTATGAAGAGCACAGTCTATTGTAAAATTATAATTATCTGTGATGTTCCTGAGAACTGTATGGCCTGATAAGATTTTCAAAGTAGGCTGAGGGGGGCTCTAATGGAACATACGGGAATCAGTCTTGGGAGACACGATGAACAGTGTCGATAAAGACTGATTCAGAATAGAAAGTGTGGACCAGAACTGTGCTCTATGGCTTAAAAAAAAATCGAAGGACCAAAGCTTAATGGATGCTTGTGCATACTGCTTGCTTTCAGGGCGCATTAAAGAAAAACTACTGTATATCCTCAAACAATGGAGGTCTATGTAGGTATATAAAAATATATTGCATAAAACAACTCATATGTAAAACCCTACTTCTTCTAAATTTATTTTCATAAAAATATTCCATTTTAATAACCGACATTGGGTAATCATAATAGAACACTGCCATTTTAAGAACTAAGGTTTGGCCCCTGGGACCATACAAATTACTTCTTCCTGTTAGTTAGAGCTGCATTATTTCTGGTCTGGTGATCTATGAGGCAGCACAGAGAATATGATAAAATTGTGGTTCAAGGATAAAGATATAAAAGGGCAATATTTACAGATATCTATATTCCAGTTTGATAAGATTCTTTAGTAGGCCACTTAATATGACTATTACGTGGTTAATATTTACTCTGGGTGCATAGTTTTCCTATAAAGGGGTGGTTCACCTTTTATTATGTTATAGAACAGCCACGTCTAAGCAGCATTTCATTATTTATAATATATTTATAGTTTTATAGTTATTTGCCTTTTTCTTCTGACTCTTTGCAGCTTTGAAATGGGCGTCGCTGACTCTGTAAGGCTACAAATGTATTGTTATTGTTATTTTTTTATTACTAATCTTTCTATTTGGCCCTCTCCTATTCATAATAACTCAAAAACCTTCAATAATAAAAAATGAAAACAAATTGCAATTTGTCTCAGAATATCACTCTCTACATCATACTAAAAGTTATCTCAAAGGTGAACAACCCCTTTAAGTTCTGGATGGACATATTAGTGCAATGCATATGGTTGCCCACATGAGCAACTTACATGCAGACCCAGACTGTGTCTGCCAATTTTAAAATGAGAAAGCCAGCCAGATGACTAGCAAAATGTATAAAAGGGAAAAAAATACAGCAAGTTCAGTTGAATTGACTTATAACTATAGGAATTATGTTTTCTTGACTATTCTCAATAACCTCATAGTAATCTCTCACCAATCTCATAGTTCATAAAACTATCTATTAGTTACTTTGAACCTGTTTTTTAAATTCTTTCATTTTTATGCTGTGTGAAGTTTTAGGGGGATCACAGCGGGATTTGCACGATAAATGCAGGCTACCCCAGAGTGAAGGAAAAACACAGGCTGTTTATTTTTTTAACTTTGCAGTTTTTGCAGCAGCAGAACAATAGCAACAGAAAATAGCTTGTGTTCAGCAACCAAAAATAAAAAAATTAAACAGCTTATTCAGCAGTTCTAAAGTTCAAGGAGACTGAACAGGTTGGTATCCTGGGGAATGTCACAGCAGGAAAATCTACCTTATTATCAGACTCAAAACTCTGGTTTCAGTCCTTTTAACAGGTATAGCACCAGGCAGCTCTCACGTGCAGCTGCTGCTCACCCCTTGGCTGTCAAGCCTACATCTCTGGTTGGTTAACTCTCTGGTGTTTCTTAAAGGGGTCCCCATTAAATAGATGGCTCAGAACCTAAAGACGGGGGATACATACCTGTATATGCCATCCATGATATATCCCCTCCAGCTTGTACAGCAGCAAGAAAAGCTTCAAGGACCAGTAGCTTAAAAAAAATTAAAAAATGTAAACTTTAAAATCTCCAAATCTTTATTTAGAAATAACTTACCGAGTCTCTGCTTGTGCTCCTCTTCAGAAAAGGTGACAGGGCGATGATCCATCACATGGAGCTCAATTACTCCTCCCTGGCTATCTAATATAAGGAAGGCAGGGAGGAGAAATCGAGCACCACACAATGGATCACCCGATCGCCATTTCTGAAGCTAATCGCAAGTGGAGATTCGGTAAGTTATTTCTTAAAAAAGACTTTGCGATTTTAAAGTTTAATATGTGTTGGTTGTTTTTTTTCCCGTAGTATACAAAAAAAAAATTTTGAAAAAAAATGTGATGTTTCTGATCCTTTAACCCTTTAACCGCCAAGCACGTACGGCGTACGTGCTGGCGGTTCAGGGCTCAGGCTGCCAAGAACGTACTATGTACGTTCTCCTGCAGCTGAGCCCTACACTCTGCATCGGCGGCTTTTGCCGCCTCCGCAGAGTGTCAGAAGGGTTGACAGCCCCCTGGGCAACAAGGCTGGGGGGCTGTCGAGTCGGATCTGCGACACGATTGTCGCAGATCCGACTTCAAAGACGCAAATGCGCTGCTGCGCGTTACTCACCTCTTCCTTCCTGAACAGCCGCCCACACACTTCCTGCTGCGCAGTAACTCTGCAGACACGCTGTTCTGGCTGCCTCCATCTGTTCCAGCGATCCTCCTGCTAAAAAAACGGTAAGTGCACGTTTTTTTACCCACTTACCTGCATTTACACATACCTACAGTACATTTATACACTTACACAAACATTTTAGTAAAAATTTGTATTTTTTATTTTTTTATTTTAGCACACTTGGTCAATTTTGTACACTTATTTACACTTAATTACATGTATTTGCACACTTAGACAACTTTTATTAGTGCACAAATATGTATACACAAAAACTCACAAACAGGTTTTTTTTTTTTTTTTTTACTTATTCATTGTACTGTTTGTTTTGCCTAAAAACATGTTATTTTGACAGCGTGACTATTGGATAATCGATTTCGGCCACTAATTACGCTGTCGGATCAATTATTTTGTTATTTCATTGATTTACGCTATTTTTGTGGTTTTATTGCAATTTTATCCCTGCATTATTGTTCCTTTTGAATGTTTAGTATTGTTTTGCTGTTCGGTGCTTTAGGTATAGAAAGATTTATTTTACTTAGTTTGATTCGCCAGAATATATGCTTTCCAAAAATATATAGTTTTCTGTTTTTTTTACATTTTGTGGGTCATACGGCACATAACGCACAGTTGGGGCTCTCTTTTCTGCAGCTTAGTTGGCCAGCGTGAAAATTCATATGCATGTTTTTCATTTGGGGTCCGTACACGCCACATACTTTGGTAAATCTTTGCATATTGGGCATCAAACTATTCAGTAGACCTCTGACGTCCATATTTAGGGTGATTTCTCTTTATACGTAAAACATTGTGTGTGATAAATGCGGCAAACTGCAACAATTTTAGGCAATTTTCAGAAATGTTGTAAAAACCTCTATGTTTAGAAATGCTTTGCAGTTTGGTAGTTTGGTGTAGAAAGACGTCTTTATCTTTGGTGGATTCGTCAGAATGTGTACTTTCCAAAAACATATGGTTTTCGGGGTTTTTGTTGTTAGGAGGGTCTTGAGGCACATAATATGAAGTCAATGGTCTATGTTCACAGAAGGCGAATCGGCAGCGGAGTAAATCATATGCACTATTTTCATTTGGGGTCCGCATATGCCAGCTGCCTTGGTATATCAATGCATATTGGGCATCAAACTGTTCAGTAGACCCTTGGCATCAATATTTATGGTGTTTTACAATTGTATGCAAAAAATTGGGTGAAATAAATGCGGCCAATTGCAATATTTATGTAAAAACTGTTGCTTTTATCGCCAAATTTAGGAAAGGCTTGCGACTTGGTACTTTGGAGTACAAAGACATGCATACCCAATTTGGATTCGCAGGAATGTGTACTTTCCGAAAATATATGGTTTTCTGGGGTGAATGTGCATTTTTCTACCTTTGCTCCCCCCCAAAACTATGTTTATGTGTTGATTTTGCAGTACCTAAAATGACAGACCATATGGGGGTCTTCCTTTTGGGGGTCCTATATGCCACGTGCTTGGGTACACTATACATATTGGGCATCAAACTGTTCAAAGGACCCTAGGCTTTCATATTTGGGGTGATTTCTCTTGATACCTAATATTATGTGGGTAATACGATGCTGCAGGTTAGAAATTTTGAGGTGACTTTTGGAAATGTCACCAAAATCACCAAATTTGGGAATGGTTTGCGGCTTGGTACTTTGGAATACAAAGACATGCATACTCAATTTAGATTTGTGGGAATGTGTACTTTCCGAAAATATATGGTTTTCTTGGGTGAACTTACTTTTTTCTACATTTGCCCCCCTCAAAACAATGTAAATGTGTTGATTTTGCAGTATCTGAAATGACAGACCATATGGGGTTCTTCGTTTTGGGGCCCCTGTATGCCACGTGCTTGGGTACACCTATACATATTGGGTATCAAACTGTTCAGAGGACCCTAAGCTTTCATATTTGGGGTGATTTCTCTTGATACCTAAAAGTATGTGGGTTATACGATGCTGCAGGGAAGATATTTTGAAGTCATTTTTGGAAATGTCCCCAAAATCACCAAATTTAGGAATGGTTTGCGGCTTGGTACTTTGGAGTACAAAGACATGCATACCCAATTTAGATCCGTGGGAATGTGTACTTTCCGAAAATATATGGTTTTCTGGGGTGAACTTACTTTTTTCTACATTTGCCCCCCTCAAAACAATGTAAATGTGTTGATTTTGCAGTACCTGAAATGACAGACCATATGGGGGTCTTCGTTTTGGGGCCCCTATACGCCACGTGCTTGGGTACACCTATATATATTGGGCATCAAACTGTTCAGAGGACCCCAGGCTTTCATATTTGGGGTGATTTGTCTTGATACCTAAAAGTATGTGGGTAATACAATGCTGCAGGGTCGAAATTTTGAAGTCATTTTTGGAAATGTCCCCAAAATCACCAAATTTAGGAATGGTTTGCGGCTTGGTACTTTGGAGTACAAAGACATGCATACCCAATTTAGATCCGTGAGAATGTGTACTTTCCGAAAATATATGGTTTTCTGGGGTGAACTTATTTTTTCTACATTTTCCCCCCTCAAAACAATGTAAATGTGTTGATTTTGCAGTACCTGAAATGACAGACCATATGGGGGACTTCGTTTTAGGGCCCCTATACGCCACGTGCTTGGGTACACCTATACATGTTGGGCATCAAACTGTTCAGAGGACTCCAGGTTTTCATATTTGGGGTGATTTGTCTTGATACCTAAAAGTATGTGGGTAGTATGATGCTGCAGGGTCGAAATTTTGAAGTCATTTTTGGAAATGTCCCCAAAATCACCAAATTTAGGAATGATTTGCGGCTTGGTACTTTGGCGTAGAAAGACATGCATACCCAATTTGGATTCGTGGGAATGTGTACTTTCCGAAAATATATGGTTTTCTGGGGTGAACTTACTGTTTTCTACTTTTGCCCCCCCCAAAACCATGTAAATGTGTTGATTTTGCAGTACCTCAAATGACAGACCATATGGGAGTCTTCTTTTTGGGGCCCCTATATGCCACGTGCTTGTGTACACCTATATATATTGGGCATCAAACTGTTCAGAGGACCCTAGGCTTTCATATTTGGGGTGATTTCTCTTGATACCTAAAAGTATGTGGGAAATACGATGCTGCAGGGTAGACATTTTTAAGTGATTTTTGGAAATGTCACCAAAATCACCAAATTTAGGAATGATTTGCGGCTTGGTACTTTGGAGTACAAAGACATGCATACCCAATTTAGATTCGTGGCAATGTGTACTTTCCGAAAATATATGGTTTTCTGGGGTGAACTTACTTTTTTCTACATTTGCCCCCCTCAAAACGATGTAAATGTGTTGATTTTGAAGTATCTGAAATGACAGACCATATGGGGGTCTTCCTTTTCAGGCCCCTATATGCCACTTGCTTGGGTACACATATACATATTGGGCATCAAACTGTTCAGAGGACCCTAGGCTTTCATATTTGGGGTGATTTCTCTTGATACCTAAAAGTATGTGGGTAATACGATGCTGCAGGGTAGAAATTTTTAGGTGATTTTTGGAAATGTCGCCAAAATCACCAAATTTAGGAATGGTTTGCCGCTTGGTACTTTGGTGTAGAAAGACATGCATACCCAATTTGGATTCAGGGGAATGTGTACTTTCCGAAAATATATGGTTTTCTGGGGTGAACGTACTTTTTTCTACCTTTGCCACCCCCCAAAACGATGTAAATGTGTTGATTTTGCAGTATCTGAAATGACAGAACAAACGGGTGGTCTTCCTTTTGGGGCCTCCTATGCCACGTGCTTGGGTACATCTATTCATATTGGGCATCAAACTGTTCAGTGGACCCAGGATTTTATATTTGGGGTGTTTTACATTGATACCTAATGATGTGTGGGAGATATGTTGCTGTAGAGTTGAAGCTTTGAGGTCATTTTTCAAAAAATTCACCAATTTCTATAAAACATTATAACTTTAGGAAACAATTGCAACTTGGTGGTTTGGAGTACAAAGATATTTCTACCCATTTTTGATTCACCAGAATCTGTTCTTTCTAGTAATGGGTAGTTTTCTAGGGTAAACCTACTGTTAGCGGAATGTTTGGCCTTGAAATCAAAAGTATGCCGTTTGGGGAGTGTTGCTTTGGAAATTTGGTTGTGTACTGCTTGTAGATTTTGAGCTATACAAGTGAGAAATCTCCATAAAACTATATATATTTGGTATTGTCGTGTTCAGGAGACATAGACCTTTCTAAATCGGCTGTGTTCTCGTACATAAAATGAATGATGTTTCTGATATATGTGATTGTTCTTCGTGCAACATGATTTTTTTCATTTTTTTTGACACTTAGAATCCAATATTTTTTAGAGAAGTAGAATTACATCAAAATTCTTGCATATTGTGAAAGTTCAGGTTGTCCTGAAAAAAACAATATATTGTTTTCCTGGGTTAACTAAAAGACCACTTCAGGAAAGGCCCTTAAAGTGAAAGAGTGCAAAATATCTAAAAACTGCTTGGCAGTAGATATTCGCATCTAGGACAAAACGGCTGGCAGGGAAAGGGTTAATAGCCAATTTGAATAAGCCTAATGTATGTACTTCATTTCAATAATATAGTTAAACCGTTGAAATGGATTACAAGTCTTTCATTATTTATTTAAGCTCTCATTTCCACTTGAATCCTGTTTCTATTTATTTTAACAGAGGGGTTAAAAACAGGGAGGCACCAAATCCACTATTTTGGATTAGGTCGAACCCCCAAATCCTTCTTAAAAGATTCGGCCAAATACAGAACTGACTTTAAACCCTAATTTGTATATGCAAATCATGGAGGAGGAGGGAAAAAGAGAAAAAATGTTTACTTTTGTGATGAAAAGTCACATGATTTTAAGGATTCGGATTTGGTTCAGCCGAATCTGCATCCTGAATCTGTATCCTTCTAAAAAAAAGCTGAATCCTGGCAGAATACTGAACCAAAAAATTGCATTGATTTCATAATCTATGAATATGTACAGGGCTGGAATCAAATTATGTGTATGATTGTAAAGAATGTACACATAGTGGTTTGGGAAATAATGCATTAAATATAATTAAGAAATGATTAGATGTTTCATCTGAAATTAATGTAATAATAAAAATATACTCGCAAGAAAATTACTGACCAGAATATATAATGAATTAGCAATGCCAAATCTTTTTTCTAATATCATTAAACAGTATTATTTTCTAACTAGAAATAAATGGAACCCCTGAGTAAGGTGAAAAAAATATCACAATGACAATTTATGTATCTTATACATTAGACTATAAAAAGGAGTTTTCTTTTTGAAGTCTAAAACAGGAATATTTGTTTTCTAAACACAAAAGAAAGGTGAAATCTCTACCAGTCACTCCATCATATCTGCTCTGGCAGAAACATAGTGTAAAACTGACATTTCACTGCTGTGCTCAGTGTAGAATTTATTAACTGAAGCAAAATAATATTATTTCATTCAAAGAATAGCAGAGGATGAGTAACAAGAGAGATTTCCCAAGAAGCCTCTTGAACAGTGTGAAATAGATATATTCTTATTGCACTGTGTGAGGAACACAGTGAACAGTAACACCTACCCAACAAGTTAAGAAAAATATATAGTTAGAGAGAAGGAAAATAGCTATCATGTCTATGTTTTTGAATGCGCAGTGTACTTAAGTAAGAGTGAAGTCTAAGTCATTTGCGCTTTGTAAAGAGCAGTTGCCTAATTTAAATTTTTTTCTTTTTTTTTCTTTACTCAGTTTACAAATTTTTTATTTGTATTTGTTAACTTATTTACCTCTGTGCAAGAAAATCAGAAACATTGCATTTGCCTTATAACTGTAAAATATCTGAGATCATATTGCTGTCATACTGTACATCAGAAAGAAAATCTGATGTTTAAAGCAAGTCTTAATTCTGCTTTGAAAAATGTGCATGATACTTAAAGGACCTGTCCCTATATAGAAGTGACCCCGTACCAGTGGCTTGTGAGCATCATGTTGCACACCAACCCCTTGAATGTTTCTCTTAGTGGCCTCAAAGCAGGTACTTTGAATTCCAGGCTTAAAGGCAGGTTTTGGTTGCAAAAAAACCAAATGGTGCCAATCAAATAGCCAAACTCTTATCTTGCATCCCCAGAGACTTGTTTGTGTTGCTCCCCAACTCTTTTTACATTTGAATGTTGCTCATGGGTAAAAAAAGGTTAGGGACCCCTGCTATACAAAATTAAGTATCCCTTCTCTGGGCTATCTGCCCCAAATGATACTTGTTCAAAAATTGTAGGATTTAGAACTATGGTTGATACCAGTGCAATTTGGTTAAGCTATCACTGTTGGCTAGAGATGAGCACATTTTTTCACCATGCACAAATTCGTGGCAAAATTTAGCATTTGCTAAATATGCAGCGGAAAAAAAAACTCCCATTCACTTTACTGCATTTGGAGTGAGAAAAAACACCCATTGACTTTAGTACATAAAGGGGCAGATTTATCAAGGGTCGAATTTCGAAGTGATAAATTCTTAGAAATTCGACCCTCAAATTTCAATACTTCGACATTGAACATCGAAGTCGAAGTATTTTTCACCGAATTTGGCCATCGAATGATTGGAGTAAAATTGTTCGATAGAGCGATTAAATCATTAGAATCAAACGGTTTGAGCGAATTCAGCGTACAATCGAACGATTTTACTTCGATGTGTGAAGACTTATAATGTCCCAATAGGCTAACATAGTACTTCGGCAGGTTTAATTTGGCAAAGTATTGAAGTCGAAGTTTTTTAAAGAGAAAGTACTTTGATTATTGAATGGTCGAATATTCAAACGATTTTTACTTTGAATTGAAGGGGAAGGCTTCCTAACAATTTTCTGATCGAAGGAATATCCTTCGATCGATGGATTAAAATCCTTCGAAACGTTTGATTCGAAGGATTTAATCATTCGATCGAACGATTATTCCTTTGAACGTACAATCATAGGAATATCGCTAAATCTTAATTAACCCTCGATATTCAACCCTATGTAAATCTGCCCCCTAGTATACTATTCCATGGTCGAAGTATCCAAAAAATTACTTCGAATTTTGAATTTTTTTACTAAAATTCCCTTAAATTCACTTTGACCCTTGATAAATCTGCCCCTTAGAGTGAGAAAATGCCCATTGACAATGCTTTTGGAGTAAGAAAAAAACTTGGCAAAAAAACTATACTATAACTATACTCCTATTGACTTTTTCGAGTTTCAGAAATTTTTCTGCGAAACAAGGCAAATTTGTTACTGTTGGCCCATGCTGCGCTTTCCAAAAAAACTTCTTAAACTTTTCAGAATGCACCACGCATTTTACAAGCAAAACAGGACAGATTTGCTCATCAATAACTGTAATTTACTATGTCAAAAAAAATTCTATGCAACAGAGCATGGAAAAAACTTCCTTTTATCTATAGAGAGAGTGAAGACATATGTAACACTGTTAAAATCAGTAATATCAGTAATTAAAATTAGTAATATCTTGAGGGTCATTTTTAACAAATGATTGGAATGCTGACAAAGATGGACATCAGACATGTTTTCATTTCTCCCTAGGGATACACTATCAGGATCTGTACGACAAACAGAATACAAACAGATGTTCTGGTAGAAAGCCCTTTGTACTTGTGTTTAACTACACAATATGCTAACCTTATTCCAAGCTTGTTAACACATGTTATATAACACAGCTGTGGTTAAACGTCTCATAAATTAGAATTTAATATTTTACATAAGTGGCAGATTTATCAAGGGTCGAATTTCAAAGCAGAAAAAGCTTTCGAAATTCGACCATCTAATTGGAATGCTTCGACTTCGAATATCGAAGACGAAGGTTTTTTACATCGAATTTGGCCATTTGCGGTCAAAGTAAAATCGTTTGATCGAACAATGAAATCCATCGATCAAACGATTTTTCTTCTACTTCAAAAAAAATTGCTCTAGAAGGTCCCCATAGGCTAACATAGCACTTCGGCAGGTTTAATTTGGCGAAGTATTGAAATCGAAGTTTTTTAAAGAGACAGTACTTTGATTATCGAATGGTCGAATATTCAAACAATTTTACTTCGAATCTAATTTGAAGTCGAAGTCGTAGTATCCTATTCGATGGTTGAAGTATCCAAAAAATTACTTTGAATTTCGAATTTTTTTACTTCGAAAATTCCCTCTAATTCACTTCGACCCTTGATAAATCTGCCCCATACAGTATATACATAGTGCTACCTTCCTTTACCCCTGACCCTTCCAGTATAGCACCACAAAAAAGTATATAAACACAAATCTGCATCAATTATATGCAATCGTGAAAGTACCTCTTGGACTAGCTTTATATTCTGTATACAGTGTGATTTGGAAATTATGATTGATCAATTATGGAATTTTGCTGAACCTCACATTCTACACTGAAATGTTGTTATATTTTTTTTCAAAGAATTACAGTTCAAAAATGGCAAAAATCCTAAAGGGTATGCAAATGCAAAACAAGAGGCGCATAAAAGGGATAGTCAAACACTGCTTTCCATTACAGTTATGTTTACAAATAACTTTAAGACCATTGACAATTTTTACATCTTCTATTTTTTAAAGTTGCTTAGACATTTACAAAAATTAGGCAAAATGGTGGTTCACCATTAAAGGAGAAATAAACCCCCTCAATAAGAAAAGTCCCTACTTTCCCCCACCCTGCTTCTCCCTGCATAGTTCATTACCCCGTTGTAGAGTAAGCACAGCAAAGCTCATGGGCGCCATCTTCCGGATCTTTGGTCTTCTTCGGGTCCTCTTCCGTCCCTTCGGCAATTCGCAGCACTTTTGGCGCATGCATGGTTGCTACGAACTGGTAGACTGCTCCAACTGCACATGAGCCAATACAGACTACTGTTATAGAATGGCTAATTCTAAGCAACTTTCAATGGGTCTTCATTTTTTCTTTTTTATAGTTTTTGAAATATTTGCCTTCTCTTTATGACTCTTTCCAGCTTTCAAATGGGGATCACTGCACAACTAAACACCATCATGTGGGAAGACGCATAGCTGGTAGGGCTTAGTTGACTCCCTTCCTGGAAGTTGCTACAATTATAAGGCATTTTTAACAAAATGTGATGACAGTGTAAATTAAAACCCCTTGGCCCCCCAGAATATCTCACAAATATTTGACAATGTGGTTATTGTATTAAAGTTGGGCACATTATTATTCTGAACTGATTAGTGTTAATGACCAACTCTCCAACAGATCCGTTTGTACCGCATACAGTATCTACAGTATATGCGTGGCCTGATATTGTGGGGCCACTGGATGGTGTAAAATAATTAATTTGTACTGAAAATATAATGCAACTGTTGTTTTTAATGCAAGAAGTAGAAACTCTATTTTAACAAAGGTGCCTTAAGTGGTTAATAGGAGGTTTGCTAAAACTACAACCGGGCTTTTCTCCCATTGAGTCAAGTGATTTTTTTCCCAACAAACTTAGATCAATAAGTAAGCTAATTAATGTGTGTCCATTTGCTGCAGTAAGGCTAAATCTGTGGTTTTCATGTTATAAGAACACTTGGCCACACAAGATTTTAAGACTATTAAACACAGGTGAATGCTTTTAATTTGCTTATTAAAGCAATTATGTGGTTGTCATGGATACCTGCTTTGACTGAAGGGCCTGAAAGAGGTTTGAAACAAATTGCGTAAATTAAATTAGAAGTTTAGGTGGGGTTTATTTCTATGCCTTTCATTTTAACATAATTTCTAAAATGTAATCTGTGTTTTCTCTATATTTGTCTAAATGATTTACATTTTAAGGAAGTATTTCCTTATTCAGAAAATATTATCATGGTAGGTCTGAGACCCATTTTGTGTTATTTTAGTGGTATAAACAGGCCCTTTCTCTACATATATGAAGGAAAAAACAATATTGCAACATTTTCAGTGTTTGAGTCCCTTTTGAGCAATTGCAGACCTCGGCAAGTTTGTGAACATGTGCAGAAATGTGTAAAATTTTGCAATCGCAAAGCATTTTTTGCAACAAAATTTTTAACAAAACTCCAAAAGAGGTGTAAACACCAACCTTGTCTTGGCAATAATGAGCGATGTAATAAAGGCCAGTGTATGATTTTACATTGCTCATCATTTTACAAGAGCTCATCATTTTAAAAAACGCAGGGGCGTAACTACAGAGGAAGCAGACCCTGCGGCTGCAGGGGGCCCAGGAAGTATAGGGTCCACATGAGGCCCTAATTCATAAGCAATTTCAATAAATATTGGTAATACAGGTTAACCTCTAGACATGTTGGGGGCCTGAAAAATTATTTGCTGCGGGGCCCCTTTATATCTAGTTATGCCACTGCAAAAACGCACTTTAAACAACACTTGTGATTTTAATAACATTCCCCCATAAAATTTTATGCTATGTTGTTCATTGTAAATTAGGATAAAAACCTGTATTTTGGCATTTAAAAGGTCAACATATGTCAACATAGCTCATTTAATATTGCCCCAGAAGCAGTACATGGTGCAAAGTTGCTAATGCACATGTACATATGACCTATTTTCAGGGCAGTAGCTGCACTGAAAGTTGAAAACTGGTAAACAAAAATAAAAAAGATTTGTTTTATAAATCTGCCTGGAGAACGTCTACCTTCCTACACTTTCCAGCAGTCCTTGAAACTAAAGTGCACTCATATTTTCAATTTTAATATATAATTACTCTGTGGCTACATTGCTAAGCCCATATAACTGGGTATATGCTCAACAATCCGCTAAACACAGATGCATTGTTATTTTGAAAAAAAGACCTTCAAATTCAACCCCTCCAATGACAACCAGTCATTTATATGGTTATTTTTACATGTAATAGTTTCAGTTACAGAAAGAAATTCTAGTCTAATTTCTGGAAGACAAAAATGTATGGGCTTGAGGTCACAAGAAGTTCAGAAGGAAATCATATCCATGCTTTCTGGAGTCAGAGTCCTGCATTACAGCCTAATCCTGTAACCAGTATATGCCACATTATGGTGTTCTTGTGAAACTGAATGGCGTAGACAGAGAATGTGTTAATGTGTTTTTGTAGGAACTTCCATAAAAATCAGCCATAAAGTCAATCAAACAGAATATAAATACATTAATATATATATATATGAGTCACTTTTCTTCTCACTTACACTGTGACTAACTTGCTTCCTTTGCTGCACTAAAGCTTGTACTACAACACCCTTATAGTTACATAGTTACATAGTTAAATTGGGTTGAAAAAAGACAAAGTCCATCAAGTTCAACCCCTCCAAATGAAAACCCATCATCCATACACACACCCCTCCTGGGCCTTGTTGTTTTTATTATAATCAATTATTACAGCCCACATACCAGCCTCAAACACACACACACAGCAATAAATGCTAAGAGAGATTACTGGATTAAAAAAAAAGTTTTTACTTTTCCTCTCTGCTATGTCTTGAATGCCAGGAACATATTTTCTACTATCTCAGCAGTGTAGGGTTGTTGTTTTCTGCAATCAAAACAGCACAAATACAATTGCTCCTACCTATTTAAAGAATAATTATTAGTGATGGGCGAATTTATTAGCCAGGACGCCCACGGCGAAAAAATAAAACGGACGCTGGCGAAAAACAAAATGGACGCAACAAAAATTTGACACCGGCGTCGAAAAATCGGTTTCACAAATTCACAAATTCGCCCATCACTAATAATTATATATACTGTATATATGTAATGATAATACCTTCACATATGCTATCTTCCTACTTCCTAATTAAGAGTATGATAAACACTGACCCTAATCTCTGAACTCTTTCTCTCTTTCCTATTCTTTTTCTATCTGTTTTATTTTTTCTTTTGTTTTTTTCTATAATTGGAGATTTTTGTGGCATTGTTTAATCTTGCGTTTGTTATGTGATAATTTATGCCATTTATATTGTATTGCATACAATGTTCACGAGGCTTTATGTGCAACGATGTCCACTATGCAATTGTGCACTATTTTATTTTGTTTACTTTTCTTTTTGTAAAACTAATAACAATTTCTGAGTATAAAAATAGTATGATAAACACTACGCATTGGGAGTTTTCATAAAAAAACTAAAAATTTTAGAAAAAAACCTTTGAATTTTTAGAAATGTATTATGTAGTGATGGGCGAACTTGCACCGTTTCGCTTCGCCGAAAAATTCGCGAATTTCGCGAAACGGCGCCGGCGTCTCGTTTTCAACGCCGGCGCCCGTTTTTGACGCCGGCGCCCGTTTTTTCGACGCCGGTGAATTTTTGACGCGAATTTTCGCGGGAGTTTCGCGAATTTATTCGCTGGCGGCGAATCGCGCAAATTCGACGCGAATTCGCGCCTGGCGAATAAATTCGCCCATCACTAGTATTATGCCCCAAAGCATCAAAAAAATAGGAATCTGAAAATACTCCAGCCAAAAGCTATCAAATTCATGTAAAAGTCAATGCCAGAGGTCCCCTTAACCATTTGAAGATGGTTTTTGCCTTCACAATTTTCAGGGTGTTTGACACTGTTTTTTTGATCATAAAAACTTGATAAATTCAAGGTTTTAAGCCTATAAACACGAAAATGTTAATTATTCATGAAAACTTTTTTTCGATCTGATTTTTTTGACTTTAATTGTTAGTAAATTAGCCAAATTAATGGATGGGAGTTAGGTTGAGTTTGTTTCTTGAAAAATACGAGTTTTAGTAAATAACTCCCTTAAAAGTCCAGCTGTCTTTCGTTTAATTCTACTACATACATCTTCAATTAAATAAAACATATTTTACAGTTATGATCTTTATAATATCATGCATTTGTATAAAAACTAATTCTGTCTTTCTGCTTGTGTTTTTGTCAATCCTTGCCAATTTTATTGACTTATTTATTTTTGGAATAGTAGGTTTGATTCAGGTGTCTACATTTGCTCTAAATATAATGTACTATGGTTTTAGAGAAATGCTATAGTTACTATGCAATCTACAGATTAAAACTTTTGATATGAAGCATAATAAAAGTGGTTAACTAAGATGACAATCATAGCAAGCTTTCAGAAAATTTCAGTTCCTTCATCAAAACTACACTTTATCTATGCAATGTACATAACATTTCACAATAGGAGTTTTCCTTTTTTTTCCATATATATTAGATAAACTTTAATACTAAATATGGAGTATAGCTTTATTACCTTTGGAAATGTTTTAATTGCTTTTCTGGGAAACTTCTCAGTAAAAAGAGAAAGAAAAGGTGAAAATTCAGATCATAAGGAAACAAATGAAAACTGTCTTGAGATATTAGGTAAACACTAAAGGGCACTTAAGTACTTTAAATGCACTTGCTGTAGCCAAGCACATTTTATGCTTGATACCAGTGGTTTAAAAACCACCAGTTTTTAGAGGAATCTCTAAATCAAGAACTTGATGTACCTTGTGTATCATGCATCAAAGTAGGTGCAACCAGTGAATTGGTACATGCTGATAGTAAGTAAAGATGTGTTAAATAAGTCACAAGCACATTGTGCATGGCATTTTAATGGGTGCAAAAAAGGGACAGAATTAGCCTTACCTAGGCAGCTGCACAATAATTTTGAAAATAGAAGAAATACATTGAGACAAGACCTACACCTAAACTTATTTGGCACCTTGGGGTGCATAAATGTGTTTTTCAAGGATGCCTTTTTCCCATGCAGACAGCATCTTTACTCAAGCTAATCATATACTGTATCCATATCTACACTTTTCACTTTACCAGCTCTAAGTTCAGGAGGCCTGGTTAATTATTAAATATATGGCAAAGTGTGCACGTGGATAGTGTGCATGTTTTCCATTTGAATAACTGATAGGGGCCCATTTACTTAGCCTCGAGTGAAGGAATAGAGGAAAAAAATTTCAAATTTCGAATGTTTTTTTGGTTACTTCGACCATCGAATGGGCTACTTCGACCTTCAAATCAAACGATTCGAACTAAAAATCGTTCGACTATTCGACCATTCGATAGTCGAAGTACTGTCTCTTTAAGAAAAAACGTCAAACCCCCTAGTTCGTCACCTAAAAGCTACCGAAGTCAATGTTAGCCTGTGTGTTTTGGTAGCTTTTTTAGGTTGAACAAAAATCCTTCGATCAATGGATTAAAATCCTTCGAAGTCAAAGGATTTAACTTCGACAGTCGAATATCGAGGGTTAATTAAGCCTCGATATTCGACCTTAAGTAAATTTGCCCCATAGTGTTAATAGCTAGATGGAGCAACTGTATTATACTATATGTCCATCATCAATAGCCACCCTATGTAAAGCATGCTCCTCTCTACTCCACATTCTCTCCAATATTTCATATTCTTGGGAACATTGTTCTGTAACGTGACCAGTGACATAATTTGTTGTTTTTGACATGTAGGACCACGTTTGGCTATTGGTTTAGCTTAAAGCTATTTATTTTTGTTAATTAAAAAGAGTACTTTGCCACTTGTATTTGATACATCAGAAGCTAATAGAACTTCAATATGAATTATATAATATATATCTCCATTATATGATTTACGATCTATCAGTGATAATCAACAAGCTGTATAAAAGCCCTCTTTAGCATTGAGAATTCAGTATTATCCCCTGTTAGGATGAAATGGCAGCTACCATGGAGTTTTCTTACATTTGGACATATTTATGAACTTTTGTGGTCTTCTACACAGGTGGCTCAGATTGGCTGACTAATAAAGCTACTGGGGTGTGATGGGGAAACCCAGGTGTTAATAAGACAATAGGAAACAAGGACTTGCTGACTGCTCTCCCAGTTAAGGATAGCTGCAAGCAAGCAAGAGGTTTCCAGTTCAGTTCCAAGCCTTACAATAATCTGAGACATCACAGTAAATCTATTTATTTAATACAAGTTTATTCATTACTTATACTATAGGGACCCTCTGTCCTTAAATAAAGCAAGGATTAAAAACAAACACCCAGGACAATGCAAATGGGTTCCTTGATTGCGAATGAAGGACACCTCTATCCCTTTGTTCTGTTATTCAATCTCAGAAATTAGTTAATCTGCAGGTCATATAGGTAGGATCTAAAAATGATTGATTCTTAGATCTATCTGTGCTCAAAACTTACAAAAACACACTGCCATCCTGCTGGAAAATGTTAGGCCATACTACATGCAGTCAGTAGCTGGCACAATGGTGCCAAAAGGGGACTTTATCATTTGGGATGTTATGATGAATGAAACATTTTTAATGTTATACTAGTAATATTACTTGGGGATATACTTATAAACCATTCTCTAGAAATCATTTCCATAGTTTTTTTTAATAATATGCTTTTTGTTCCTCATTAATAAACAGTAAATCTAAGTTGATGGCAAAGTGACCTATTGTTTTTGTTTAATATTTAGTGTTTTTAATGGCATTGAGTCCTTATCCTGAAAAGTCCAGGTCCCAAGCAGTCTATATAATCCTATATTCAGCATTGTCAGTGATTTGGGCTGTACAGAAAACATGTAGAGAAGAACAGAAATTCACATTTTGTAATGAAATATTATTAATTACACAATTACATTACCAATTTTAAATGCAAATTGTGCTTTTTAAGACTTCCTTAAGGCTTTCATATAGTTTTCTGGCAAAATAATGATAATGAAGTTTTATTACACTGGGAGAAGATATAAAACACGTCATCTTTCCAATGGAGCATGAATCACCACATGTTTTTGCGGGTTTGCAAAAGACTGTTATAAAAAAAATACACGCAACTTCCCTTAATGAATGTAATTAAAGTGCTCCCAATAATGCTTTAATTTACATTTAGAATAAAGTACAGTACCTCCCACAAAAATGGTAGACTTTTTAAAAAATGATCTTACAACAATCTTTTAGGTAACGAGAATGCTACTACTTAAAGGAGAATTGGCACTTGTATAAATGTGCTCAAATTGTATGTTTTTTTTAAGTATTCTTTTTTTTAAATAGGTTTCATATTTTTTTCTTTTCATTTGTGAGATCTAAATGCTGTACTGCAAAAAAGAAACTCAGACGTGATCTTTGTCAGCAGTTCATTTACACAGGAAGGAACATTGCTGAACTTTCATAAAAATATCTACAGAAAATGCTAAAAACGTTCCGAACAGCAATGTATCTCTGTCATCTCTTATTTATTGGAAGCCTTTCATTAGCACATTTGTTTAGCTTGTTGACATTTGAAATTCATTAATTTGTGCAAAATGTCCACAACTGTCCATGAAGTTCAACTCTTCTGTGAGCATTGAAGCATCACTGACCCATACAGTATTAGGCCAAATAAATACATGAATTAATTCATACGCGACTTATTAAAACAAAGCTTGTGACTTTGCTTCTTTTTCTTTCTCACACTCATGCATACACACACGTGTAATTCAACTTATAGTTTTGGGTATTATTGTACTTTCAAGAACACATTCAAAGGATTCTTTCAAACAGTAACAGACAGAGCATTCCACAGCCTCACTAACCATTCATGTTGGTTTAGATAAATATACCTTTCCTCATGTCCAAAGAGGTGAATTTTTGTCTTATGTTTAAGGAAGCCTTCTTCATTGATCTGAAGTGGTTCAAAATCTCAGCCTTCTTCCTGTTTTCTATTAACGCATTTGCCCAACTCCAATATGAAATGTGCCACATGGTCCTTTTTGATTTTTTAATCATTTCTATAATTTTAAAATAAATTGAGATTTGTCTTACTCTTCTCAGTTAAGTCCCTTTTATTTCTGTAACATGTTTAGCATACTAAGCTTTTCTGTGTCCTTGACTCAGCGTTATGAACACTGTTACTATAAAGCTGGAATGTGAAATGATGCTCACAGTGGTGCTTAAGCTTTTTTAGTTCTCATGCCCGAACCTAGGGCACGTAGTAATCTTACTAATAAAGATGTTTATAATAGAAACAATCAGCAAGAAAGCCTACATAAGGGGCACATTTACTATTGGTCAAATATCGAGGGTCAATTAACCCTCGATATTCGACCCTCGAAGTAAAATCCTTCGACTTCGAATATCGAAGTCGAAGGATTTATTGCAAATGCTTCGATCGAACGATCGAAGGAAAAAGAATTCAATCGAACGATTTGAAGGATTTTAATCCATCAATCGAACGATTTTCCTTAGATCAAAAAAAGCTTACAAAGCTTATGGGGACCTTCCCCATAGGCTAACATTGGTGCTCGGTAGGTTTTAGGTGGCGAAGTAGGTAGTCAAAGTTTTTTTTAAAGAGACAGTACTTCGACTATGGAATGGTCGATAAGTCGACCGATTTTTAGTTTGAATCGAAGGTCGAAGTAGCCAAAAAAAACCCTTAAAAATTCAACATTTTTTCATTCGAATACTTCACTCGAGCTTAGTAAATGTGCCCCAAGGTGTGTCGTCCCCAATCGATAGTTCTCTGGAAGCATTGTGTGAAACACTTCTGTATGTGATCTGAATGGAGGTTACTGTAGGGTTTCTGCAGATGTTGCCACTTATGCAATATACTATTTACATGCTTCACCCTGACACTTTACTTTTACGGAATTATGTAATCAGACATTATATCAATGTATTAAGCAAACTCACATCCAATTTATTTGGATGTGAAACAGTAGCTAAGCCTCATGTTGCACACTTAGGGGGTTATTTACTAAAACTTGAATTGTTCTCATAATTTCAATAAAATGCAACCAAACTCCCATCCACAATGTTAAAAATAACTTGAAAAATTCGGTTTGAGAAAAGTCTTGAAAAAACTTTCAGAGTTTTCAAAAATTTGAGTTTTAATAAATAACCCTCTAATACTGGGAGCTTTCTTAGTCCAAATGTATACTCTCCAAATAAGTACATGTGGGGGCCTATTTATCAATAGTCTCATTTTCCTGGTTTTAGAGGTTTTTCAAAACCACGACTAAACGAACAAACTCTAAAACTACGCATGTCACAAGATTTATTACAAAATCCGAATTGAAAAAGTATGAACACCAAATTAGACATCAATTATGTCTATCAATATTAATAACCTAGACATATATGAAGAATCTTCAACAATAACTATCTCATACACAACAGTTACCTTTCAGCAAGGCCACCTTTCCACGTCCCATCCAAACATATGTGCAACTTCAATATTGTATAAAGGAAAGAATACGGCCAAAGGCAGAATAACTACAATGTGCATTTCTTGAAACAACATGTTTCGGGTATAACAACCCTTGCTTGTGACACTTGATAAAGGGTTATTATACCCGAAACATGTTGTGTCAATAAATGCACATTGCAGTTAATCTGCCTTTGGCCGTATTCTTTCCTATTATACAACCTAGTCATATACTGTATGTAATCCAGCCAAATCTCTGTAACACCAAGGGAAATCAGTGCAGTGCTCTAGGAACTGAAAGCCTAAATTTGATAATACAGGTTGGGTTGGGTATTAGTCAGGCTTTAAGCTATGAACCCTTTAACAAATTTTAGCAAAACCACTCACTCTTATATACATTACATTGATGTTTTAAACCCATTCTGCTTTAAACTATAGGGGATCTGGGACATGCACATAAAAAGTCTCTATAAGAATGAAGAAAACAAAGTTTGACCAATTTGGTTTGTACACGTGGTACTTATTCACCATAAAAGATGAGCATTAGGAGTTATTTCATAGAACATGTCCCCTTTAACAGCATACTGTATATTTATAATTTACTTAGTCTAGTTATGGATTAAGACCGAGTGCTTCAATTTGATCTGTTTGCTCAGATGTAGCTAACCAAACCCTACTTAGGTTAACATTAAAGCAGAACATTTTATTTTCTAAAAACACTGCTTAAAAGATATAATAGAGGTTTAGTCCCCCAAATGAAGTTAATTATGCTAACACAAAGACTTGTTTTGTTTCCTTTACCCTGTTTGAAAGTAGCGATATGTTTTATAAAGTAACACTATAATTCATAGTGTAAAACAAATACAGTTATATTTTTCCTTTACATACCCAACATTGTTGGAGAGTATATAAACATTGTTGGAGAGTATATAAATATTTAAGCTTAAAAATACAGATGCGAATAGGGCAATCCTTTGGTTTAATGTCGTTACCTGGAGCTTTTTGCAACCAGTTATTAAATTGTTACTGACACTAACAACTACTCAAATATTCAAAATATTAATGTAGATTAAGGGGGTAATTTACTAAACTCTGGTCGGGCTTTTTAGGGCAAAATCTTTCAGGATTTTTTTAAAAACTCAAATTTTTGAGATTAATTAAAGCCAGAAGCAGCAAAAAGCCTAAATCCGAAAATCCGCCATCTCAAACCTGATGTGCTTGTGTATCTGTCAATAGCAGCCTATTTTAAAGTTTCTGTGGTCTGCACTGGAATTTTCCGGCAAAAATCCCAAAAATTTGGGCTTCGGGGGAAAAATCTCAGAAACATTTGTACGATTCAGTTTTTACTCGATTTTATCAGGGTTTTACTCAATTAAATCGAGCATCAGATTCTAGTTTGGTTGAACTTTTATAATTTAAATAATCCGAAAAATTTGGATTCCAGTAAATAACCCTCCCCACGTTACCTATAGGTTATGTTGATCGCTTTTTGCCAAAAGGTCTGTTTTTGTTACTTGACATTCCTAAACCTGTCTTTTTTTGCCAACCTCACTGTCTCTTCTCAGTTAGAGGGAATCATGGCAGCCCTATCATAGAGGAACATGGGGGATCAGATGGGACTGTAATGTAAGAGCATTGGGCAAATAGTTTATGGCATGCAAAGACAATGTTAGCATAGATGTAAAAAAAGGGTTTCATTTCTAGTGTCAGAATCTCTTTAAGCTAATATAGTTAATTTTGAGTTGAAAAGTCAATGGTCCATCACATTCAGCCTTTTATCTCCTAACATGACTGTTCCAGAAAAACAAACATTCCCTGTTGATTTATCTTTGTCTGTATTGCATGCTACACTAAGCGCACCATTCAATTCACCAGGATAAAGGGTATAGCAGTGTGTGTTAGAAATCAAAATAATGTTTGCTCCATCTATATATATTTCCAGATTGCTGTTTCTCTATTAATCCTTTTTGCTTTCCTTCACCCACTACCTATGTTCTTATGTTCTCCCACTAACCCTCTGCTATCCACTATTCAATTTCATCCTACGCTACCCTTTGTATGGTGTTTAACACACATACAATTAAAATTGGTATTGTATCTTATATTTAACAATGATGCTGACCTCCACCTAAATAAATCACTGTCAGAACTAAAGTCAGTGACATTTTTCCTGCATAGAGCCGATATCCTCTTGACAATTGTCACTGTGTGCCCTCTATCAGCTAGGATTATGCGGAAAGACAAGATGGTTCACCACGGCTGTACTGTATGAACAGCTGCACAGCATTCATACATCACAGAAAAATGACTTTTTGCCTGTTTATATTAGAGAGATCTGTCAGCTTAAATACTGCAGAAGAAAGTGAAGGGACTGCTGGAGCTGTCATTTAAACATTGTTCCGTTATACAGTAATTGTTACATACTGCAATTTGACTGACACTGTAAATTGTAAAGTGAATTGAGGTACTGAATTTCAGCATTAAATGTGTTGCAAAACAATTTCTTACTTTAACCTGCCAAAAACCCAATACTGCATGACATTTATAAATTGCCTAGGGACAACCTAAATATATGCAATGTATTTCAAATTTACTTCAGAGTTCATTTTAGTCTTCAAAGCTTTTTTACTAAAAAAAAAAAAAAGCATGGAAAAAGGAGGAAAAAAAGGCACTTGTTACCCTACAGGCAGACAGCAGTTTGCACTTGCAATACTTTGTTGTGGCTTCTATTTAAAATTCTGTCTGTGTATAAATGCAAAACTAAAATTGTCACACTTTTATAATCTCATGTTTAGAACACATCATGCCTTCTTATTACTGTCTACAAAATCAGACTGGATACATCTGTGAATATACTTTCGTACTGTGAATAATCTTGCTTCTGCTAGTGCAGAAAATCAATAGAGGTGCAGTATTGATCTCCTTGCAGAGAGTAAATGCCGTTAGCTTCAAAACACTCAGCTGGGGATTTTGTTATTCAAGTCATTTAACTGCATACTGTGTTTGCCAACCAGTTTCTTTAGTATTCAGCACCTTACCAGACTGGTCTTAGCCTCACTTATACAAAGGTCTCTCTAGAATATATATTTGCGTACAGAAATCGGTCCAGCTCCCTCACCACACTTTGGCTCAAGGCAAGTCTGAATTGGTTTTTCTCCCAGTGACATTTAAATGTGTCACCAAATATATGGAGGTTTCACTGTGATATAAATCACTGCAGGAAAATAAAATACACTGTGGTGATGGATTTTTATACTTTTTTTAGGCTGTTTAGTCAATTTGTTTCCTTTTTTTTATATATAAAAGAAGCAAACGCAGCCAAATATTACCTTAAGGCCATCCAACACAGAAACATCCAATATTTCATGCTCGTTGTCAGAACAAGTAGTTCTAAGATACACAGCTTTTAAATGCTCAAAATAAATCTAGCATTCTGAATGTAGCGGTACATCATTTAATATTGTGTTTAATGAAAATGTACATTGCTTCCTTTTAAGTAAAACTGAGCAGAACGCATTTGTACGGAGAGATGAAAGAATTTAATATGTCGGGTAATAAGCTCTGTCTAAACGTCTGGCAATAAAAAGGACAGTGACATAGGAAAGTATGTAATCATAGACGTTTGTGCCTACTCTACAAACAAAACAGTCCTTTTAGTCAAGGCCACTTCACTCAATGATATGCATCTTGCGTTCTCTGTTAAATCTGAGGATGTTAACAATAAATCACAAATCTCCTCCTGCTTTTGTCCAAACAAGAAAGCTTTTGTATTATCCAGTCACGAAGCAAACAGACACAGCTGCCTCAGAGTGAATAGCCAAATAGAATGGTCGTCGGGCTGCTGTGATTGTATGAATTCATTTTCATATCCAATTGTGCATTTCTTTCTCTTTGTTTTGTAGGTGCCATTATAAGTTCTCTGTATAATTACACTTGTTCAGAAATCCTATCACAAAGATTTATTTATTCTAGGTAGGATGGGTCCGCCAGATATACACCAGCGATTGAGTTTATATATAACAACAGGGGCAATGCAACGGTTCACAAGATGCTCCGTGCCTTTAATCTGAGTCAATGGCCTTTTAATTTACAATCGCAGTTTAAGCTCTTTTAAATCTACTTCATAACTAGGGATGCATCTATTGATTTGTTCAAATTATGGCAATGGGTGAACTGATCAGTGAATATTTTAGATGCTCTCTCACATCAAATTGTATCTGGCTTTGACCCAGGTCATCTAATACAGTATAATTTAAATTCATTTGATTGGACTGGTGGATCAAGACATGGTTGATTTTTTTATTATTTTTTCTTACTTGATTCATATGCATAAGCAACAATAAAATGTGGCCTTGCATTATGTCTCTATTTTTTTCATGCACGGTCACTTCTCACTGATCTTAGAAAACAGTCTTCTTCCAAAGATCCCACTTGTGCAGTTGTGGATCTCCAGGGATGGTACAGGCAGACTATTGTTTTGATTTGTGCTGCCAAATACAACTCTTGGCTCAGTAAGAAATTCTTTTCTTTAGTAAAGCATTTACAAATCGCATCACACTGAATTCTACAGAATAGGTACAGTAATGATGGAATATTATACAGCATATTATCTAAAGGCAAGTTATAGTGTATAAAAAACAGTTTTCAGGGGAAGGTCCCCAAGACCTTAGATCAGAACTTTTCACACTTATTCCTCATTGAGGGTTGAACATCTAATACAACATTTTTGCTGGGTTTGACTATATGAACACATTGTTCAAAATATTTATAGAAAAAATAAAAATGTTCTGCAGTTTCAGAAATTACTACATTATGGGGGTTATTTATCAACGGTCAAGTTGTGTTTTCACTAAGTTTTTTGAAATTAGTTTTCAGTCAAAACTTAAATTTTCGGGTTTAAAAAAACTTGAATTTTTCGAGATTTATTATATCTTGAAGCCAGAAATAGCTTGAATCTGAAAATACTTAAGCTAAAAACCTTTCGAGGTCATGTAGATGTCAATGGCAAAGCTCCCTTGAACCCTTTAAAGATGTTAATAGCCTTCATGATGTTCGAGTTTTTTCTATTTAAGTTTTTTCTTAAATTAGAAAAAAATAGACTTGTGAGTTATTTTGAGCTATAAAAATACTCACAAACCTCTAAATGGGACCTTTGACAAAGAACCCATGTATGTTATGTCATTTCACAAATGTCTTGCTTGTCTTTCTGGTGTTATCCAGTGCATCAGTACGTGTCACAGACAATGTCATATTACATAGCTAATGTGAATGGACATAAAGCCACTTACTCTTGCTTGCTTGGTAATTTTTACAGGCCGATTCATTTTGTGAGAGCAGAGCTAGAATGTCAGTCTAAAAGCAAATGTTTGTACAAAATGGCTTTTTTTTTAAATGATCAAAGAACATGTTGGGGCACATTTACTTAGGGTCGAATATCGAGGGTTAATTAACCCTCGATATTCGACTGTTGAAGTTAAATCCTGCGACTTCGAATATCGAAGGATAATTCCTTCGATCGAATGATTAAATCCTTCGAATCAAACGATTCGAAGGATTTTAATCCATCGATCGAACAATTTTCCTTCGACCAGAAATTTGTTAGAAAGGTTTTACTTGGTGAAGTAGGGGGGTCGACGTTTTTTTTAAAGAGACAGTACTTCAACTATCGAATGGTCGAATAGTCGAACGATGTTTAGTTTGAATCTTTTGATTCGAAAGTCCAAGCCGTAGTCGAAGGTCAAAGTAGCCAATTCGATGGTCGAAGAAGCCAAAAAAAACCTTAAAAATTCGAAGTTTTTTTCATTCGAATCCTTCACTCGAGCAAATGTGTAAAATAGTAAATAGTAAATGTGCCCTGTTATATACTAAAACTCAAAGTAATCACAGTTTTTTATGAAAGCCAACCAAACTCCCTTCCATGAATTGAACTAATTTATCAGTAATTCTTCTTAAAAAAATCGAAGCAACAAAAAGTATCTTAACAATCGAGTATCAATTCATGTGATTTATGCTCCAAAAACTCAACTTTAAAAATTTTTGGCCACAAAAACTTTTTCAGATTATTGGATGAAAACCCTGACTGTATCGGATTAACCAGTGCAGATCACGATGTCAAGAAACAACTTCAGGGACATCTTCTATTGACTTCTACATGACCTCAACATGGAGTATTTTCTGATTTTTAGCAGCCTTGGGGTATAATAAATCTCCACGAAAAATGGAGGATTAATAAATGGGCCCCGTAATCTCAGTACGTTATTGCTCTCATTGCCAGGGGTAGGTTGTTACCTGTGCATTTTGCAGTTTTTCCAAGTCTGTATCCAGAGCCCCATTGTACATAAATAGTGATCACATTGGTATTTGACATCAAGAAACTTGATTTCTACATATCTTATTGATGACACTAAGGGGAAAATTTACCTAGGGTCGAATATCGAGGGTTAATTAACCCTCGATATTCGACTGGCAAATTGAAATCCTTCGACTTCGAATATCGAAGTCGAAGGATTTAGCGCAGATCGTTAGAACGAACGATCAAAGGAATAATCATTCGATCAAAGGATTAAATCCTTCAAATCGAACGATTCGAAGGATTTTAATCCATCACTCGAAGGATTATCCTTCGATCAGAAAATTGTTAGGAAGCCTATGGGGACCTTCACATAGGCTAACATTGGCCTCGGTAGGTTTTAGGTGGCGAACTCAGGGGTCGAAGTTTTTTTAAAGAGACAGTACTTCGTCTATCGAATGGTCGAATAGTCGAACGATTTTTAGCTTGAATCGTTCAATTCAAAGTCAAAGGTCGAAGTAGCCCATTCGATGGTCAATGTAGCCAAAAAAACACTTCGAAATACAAACTATTTCTCTCTTCTTTCACTCGAGCTTAGTGAATGGCCCCCTAAGAAAATTACTCACATTTCCAAGTTCAAAAGAAATTTCATTTGTACTGAACTGAATTGGTAGAAAAAAAATAAGTTCTTTATAAGGAAAAAAATAATTGGCAAATATATGGGAACATCTTTCTGATAAGGCATTTTCATGTGTTTATACATGGAACAGTGTCTGTTGCTTTGACTAGGCTAATGGTAATCAATTCTCTCTAATTTCCCTTAGCTTGGTCAAATGAATACATGCAACCTAGTTAGAAAGCTAATTATTAACATGGTTCATCTGTAGATTTTGCCTCGTATAGTGTTGGGCAATTAGGGATTTTATCATCATAGCAACAATTTATTCCACTTTGTATTAACCTCACTTTACAATTTTGAGATATGTGTTGGCTCACTGTCTGTTTTCAGTTTGTATTATTAATGAAAATCTATTGTGCTTCCTGCAGTTCAGTCATTTGGAAGGCAGAATGCCTCAAAGCAGCTGTTAGATACTGTGGAGGAAAGAGGCGGTATATAGTTGCTTTGAGTAATGTACAAATTGAATTTCAAGTGAGTGAGCAGCCTCTTTAGCCCATGGAGAAACAGCTAAGGACTGTGGCAGCATTCTTCCAGGAAATGAAATCCAGAGCTGTGGTTCAATCATTAGGTAGTTAACAGTTGCCTTCCCAGCAGTCATCCTAGAACTGCTGATGAGAATGACCTTTGCAAAGATGCACAAAGCCTCAATTTCTGCACTGTTAACCTTTACATGCTGAAACCCTCCTGTGAAACACAACTAAGGGATGCTTCTGAATAATAATGATGACCTGAAGGAACAAGTAGGAGAAAATGCACTCAAGATATTGAGTTTTAGTTTGCCCTTTCTATTTTATATCCCCTTTCCATAAAAGTTATATATTTTACTAGCATATCTGTTTCAATGTAAAATGCATACAAAAGCAGTAGCACCTATTAATTCTTGTCAAAATGCGATGTGCAAAATTTGTTTTCCCAGCATTCCAGTATGATTGTGCTCCATGCAACCCAACTCAAGCACAAAGTACACAGCACTTTAATGGCTGCAGTTATACACTATTAAAATGCTTATAGCTTGTCGCTACCTGTAATACATGAGCCATATAATGTTTGTCCTGACTGTACATTTTTAATATAATCATCTGGAACTGGTTATTAAAGTAAATCATGTTACCATTATATAAACACTGCTATTCCTTTGAAAACCTAATCATTAAACTCGCATTAAGTTAAACATGCTCTACTGTCAAATGCTAGTCCTCAGCCTTTGCCTCAATACCAACCTGCTTGGAAGTTCATCCTTTCAGCCTTTCAACTGGATGTTATTTATAGACTGAATGCTATCAGCAGAGAGATTACACATTAATGCTAACCCCAGGGTCTTGTTATTTTAACATCAGCTGCTTTAGTAAATAGTGAAAGCAAATATGCTCCAGGCCAAAGCAGAACATTATAATTTCCACATACATCACAAACTATGAGATTTATTCCAATAATGAAAAACATTTCAGATGAGGTGTTCTTTTCTTTACCAGGGTCAAACAACAAGACTGTAGAAACATAAGCATCTCTGACTAATACTCTCTTAATGGCACCGTCTGTGTGCCACAGGTTCGAATTCTCCTTTCCCAAGAGAATAAGAAAGGGCTTCTGGTTGGGAATGGAGTTCTAAGCACTGCTTTTCTCCCTCACAGGATAATAGTGATCAAAACACTCCTTGTAACCCTACATGTCTCCTAGTTCAGGGCATCAATTTACCCAAAGATTTAAATACAAATATTGACATTGTTTAACTCAGTTTCATGCAAAATTTTGAGCTAACAAGCTGCTTGGACAAATGCAGAAACTGGTAAAGACTTCCATATATATATATATATATATATATATATATATATTGATATGGGATGACTTTGACGTAGTTGGCCAGCTTAAATATATTGCAATATATGGAGAAACAATCCCTGTTTTGGGGTAAGGCATTTTTCAGTAGCAGTATGCACAAATGTCTCTGTCTTAAGTATATTGATAATGGGTTGAGTGCAGAGGACTTCGTGTATTTGTCTATATGTATTTTTTGGTCACAGCCTCATTGCACCCCCCACCTAATGTTTTTAAAAAATTAGTGGTGAGCACAACTTTCCCGTGTTTGTTATAGTTATACAGGAGCAGTGACCAGCTCCATGTTTTAGCTCCCACCCTTCCCAGCTATAGTCAGGTGATCCCACTGGTGTCTAATAAAAGGGCAGCCAAGTTTGGGAGTTTTACTTTGAAGCAGCTAGTAAGTTGCAGGTAAAAGCTTTGTAAAATTAAGCAATTGAATTCTTAATGAATCAGATTAAAATTGAGCGTAGGACTGGCCAGATATGGGATGACTATACATAGTTGGCCAGCTTAAATATATTGCAATATATGGACAAACAATCCCTGTTTTGTGGAAAGGGTAAGGCATTTTTCAGTAGCAGTATGCACAAAATGTCTCTGTCTTAAATATATTGATAATGGGTTGAGTGCAGAGGACCTCTTGTAGTATATATATATATATATATATATATATATATATATATATATATATATATATATATATATATATATATAATATTCATTATAATTGTATAATATATATATACATATATATATATATATATACACAATTGAATGCATTGTTTTGTATTTAACCCGGTATATATTTTTTAAATAGTTAAAATGAATTTTCTGTTTGCTAGACAAAATGAAATCTAGGCCTACCTTACTGCTGCTCGGCATTTATTTTAATTACTAGTAAAGTGTTACATATGGGGCAGCTAATTATCATTTCTATCCCATTGCTTTAGTGTGACAGCTCAGAAAATGTTCACATTAGGCCAGCATGTTCCATGTTGATTAGGCAATACAGTGAGCTAACAGAATCAGAGGGGTGCATGTGTTCTTAATGCACAGCCTTATGGGCTATAGATTATATTAATCCATACAAAATTGATTTCAGTCCCATGATATTGAAAATTTAGAAATATCTTAACACATAGGTATTAAATTATTAAATGAAGTGTTCATTTCTGTAAAATGAAGTAAGTTGTTCATAAAATATCAATGATTTGAATGCAGTGCAGTCTCTGATTATATTGTTGGTATTTTTATACATTTACTCATGCAACTAGGGTTTAATAAATTTCTTGTGTGAAAAAGAACTGTAAGGAACGCTTACCCTGGTGGTCTAGTGGCCGGCGGGGACGCCCGCCCCATGCATCCTTCCTCCTCCTATGCCATTTCTCCTATGGCACACGCGTTGTGCACTTCCAAGTTTTAAGTGCTGGCGTGAAATTTAAAGGTATTTAGAGGGATTTTTGAATTGAGTAAGTTGCCCGTTGTTAGGTTCTACATGTTAGTTTTCTGGGTGTTTATTCTTCGTGAATCCTGCTTGATCTTCCTAATATTGACCCTTGCTTGCCTGCTGACTATTCTGAACTCTCGAATCTGATCCTTGCCTGCCTTCTGGCTATTCTCCAATCCTGATCCTAGCGTGTCTGACCATTCCTTGTACTCTGCCTGCATCGACCCGGTCTGTCTAACTATTCTTCAACTCTGCTTGTGCTGGCCCAGTCTGCCTGATCACACTTGTCTGTCTGGCCTGTCTTCTGAGCTGCCTTCCATCCAGTATCCTTGGTAAAATGTTCGTCCAGAACCTTTTGCTTTTCTCCTCTCTTATGAAGACTTGGTGGCATACAATTAGCGGAGCACTCCTCCTGAAGTGAAAGGCGACTGTTTTAGGTAGAAGCAAGAGTCGAGACCAGGGAGCCTAGCACTGGTTCTCGGCCAATAAATCATGCAAAGAAGCTATAAGGCAAGCTAAAATTGATATGGAAAAGGATATTAAAGCAAGCAGTAAAAATAATCCAAAATTATTTTTTAAATATGTTAATAGTAAAAAAAAATTAAGCAGGAAGGAGTGGGACCTTTAGTTTCAGAGGGGGGTCAGCTCGTTGATGAAAACAAATTAAAAGTGCAGATTCTGAATTCATATTTTTCGTCTGTCTACACAAATGAGGTGTAACGTTCAGTATCCCACAACCCAGAGTAAACCCCAATGTCCCGGGCTTGGCTCACGCTTCGGCCTATAACCGCCGCCTTTCACGTCGGGTGGAGCCCTCCGCCAGGACTTAATAGTGAGGAGACTGAGGGAAGAACTCTGGGCGAGCAAGGGAACTTAACGTAAAGGTTATCAAAGTCCAGGAACGGCCGAGTCAAAACCAATCGAGAATGCAGTACAAAATCGGTAAGCAGCAGAGTAATCAAGGTCACAGGCCAGGTCAGCAACTAACAGGGTCGAAGTACAGAACGGAATCCAAAGAGTAGTCAGGGACAAGCCAAAGGGTCAGGGCAGGCGGAAGTCAAACAGGAATCAGGGATAGCCAAAGGTCACAACAAGAATCACAGAATAATTGCACCCAGGAACAATATACAGAACCTACGTTGGGCAAGGCACAAAGGACTGATGGCCATTTAAACACTTGAATTTGGCGCCATTGGATGCTGGCGAATCAGCGCCAGCGCCTGCGCAAACACACCAGCGCAATCGCGCCAGCGTGCCTGCCCCTTTAATTCTGGTGCATGCGCGCCGCGCGCTCCATAGGAGCCGGCGCCTGGGGCCTAGCCGCATCGGCGGAGGAGATGAGAGACGGGCGTCCCCGCCGAGGGGGCGGCAGGCGTCCCTGCCGTCCCCTGGGTAAGTACATTACATGAGGAACCAGTTATTGAGGGGTTCTTTCATAATAGTCCTAATTCTAGTAATACAACTAATGATGCATGGTTCACACATGAAGAAATTTAAAACAGACTAGAACATGTTAAGATAAACAAAGGTCTTGGGCCAGATGATATTCATCCCAGGATACTTAGCAAACTTAGCTCTGTGATTGACAAACCTCTTTACTTAATTTTTCAGGATTCATTTAGGACTGGCATAGTGCAGAGAGACTGGCGAATTGCTAATGTGGTGCCTCTATTCAAAAAAGGATCCTGTTCTCAGCCTCAAAATTATAGGCCAGTTAGTCTGATGTCAGTAATATGAAAGCTTTTTGGGTTATTAAAGGATAAGATACTGGACTTTATAGCAAATCATAATACTATGAGTGTATGCCAGCATGGTTTTATGCGTAATAGATCTTGCCAGACTAACAACATTTCTTTTTATGAGAAGGTAAGTAGGGACCTCGATTCTGGGATGGCAGTGGATGTGATTTTACTTAGACTTTGCTAAAGCATTTGATACAGTCCCACACAAAAGGTTACTTGTTAAATTAAGGAATGTTGGCCTGAAACATAATATTTGTACCTGGATAGAGATCTGGCTAAAAGATAGACTGCAAAGAGTGGTGGTAAATGGAACATTTTCTAATTGGACCAGTGTTGTTAGTGGAGTACCACAGGACTCTGTACTAGGTCCCTTGCTTTTTAACTTGTTTATTAATGACCTGGAGGTGGGCATTGAAAGTACTGTTTCTATTTTTGCAGATGATACTAAATTGTTCAGAACTATAGGTTCCATGCAGGATGCTGCCACTTTGCAGAGTGATTTGTCTAAGTTGGAAAAATGGCCAGCAAACTGGAAAATGAGGTTCAATGTTGATAAATGCAAGGTTATGCACTTTGGCAAAAATAATATAAATGCAAGTTATAAACTAAATGGCAGTGTGTTGAGAGTTTCCTTAAATGAGAAGGATCTAGGGGTTTTTGTAGATAATAAGTTGTCTAATTCTGGGCAGTGTCATTCTGTGGCCACGAAAGCAAATAAAGTTCTGTCTTGCATAAAAAAGGACATTAACTCAGTTTTGGACTCCAGTCCTTAAGAGGGATATAAATGAGCTGGAGAGAGTGCAGAGACTAAGTGCACCTAAACTGGTTAGAGGGATGGAAGACTTAAATTATGAGGGTAGACTGTCAAGGTTGGAGTTGTTTTCTCTGGAAAAAAGGTGCTTGCGAGGGGACATAATTACACTTTACAAGTACATTAGAGGACATTATAGACAAATAGCAGGGGACCTTTTTACCCATAAAGTGGATCACCGTACCAGTGGCCACCCCTTTAGACTAGAAGAAAAGAACTTTCATTTGAAGTAACATAGGGGGTTCTTCACCGTCAGGACAGTGAGGTTGTGGAATGCACTGCCGGGTGATGTTGTGATGGCTGATTCAGTTAATGCATTTAAGAATGGCTTGGATGATTTTTTGGACAGACAGAATATCAAAGCCTATTGTGTTACTAAACTCTATAGTTAGTATAGGTATGGGTATATATAGTTTATGTGAAAGTAGGGAGGGGTGTGTGTATGGATGCTGGGTTTTCATTTGGAGGGGTTGGACTTGATGGACTTTGTCTTTTTCAACCCGATTTAACTATGATTAAACTATGTTACTATGTAGGAGCAAGAAGCCCCTATATTTCAAATGTGAATGGAGCTGAGAGGTTTAACTGAGTGCCACATCAACAGACAGGAAAATCAATCAGCAAAAATGAAATAGTGCAGCATTTGCTAAAAAGCAGTCACTATTTTATTCCAATGATTAATTTAATTACATTAAATATTTATTTTAGACTTCAGTGTGAATCTTATTGAATGAGCAAAAACAAAGAAAAAATGAACATGGCTGAAAATCTGATTTGGTTTGTGCAATTATTACAACAAGCATCATATTTAGACCAAAGTTTAGATTTTTGCATTAGCAACCAATATTACATTTCCCCCCGATGAGCAAGCACCCAACAAATAAATATTGAACACAATATATCCATTCAGCTTGCTGGAAAGAACAAATAGATCTAGTATTAGAACAGATAATATACATACTGGTTACTGGATATACCAGTTCTTTGTATTCATTAAGTACACATATAGAATTGCCTAATTTACCAAAAGAACAGGCACTATTGCCCAAGCAATGGGGAATTTGCTTTTAAATATGATTATACCATATTTACTCAGTTCTGTACAATAAAGCTTAAATGTACGGAGAATGATGGCGAATGATGCAGACTATGGGGCAGATTTATCAAAGTGAATTTTTGAATTAAAAAAAATTTAATTTCAAGCTATTTTTGTGTACTTCGACTAGGGAATAGTCCAAATTCGATTTGAATTTGAAAAAAATTCGAAACTGGAATATCAAAATTTTTCATGTACTGTCTTTTTAAAAATGTAACTTAAACCATTTGCCATCTAAAACCTGCTAAATTGATGTTTTAGCCTATGGGGGACATCCTAGAACTTATTTGGAGTCAATTGTTTTTTTTGGGAAAAACTTTGATTCGAATGCGCTATTACTTCGATTTGTATGATTCGAATTCGGCCAAATACGGAACTTTTATGTACATGGATCCCTTGCTTCAGTTTGGCCTCATTGGCATCATGTGCTTATGCAACTGTTTAAAGGATTCTCCAGACACTACTATGTATAGATAAACATGTTCAGCAGAATGGCAATTTATAATATTTTATTTTTTTATAGGTCTCTCAACAATCACAATCTCTCAATTTAAAGTTTCCAGACTAAAATTGTTGAGCTTTATCGATCAAAAAAATTGAGTGACAAAGATTTGGAGACAAAGACCTTTAATGAGAGGTATATGAGAGGTATATTTTCAACATTGAAGCTTTTTGAGTGAAATTCATAAAAAAGAATGGAACAATGCAATTTTAAGGGGCAGATTTATCAAGGGTGAATTTCAAAGTAGAAAAACTTAGAAATTTGACCATCGAAAAGAATCCTCCCACATTCGAATTCGAAGTCAGAGGATTTTAAACATCGAATGATCATATTCCGATCGTGTTTCGAATTGGGACCCCATAGGCTAAACAGCAATTCGGCAGGTTAAAGTTGGCGAAGTATTGAAGTCGAAGTTTTTTTAAAGAGACAGTACTTCGATTATCGAATGGTCGATTAGTCGAACGATTTTTACTTCAAAACAAAGTCAAAGTAAATTATTTAAACATTTAATAAACCTAATAGGATTGTTTTGTCTCAAATCAGGATTAATTATATTTTAGTTAGGATCAAGTACGAGGTACTATTTCGTTATTATTAATTAGAATTATTTGATTAAAACTGAGTCTATGGGAAATGGCCTTCCTGTATGTCCTTTTTGAATAATAGGTTTGTGGAAAAGGGATCCATGCACTGGTATATAGTTGGTATCCCCAGGCCTTAGACCTTTCTAATGATTAACAATAATGCACACAACTTCAGTTCTGGAGCATTCACCATGTAAAGGTGTAAATCAGTGGAGTAACTAGAGTGTGCCAGGCCCCCCTTTCAAAAAACAATATTCAGAGGGGGCCGGCGTACTCTGATCCCCATCTTCCTGTCTACTTCTTGCCCTGCCTCCGCTTACTCCCCGCCCAATTCCCTCCCTGTGCCGACTTGCATCCCCCTTCCCCACCACAGGTAAGAGAGTGGCTGGGGAGGGTTTTTTTCATGTTAGTTATAGAGGAAGCAGACCAGGCCCCCCTGTTCCCCTGGGCCCCCCTGAGACTGCGGGGTCTGCTTCTTCTATAGTTACGCTAGGGGTTGATCACCTTTAAATTTTAGTATGATTTAAAGAGTGTTTTTTTGAGTTATTTAGCTTATTAATCAGCAGTCCAAATTACCCCAGCAACCATGCATTGATTTGAATAAGAGACTGGAATCTAAATAGGAGAGTCCTGAATAGAAAGATGAGCAATAGTAGCAGTAACAAAACGTATGTAGTTTAACAGAGCATTTGTTTTTCTTTTATATGGGGCCAGTGAATCCCATTTGAAACTATTAAAAAAACAGAAGTTGAAATCGAAAAGTTGCTTAGAATTAGCCATTCTATAACATACTGCAAGTTAATTTAAAGGTTAATTTAAGTAAATCAATTGCATTATCAAATTGTAGTGATGACCAAAATATTCGTCAGGCATGGATTTTTGCAGTGACCAAACAAAAAAGAAAAAATGCCTTTCCAATGCATTTTGCATGTTACATCATTTACATCATTTTACTTCAATATTTTTGATGAAACAGATTTGCTCAGCACTACCAATTTGTATTTTTAATTACTAAAAGGATTTTCATATATAGTATATAATAGACAGAACTAATATAAATATCACATATAGGCTTAGGAATATTGTGATATTTTTGGTTTTATCTATGAGTATGGAATGTAAGCCATGAGAAAATATTTTCACTTCTCGTCTGAGTCTTAACTAATGCATGTGCATACAATATGGCACCCTGAGGAATTTGCTGATGAAGCTACCAGTGTTAAATAATTCTTCTAAATCACAACAATACAATAACATTTGGCAGTTAATTATTTGAAATAGCTCTTCTCCGTGGCAACAGGGCAAACACCATAAAGTATGAGGTTTTCAAAACTGCAATAACATTAATGATTTAAAATGCAGCCAAAAAACAAGTCATAAAGATAATTTCTACAGTCTTACAGACATTTAGGAAAACAGTGGTGAATTTACATAATGACTGCACATTACTGAGTTGATTTAAATCCCTTGTCCTTCTGCTGGATAGTTTTTTAATGTTGGAAATAACATTTATGTGTTAGCTTTTCACATATTCTTGGCGAGTGTCCCCACTGTAAATAAAATGTATTGGGATATTTGACTTTGCCATAACAGTTAGAAGTGCTGCTATTTCTTGGAGAGAAACTGAAATAGAAACAATCAATAAAATGCTACTGTTCAACTATACACAAAAAAGATAAACATTTAACCCCCTTCCTTTTCTAATAGAGAAGTATGACTGTCTTTACTCAAGTGTATAAGTGAGCCAATTGGTTTGTCATATTTTTCTGGAAATAAGCATATGACAGTACAAGGTTATACAGTATCATTGCTCACACAAGCACATTTTAATGAGATTGACTGTAACATGAAATATACAAGTCTTTACATTCATTAAAAAGCTATACGGTGGCCCTGGAGGGCCAAATATGCCACTATCCTCTCCAACAATTTAAGAAACCTTTGTATAAATATTAATAAAGTATAATAAGTATAATATACAGTATAATACAGTATAATATAAATGTAGTTGAATCAAATGAATAATTATATAAATAGACACCTTAATAGGCCCTTTGGTAATATATGTAATGATTTTATTTACTCTTCAACTTAACATTTTCTTCTAGCTGCAACCAAGGCACTCATGATGTGTCACTAACTGTGAGTCACTTGCACTAATTGGCTGATTCCAGTATCAGTCAACATTTTATAATGCACCATTAGCAAACGGCAAAAAAAAAGTTGTATACATCCACTAAGTTTATAAAAAAAATGTAAACATCAAAACATTTTTTAAAAAATATAAACATGAAATAAACCCAATCGGTTTTGCCACCAATATGGATTTATGCAGCTTGGTTACCTTACAGCACAAGCTATAATTTTTAAAAATCAGAATTATTCGCATGTAATGGGGTCTATGGGAACTTTCTGGATAACAAGTTTCTGGATAAGGGGTCCCATACCTGTTTATGTGTTATTCAATTATATAAGTATATACCCTAATGTGTACCCTAATCTGTATAGGAACTAAAGTGTAGCAAATAATATACAATGTCAACAAAGGTTTTCATTCAACCCGGTCATGGCATATCTAGTAGAAGCTAATTTCCAAACCTTTTTTACCCGTGAGCGATATTCAAATGTAACCTAAGCATGCAAAATGTTCTTGGAGATACCAAATATGGGCTGTGATTGGCTATTGGTAGTCCCCTATTTAAATAACTAAATATCCTGTATAAAGGAACTGTGGGGTTAAAACAAACCTTTTTAGTTATATAGAGTGCAGAGTAACATGATGAATGTGTAACCCCTGGTTATTTCATTCAACCCCTGAAGATTAGCATTCATGTGGAGATCTCTGAAAATTCTTAAATTCTGAACATTTTAACTTTTAGTAAGTACAAAAATTAATTTTTTAAGTTATTCTCTTCATTTGCATTGTTGTTTAATATTATTTGCAATTTTTTTATAGGATGAAATCCCAACGGTTGTTATAAACCACCTTCCCCCTCAACTGTACAATTTTACATAACAATTTATATATATATTTTTTTGGATAGGGTCCTAGTATTGGCCTTGTCTCATCAGCCAAATATAAACTAAAGATAACGTTTTCCTCTTTTCCCCTTTGATCTCTTTTACATAAACATAGAGTTAGCTATAAAACCATAAAGACAATTATAAACTATAACTGTGAAACTTGGTTAAATGTCTTGCAGTCAATTTTAAAGGGACCAATTGTTTTCGGTCAATGAACAGACCATGTCAGTGCTAGAGGCAATATAATCTTAAATTGGGTCTCAGGTAGGGGTCAAATGACTGATTGAAAAGCAATCTACTGAATGTGGAAGGAGATTGTAAGGGGCTGTCTTTACAATCTGCCCAGACACCAATGCACATCCTGCACAGAGTAGAAATTATCTAGTGGATATATCATGGCTGAAAAGACTGACAAACATGGTACCTAGGATGCAATACAGCAAAGTTTATTTTAAAAGTTTTAATTTCAAACTATATTTTTCATTTCATGAGTAAATGATTTTCTATACAGTGGTTGACCCATTGCACCTCACCTAGCAATATCAGATTAAGTTATATATTTCTTTTGGTTGGATTTGAATAATCACCTGCAGAATTTTTCTAAATGCATAAAAAGAACTGCATTAAAGTGATACTGACACTAAAACAGCTCCTTTTTAAAATATGAATGTACATCAAGGGGTTATTTATCAAAATCCAATTTTATCTTACCATTTCCTGGTAGAAACTCTGATCAAATCCGCTCAGGTTTTTTATGCTAATTTATTATTACATTTTCCCGAAAATTTACTTGGCTGGGGAAAAAAAAACAGATTTTCAATATTTTTTCGGATTTTTCACCCGAAAAATGCGACTTCTTATGCTTTTTGCCCAGAAACCTCCAAAAACTTTGGGGTATTGCACGAAACCCAGCACCCATCATAAAATCATTGGAGCTTCTCCTATTGACTTATATGCACCCACGACAGGTCTGAGATGCTGGATTTTCTGATTTTGACTTTTCCCATCCTCGGGGTATAAAAAATTTCAAAAAATTCATGATTTTGTAAAAGTCAGATTTTATACTAAAACATCACAAATTGTTTGGGAATTTTGCATTCAGAGTTTAGTAAATAACACCCTAAAAGTTACCTATAGGTCATGTTGATCGTTTTTTGCTGAGAGGTTTGTTTTTGTAAGTTATTGTTAGTTGAAGTTTCTAAACCTGACTGTTTATTGTCCCATCTCAGACTGTGTTAGAGATTCTAATGCGACTACTGCTGCACAATATGGCATCAGACAGGTAATGTAAAAACATTGTGCAAATACTTTATGGCAAAGTTATAAGCAGCTTTCAAAGGCAACATTATGATAGATGTAAAAAATGCCAATATCTCTTTAAATGTATTATATTGTTTGAAAAACGACCTACTATATACAACTCTTCCCACAAGAAAACAATGATGGAAATGCCTTTCACTTTATCTTGCAATGATTGACTATCAGTGGTAGAGAATGTATATCTGCCTGCAGACTATGGTGCCACAGGGCAGATAACCACATCAGTGACCTAATAATTCTGCCAAAGCACAATAATGATTTAGTTATTCTGATTCAGCACACAGTGTCCAATCATTTGCTAGCTTGCTCCAAAATAAATGTTCCCATTCACCTCTTTCTCAAATAACCATGACTGATACACAGCATATATGCAGTGCTTAAACACAGATGTGATCTTGTAAGCAAAGTTGCTGGATGACTGAATCACCCGTTTAAACATAGCCTGAGGAACTGAATCTATTATGGGTGATATTTTATTCTATGTACTGTATCATCTTTAGACTATACTGTAGCAGATATATATTTTGCATTTTAAATTGTATATTGCCTAGCCCATTGAATATTTACATGCTGAAGACCAGTAATTGCTCAAAAACATTTTATTATTTTGCCAAAAATCAGGCACTGCTATACATCTCAAATACGTGGGAGGAAATCTCAGTTTATGGGATTTTCTCTTGCTTTACAAAAAAATATCACCCTTAACGTATCTAAGGAGATGTATTATGCCGTATTTCTCTCCTGGGGTTACCTGTTTCCATTCCCTAAAGCATTAGTTGTAAATCACTGTGGAAATCTGTCAGTCATAATTTACTTAAGGATACATTTGAGCTGCCACGGCACTGCTAGGATGACAAACTGGCAGAAATTGGCGATGCCATCGGATGAATAAGATTATACATGAAACACTAATTCAAATTAAATGCATTTACATTAATGATTCAATCAAATTACTGCATTGTAAAGTGATTCTTTGTATTTCTCAGTGTGCTGTACATCTAAAGACTTTTTTTCCAACTGTGTAAACTGACCATTATATCATCTAAACTGTACTGTACAAACCCCTAATAAAATTAAAAATGTATTGATTGAAGGAAATTATTTTTTTGTGATATACAAATAATCATGCTGCCATGCTATAATATACACATGTAATACAAAATAACACATATAAAATAGTAAATACATTTTTTGGTGAGGAGGCCTTTAACTGATACAGTATATATGAGAGTCTGTATTCCACTATGGGAAGAAGTGACAGTTTAACCTCTGCTGTTCTCTGCATTTACCAATTACTTGCCATGTTAACATGTTTATTTTGGGTTTACTCTGTAGTTTTCTTCCATTCCACTTTTAATTATTTTCATTTCTAATCACTTGAGCGCTGTGGCTAACTTTTCATGCAAAAATCCAAAAAATTTGGACTTTTCGGGAAAAAGCCAAAAAATATTGAGCAATTCGAGAAAAACTCAGAAAAGAAATGTATGATTCAAGTTTTTGCTAATTTTTATTGGGTTTTTACCCAAATTGAATAAATCAAGTTTTTTCAATAATAAATAAGGTCAAATCATGGATTATAGTTTGGTGGGACTTCTTCAATTTAATAAATGAGTAGTGATGGGCAAATAAATTCGCCGGACACAAATTCATAGCGAATTTCCACGTTTCATCGCAAGCAAACTGTTGCGACAATTCACGGGGGAAAAATCTGCATCAAAAAAAAAAATTGTTGCCTGTCAAAATTGCATAGAAATTGTTGGGCGTCAAAATTATTCAGACGCACATTTACTTTAATGCATTTGGACCAAATAGTCGCTCACATGTAAAAATTGTTGCTTGCGTCAAAATTTACGTGTCAAAATTGTTTTGACGCTCATTGACTTCAATGCGTTTCACTAATTTTCGATGTTTTGCGAATTTTGCTATAACATTTGCAAATTTTTGCCCATCGTTATAAAGGAGATCAAAAAAATTGTAGTTTTTAATTTTAGTAAATAACCCCTGTAATGTTTGTCTCCTAATATATCTATACTATTTTCAGTTAAAAGAAATGTGCACAGCTCATTGTATGTAATTTTGAAATGTGAAAAGAAACAACTGCATGAAAACAATTACATTGTGTAGACTTGGTATGTGTTAATAAAAGACATGCAGTAGCTTGCTTAAAATATACTATATGGTATTATGCAGTTACTCATTCTTCCAAAAGATGTTTAAAAGGATTGGTAATTTATAAACCCCATCCAAAACCGAGCTCCATATGGTACATTGATGAGCTTACATTTCTTGCTAAGTGCCTCCCTATCAAGAAACAAGAGTTAAGCTCAAACAAAATGAGTCATGTGTTTTTGCCTTTGCATTTACTGCATGAAGCAATGTGTAGGTGTTAATTACAAGACTTCACCGAGTCTTGACTAATAACAGTGTGTAAACAAATGAATGTCATACGCGGCTACAGAAAAGCTTTTACTAATAGGGTAAAACCAGCAATTAGAGCTGACAGTAAAGTTACACTGAATATTTGTGCCAGGCAACAACAAAAAAAGCCTAAATGCTATTTTCTTTTACTGAAAAAAAAGAAACATGGTTAGATTTTTCTTGTCCAGATGGAAAGGAAGCAGCTTCTAGTCATTCATTCAAAATGAATTAATTGCAAATTGGTGAGCGAGGAGAGGAGCTTAAATCTCTTTTGTGTAAATGCACTGACCCCATTTCATCAAAGCAAAATACATTCAGTTTCTCAGACTCTGACCTTGAAATAATTCCTAAAGGAAAGAAAATGTCAGCGATCATATAACATTTTCAGTAACTTATTTGAAATATCGTTTTCTGCAGTCAAATTCTGAACTGCCTTTTGATAACATACAGGATTCAATGTCTCTTTTATAGGTGTGCTAAAATGCACAATACTTCATTTTGCTTTATAAAAAGTTGCATTCCTGGAATATACTATGCAATATTGTAATCTCCTGAATGCATACTAATGTGCACAATAGACCTATTTATCAAACTGTGTAAATACCATGATCAGGCTGTTTTGTCAGTATATAAAAAGGTGCCTTTATCTGTGTTTTGTAGTGATCAGTGAATTTCGCTTTGGCATAAAATTTGCCAAAAATTAAAAAACTTAGCAAAAAGGGGTATTTCTCAAAATTTTGCAATCACAAAACACTTTTTGCGACAAAATATTTAAAGAAACTCAAGAGCAGGTGTTAACACTTAGGGGCAGATTTATCAAGGGTCAAAGTGAAAAATCAAAGTAAAAAAATTCAAATTAAGAGCTATTTTTTGTGTACTTCCACTAAGGAATAGTCCAAATTCAATTTGAATTTGAAAAAAAATCAAAAATTCAAATATCAAAATTTATCATGTGCTGTCTCTTTAAAAATTCAACTTCGACCATTCACCATCTAAAACCTGCTGAATTGCAGTTTTAGCCTATTTGGGACCTCCTAGAACCTATTTGAGTCAATTGGTGGACTTTGAAAAATCAAAGGTTTTTTCGGAAAAACTACAAATTTGATCAAATGTGCTGTTACTTCAATTTATTGACTCCTAGATGACCTTCACATGTTTTAGATGTATTTTTGGATTCAAGCTATTTCCAGAGTCGGAGTATAATATAAATTAAAAAAATAGTTTTTTTTTTTAAACTTGAAATATTCAAGTTTTTTTAACTCAAAAATATGAGTTTTGACCAAAAAGAAACAGCTTGAAAACTTGAATTTTTGTGGAAAACACAACTTGAACCTTAATAATTTTAAAGTTGAAAAGTCTTTTTTATATACCACTAATTTAAGAAAAAAACTCAAATGGGAAAAATCAGCGAGTTCTGGGTTAACAACCCAAAAACTCAAATTAATTGAGTTTTCAGTGAGAAAAAACTTGAATTGCTTGAATTGATTACGTTTTTGGGCAAAATCCTGTGAAAAAAACTCGAACATCATGAAAGCTATTAACAAATTCAAATGGTTCAAGGGACGTCTGCCATTCAAGCTATTTACAGGATGGAGGCATAATAAATCTTGAAAAACTTGAGGTTATTTTTTTAAAAATGCAAAAATTAAAGTTTTTTTTAACCCAAAAAAAGTGAATTTTAACCAAAAAATTAACTTGAAAACTCGAATTTTCATAGAAAACACAACTCAATCTTTAGTAAATGGTACATGGTTTCTTGTACACTAAGGGGGTTATTTATCAAAGTCAGAATTGATCTCAATATTTCTGCTACAAACTCCGATCAAATCTGCTCAGGTTTTTTACGCTTATTTATGATTAAATTTTCCCGAAAATTTGCTTTGCAGGAAAAAATCAGATTTTCATTCGATTTTCACAATTTGCACAATTTTGAATTGAAAATTTTCATAATTTTCACCCTAAAACTTCGAAGTATTGCCCGAAACCCAGAGCACATCAAAAAATCATTGGTACTTCTCCCATTGACTTATATGCGACCTTGACAGGCCTGAGATGCCGGATTTTCATATTCAGACTTTTCCATTCTCTGGGTTTAATAAATTCCAAAAAATTCATGATTTTTTAAAAGTCAGATTTTATTTAAAAAATCACACATTTTTGCATTTGGAGTTAGGGGGCTATTTACTAAACTCCGAATGCAAAAATCACGAAAAATTTGTGATTTTTTTTAATAAAATTGGACTTTTAAAAAATCACGATAGGAACAGTAACACCAAAAAATTTAAGTGTTTTAAAGTAATGAAAATATAATGTAATGTTGCCCTGCACTGGTAAAACTGATCTGTTTGCTTCAGAAACTGTACTATAGTTCATATAAACAAGCTGCTGTGTAGAAATTGAAAAAAGGCTATATAGCACAGGTTAAATAGTGGATTACAGATAACATTATATTTTACAGCTGCTCCCATTGCTACACAGCAGTTTCTTTTTTGATGTTACTGTTCCTTTAAGGATTAAGCTAAGTGTGTGGTGTAGAAGGAGATGGCACGTGGCAGACCACTGGCAGTAGAACTTTAGTTGCCTAAATTTCTGTTATCGTTCTGCGTCTCGATTTGGCATTGATCCTTACTGTGCAAGGTGTAATTTTAATTTATTTCTATATATAGTTTAGTATAAAAGATGCAAGGGTAATGCTTTGTATAAAGAGGACTGTTCTTGTAAAACATGACAAGCCATGGAACCCTGTGAAGGAGATTTAGAGCGGTATTTACTAAAACTCGAATTTATCTATTTTTTTGTTAAAACAATGTCAACCTAACTCCCATCAACAAATTTAACTCATTCATCACAGAATCAGCTCAAAAAAGTTAGTGTGGGAAAATCACATGGCAATTCAAATCATACAAATTTTTCCTGTTTGACGCCTGAATCTCTCTCTCGAGTTCCCCAAAAACCCTGCTTTTTCAGATTATCGTACGAAAACCAGCGCAGATTATGATATCAAAAAACTTCTTCAGGGACATCTTTCATTGACTTTTACATGACCTCAACAGGTTTTAGCTGGAGTATTTTCGGATTTGGATTTAAATCTCTAAAAATTAGTTTTTCTTTGTCTAAATATTTCTAAAAATTTCTAAAAATTTTAGTTTTTACTCTTAAAAACACAACCATAAAAAATCAAGGCCCCTAAATCTCTAAAAATGTTAGGGTTTTTTCCCCTCTAAAAAATAAAGTTTTCCCCTTTAAAAACTCGACCAGAAAAAATTGAGGTTCAATAAATAGGCCCCTTAAAGTGGAGAAAAAATATCTGAAACCATAGATAAGACATGGCTAGGGACTAAATTATAAAAAATTATTATGGTGGGCATTTCATGGAATCAAATGTATTCACTTTTTTTTCAACCTTGTCAACCTCATGAATGCTGATGCAAAGAGGTCTATGCATCTGAAGAAGAAAATAATTGATATTCTTAATCAAGATTTACAGATTATATATTGAAATCAGGTCTTCACTGGCAAAGATTCAAAAAATGAATTGAGAAAATATATCATATGGTGTCAATTTCAAATAGAAATACAATCTGTTATAAACACATCTGAACATCAATGTTTTGGAGATGGAATTTTATCCTGCACTGAGAGAAAAACACAGGTGTTGACATGTTTCATGCATGCTAATCTCTTTAAAACTTGACATTTTGTTTGGCACCAATACTAAAAACTATACCAATTAAATTTAAATAACAGACATATGCAGAACTGGAAGCGAAGGATCTACAGAATAAAATATGGGATGGGTAGAAGGAATTATAAAAACTAGAAATCATTTTTTTTATAAAGTGATTAAAGTGATATACCTTATACTGTATCTTACTTTTCCCACAAACATTTGCAAGTATCCTGTACGTTATGTTAATTTTGTTGTGTGACTTTGTAAATTAGATGTAATATGTCACCAATCTAGATTAGTTCATCTGGGTTGCCAAAAATCATACATTTATATTGTACATCTATGTGTTCTAAATGTAAAGAGCTAAATGTTGATGTATATCGCTATTTATGGTCATGGCCAAAAATGTCTCCGGTGTGGCAATCTTACCTAATTATTTTAAACATGACTTATGGTTGATGCACTTTTAGACTTACCAAACTATTTAAATCTTCACCTAAACTCAACTTGAGTTGATTCCAAATTGATTCTAAATTATCAACATCTAGTTATAGGATAAGTAAACCTTTAAAATAGAAAACATTCTATTCTAGAAGACATCTTGATGGTTTCAAAGAATTTATGTTTGCAAACGTTTTATAAAAAAATATAGAAAAAAATTATGTAAAACAGATAATGTCAGTGAAGTTTTCTATGAAGAAAGAGAAGTATTTAATAAATTCATGGGTAATGCAAATACTGAGGTTGGCATTATGGTCTACAGCTCTTTCTCAGATAATTTCTGACTGTTCTTTTTATTGAAAACCCACATTAAAATCCAAACACATGCTACTTAATGACACCTCCTGTCACTTACTATGGTAGAGTTAAGTGTCACTATGTAATATTAAGTTAAAATGCACATCTCCACACAGAGCAAACCTATTTGTTATACCTCATTAGCTATTTGTATTTAATAATATACTAGATGAAACTGAAATAACAACACAAATTAAGAATATGTTCAGCCTTGTGGTATCTCACAGAGGAAACATAATGTAAAAAAAACACCAAACGAAGCTTAAGCCAAGGGAGCCAAGAGGGAGTTTTTATTGATCCCAGAGCAATTATGTTTCTTTCTGCATCAATAACCTTGACAAAAGTCTGTAAACCCCAGGTTATACATTTTTATCTTTAAAATAAGCCCTAGTTAAGTATTTTTTAAACTTGACATGTCATGTAGTATCCATGCAGCAGGTATAAGTGGTCTGTTCATACCCTTACATGAACACAGAACCAATCTCAGTCTATATTATAAAATACAAAGAACAAATGGCTAGCTTATGTAGTGAACTAACATCTAAATGGACATTACATTTATTGATAAAATAAATACTCACAAATATCAATGATATATGTAAATAACATATAGACACTACAGATAAAAAGATCCAAAATGCATAGGGAAATTTTTGTTCATAGTCCTCTGTAGCCCATATACAAAGAAACCTTGTTGGGTTATTTACCAAACTCCAAATGCAAAAATCACAAAAAATGTGTGATTCTTTTAAATAAAATCTGACTTTCACACATTTTTTGGAATTTATTAAAGACCCGAGAATGGAAATGTCCGAATCTGAAAATCCGGCATCACATACCTGTCGAGCTTGCATATAAGTCAATGGGAGAAGTCCCAATGATTTTTTGATGTGCGCTGTGTTTCAGGTAGTGATGGGCGAAAATGCGCCGACATCCAAAAAAAACAGATGCCGGCGTCCATTTCTTTTAACGCTGTAGAATTTTCGTGGTGGTTTTGCAGCCTGCGAATAAATACGCCCATCACTAGTTTCGGGCAATACTCCGAAGTTTTTGGGTGAAAATTACAAAAAAAATCTTGAAAATCATGAAAATCGGATGAAAGAGTCTTAAAAAATCATGAAAACCTGATTTTTTTCCCCCACAAAGCTACAAAACATACTTGGTTTATCTGAGATAATGTGATACGAATGAATTCTTAGATTCCTTGCCTCATGGACTCTCTTGTTGTACTCAAAATATACATATTTATGTCATTACAAATGAAAAATAACCACTTTATCTATTCTTAATCTGCTACAAAATTTCCCATTCGCAATTGCAAAGCAGAAATTTACTATGGGGACCATAGTAGGAATTTTGGGGCATTGGTACATATATATCCTTTTAAACATAAAGAACTTTGCCTAGTCTAGGGTGGTGTTTTGGGTGTAAAATTACTTAATAAATATATCAACTTAATAACTTAAAGGACCAGTAACATCAAAAAATTTAATTGTTTTAAAGTAATACAAATATAATGCAGTGTTGCCCTGCACTAGTAAAACTGTTGTGTTTGCTTCAGAAACACTACTATTGTTTATATAAATAAGCTGCTATGTAGCCATGAGGGCAGCTATTGGCTCAAGTTACACAGCAGATAAGCTCTGTAGAACATAATGCTACCTGTTATCCATTATCTATCTTGTGCCATATAGCAGTTTTTCAATTCCCGTCATTGCTAGTCAGCAGCTTGTTTATATGAACTATAGTAGTGTTTCTGAAGCAAACAGATCAGTTTTACCAGTGCAGGTAAACCTTTCAGTTTTTGGTGTTACTGTTCCTTTAACTTATAGTATGGTTTTTCTTAACCCTTAATTAAGCCAGTCGTGCACAAGGCTAATGAGTCCAGGAGGGAACTAGTTTCATATCACTACACAACTACTACACTGCAAGACACAAGACCATTGAAACAAAGACATAAAATGGAATATCCATACCAAAAACAAGTATTTGTCCTTTACCTGTACTGTAGGTAGTAATTCACTATATGGAATTGTGTTTTGGGGGGTTTGAAAAACCATGAAAACTCATGGCAGTTTCAATCACTGTCTGTTAATGATTATATAGTATTCTCTTGCATTAAAGGGACATTAAACCAAGGTATAAAATCATAATTTCTTTTCTTTGTAGGTTAAGTCCTCAAAGCAGAACAATTCTGTGGGCAGTTGGCGCTTGCAAGGAGAGATGATTACACTTTACAAATAAATTAGAGGGCATTCTAGAATTATCATGAGGGGCAGATAAGAACGAAGGACTAGAGTTCACCTTTTAAGACTTAAGATATAATTTGGAAGGGTTTAAGTTGATGACCGGTCTAAATTAACAATGTAATGTGTACTATAAACTGTTTCAGAATCTGCTGTGCCATGAAATTATTTATAATCCTCCTGCTCATTATCTTTTATTTATATAGCGCCTGTAAGTTATACAGTACTTTGCAACAGATGTAACCAGCCAAAGTGTCTCTCAATAGCAAAACATTGTCTTCCTTTCGCGCAACATAGATGTATATCTATTCCAATATCAGACATACTTCATATTTATTTTTTTTTAACAAGTTTTATTTTTCCATTTTTAACTTACAACAGATGATAAGACATACTTCATATTTTAACAAAGATCTAGTTTCTTCCTTGGTCTGTTTGCATTAACGTCAGAAATAATCTCAAAGATTTTAATGCAAGCTTGTTGATGTGCTCATAACATCCAACTTGGTTTGTAGTTTCAACAGAGTAATGTTACCATCAAACCACCAAACCTTTACAAATCAATACAAAATGCACTCTGGAGAACCACTTCTAATCATCAAGATATTCTGTTTATTCTGTAATGCACGACATGTATATAACAATTTTTAATAATCACCCGATGAAGGATTGTTATATTCAAAACATGGTGTACATTACAGAATAATCAGAATAACTTGATGATTAGATGTAGTTCTGCAGAGTGCATTTTGTACTAATTAATAATCTCAAAGATATGCTAAAGCATCTTTCAGCAGCTTCATATATGAAAATCGGCTGTCTCTCTCTCTCCTGGAACAGATTTAGTACACAAATTAGAGAAATCCATAGTTCAATCTGTGAACTCTATATGTCTGACATATAGAAACCTAAGTGCAAATCTTCTCTACCAATTAAGTTAGCCATCCTCTCAAGAGCATTATATAAAAAAGTGTAATCTACACAGGGGACTAATCTGTTCTTAGAAGGTATTACGATTACGTTGATCTGGCTTGGTCTAATGATTGCTTGCAAATGCTCATAGTTTGACCTCAATAAGTAAAGATAACGTAGATGACATACTGAACTGTTAATACATTGAAAAATTACTGTTTTTTTGCTGTGGACAACTCTCATTGACTTATACATGAACTGAATTTTAATATTTGCATTATTTAAGTTTTTGGTGCTCAATAAATTTCTACTTTCATTTTGTGGGGTTTAGCTAAAAAAAACTTGAATTACAGTAAAAGTTTGTATTTTAATATTGAAAAATCAGCCCCACACAAGGCCATATTTATATTAAGGCACCCGAGGGTGCCTATAAATTATTTTTTTGAAATTAAAAAAAATTGCCCTGCCTCTGCCAAGGATTTCCATTGGAAATTCGGTTAAAAAACTGGGGGTATGGGGCAGGGGGCATATTTAGGTCCAATGCCTAGGGCAGCATCGAACCTAAATACTTCTTGGCAAACTATAACATCTGCTCAATTCCATATATTAAAGGGCACAGAAAGGGAAAAAAGGTTAAAAGATATTTATATTTAGACAAAACAATAATCTACTATCCAGTACTATTAGAGTGAATCAGTTTTCATTAACATATTAAAAATCTTGAATCAAATTGCCAAAACCTTGATTTTGCCATTGTAAAGCTCACTGAAGTTTATGTAAATATGTCAAAATGTATATTTTAAATGCTGCATTTATTTATTCTGTCCCATGTCTCTTCACATGTTTTCCTTTGCAATCCATGTAGTATTCAGCACTTATTTTTCTTTCTACCATAACAACCTTCCTTGGAGACTTGAATATTACAAACTGAAAGAATCTGTCATCATCAGGGGCATTAGCGGAATACACCAGGAAGCTCACAGTAAATTGCTGCAGACATTATTGATCTCCGTTCCATGGATTCTGTGTTCAGCATGCTTTTTACCTACTCTTAAATGGATACATAGCGTTTGTGTACTGGTTTTATGTGATGATGTATAAAAATAGTATTCTTGATACATTAGTTATTAGATTAGAAGGGAAAAATTCAAGTATCCATTTTATAGAGTAAACAGAGTACATATTAAATTGGCTGCAACTGTGCACATGCAATTCTATTTGAGTATACAGAAAAGTGTAGGGTATCTGCAATTCTGTTGTTATCTAAAATTAAATATAGGCTGTGTCCAGGTCTGAGGGGATAGAGGTTTATTTAAGCTTTTGGGCATGTTGCAATTTACTTGTCAGATCCAGTGCCAGCAGTTTCTTGGCTGGAGATCCTTGTGGTGAAGTAACTGCCTTTAATAATGGATACGTTTCTGAATTATTCATAAGATGCAAAGTGAACTCCAATGCTTTTCTCTCAGTACTTTCATTAACTCAGAAAGCTGACTGTTCGTGTACTGTATCTGAATGGTGATTTATTTTCTTTCAAACTGTAGAAACATAATGTTTATCAGTATTTCAATTACAGATCAAGTGCCAAGAATAAAAGAGTTGTTATCACCTGCCTTTAAAAGTCTTTCAATTTATACACAACTCCAATCATAATTCGTCTATTTAATCTACATGTTATTTAACATTAATATTACAAACCAGTCTTACGCTTTCAAACATTGGATCTGGCAACATATAATATACAAGTGTCCTGCTTAGTCTACCTGCTTTCAGTTTGCTAGAAGATCCATGTCATAAATGATTTAGCCTTTATATTATATAAAGAAAACAAACAAGCATGCACTGACATATAATCATAGCTAAACAATATTCAAATGCATTTTAAATAGAAGCTCATTACAATAAGTACAATTTGTCCTATTAATATTCAGTAAAGCATGAGCATATAGATTATTTTAATTGTATTTTTTTCCATTTTACTTGTTAATTTAAACATATTGTATATCAAATAATGTACTGTTGCCCTGCACTAACAAAACTGTGTGTTTGCTTCTGAAACTCTACTATAATTTATATAAACAAACTTCCATGTAGCCATGGGGGCAGCCATTCGAGCAAAGGATACATAGTAGAAAACATATAAGGGCAAATTCACTAAACGACGAAGTGCCTAACGCTAGCGTTAATTCGCCAGCATATCGCATTTTCATTTATTCGCCGATTCACTAACGGACACTGGCGTAAATTCGCTAGTGTTACTTCGCACCCTTACGCCTGGCGAATTTGCGCAACAGACGTAACTACGCAAATTCACTAACGTGCGGATTTTTCTGAACACTACCTTTTACGCCAGACTTCCTTTACCACCTCCGATCAGGCGAAGTGCAATAGAGTAGATAGGGATTGCTTCAAAAAAAGTTAAAACATTTTCCCAAAAAACGCTGGCGTTTTTTAATTTTTTATGGGTGATAGGCTGAAAAAGATCGAAAATTTTTTAGGGGCTACCCTCCTTCCCCCCTACATTTCCTAACTCATGACAACTTAACTATACAGTGGGCACATGTGTAGGGCAAAATAAAAATTTAATTTGCTGTTTTGAAGGTTTCCCAAGCTTGTGCAGTGATGCTACATATACCTCCATTGTAACTTGAATTTGGCCCCATATGCAAATTAAGCATCGCTAGAGTAACTGCGCTTTGCTTGGCGAATTAACGCTAGCGCAACTTCGCAACCTTACACTTCCCCTGAGCGCAACTTTGGATTTTAGTGAATTTGCGTAGCGCTGGTGAAAATACGCTTGGCGAAGTGTGGCGAAGCGGACGCTGGCGCAACTACGAAGCTTAGTGAATTTGCCCCATAGGATCTCAAGGATCCCATTGTATACTACAGCTTATTTGCTATTGGTTGCTGTGCATTTTCTCCTTTTCAGCTTTGAATGGCTTCTTCCATGGATACACAGCAACTATTTTATATAACCTATTGTAGAGAGTAAATGGGACCCTAGGAACCAGATAGCTACAGAATATACATAAGGGGAAGGCTGAATTTGAGAGGTTTGAGAGATCTGATTTAGCTATAACAGCTGCTTTTAAATTTGGCAAACATGGCAAAAAAGCACTGAGCTTTTTAAATACATAAATATATAGAAAATGAATATGGCAAAAAAAGCATGATTCAATATTTTGTTTGAAATGCATAACCTGCGATTTCCCCCACTTGCAAGGCGTCTTCCGACCATTTCTTGAAACATCTATTCATGTATTCTGTCTCCCAGCACTACCGAGTTTTTAATTTATGAAATGGTGTGTTTGACTAATTTTATTCCTTTTAAGATTTCCATTTAACATGGTTTTACATAAATGAAGTGGCAACTAAAGGAAAATAAGTACACACTAGAAATTATGCACATTATACACTAAGTTTATTTATAATTGCAGAAACAAATTATAAAGAAGGAAAAGAAGAGAAAGTTGGTGTCTCAAAAGTGTTCTCATACAGCTTAATATAGATTATCATGATGTGTTAGTTGTGCACTATGGTTCTTTAGGAAGTTATTTATCAGCAATTTCTGTGCATGCATGGTGATATCTCAAAGGAGTGGTTGACAGTGGTACTTCACCTAGTTTATTTATTTCTAATCCTTTGTGGGGATTTAGTTTCCTTGATAACAAATGTGCATAAATAAGACAAATAAGACAAAGACTGATGCTGTAATCAATAAATGCATAATGCATAATATTTTTACTATGTAAGTTTTGTGTTAAACCCTTCATCCCCCCACCCTCAAATTATTGCATAATTTATACTAGCAATTTTAGCAAATGTTCCTTAGATATGTAATGCATGTCAGAGGTGCTATATGTATTACCTAAAAGGATGTCTTTTAGGGAAACTTCACAAAAATCTAACTTATGCTTTCGGAAAAGTTAATATAATTTCAAGCAACTTTGTAATATATATCAATTAAAAAATATGCAGACTTTTCATGGATTTAATGGGTTGGAAAAGTTCCTCAAGCCTAGCCCCCTGCTCTCATGTTGATCTCTGTCTGACTACTTTGCTGATCACTGTTACTTTGTATCAGCAGCCATCTGTCCTCAGCCTGCATCCTCCAAACCCAACAATTCCCTGTACACATGATTTCGATAAGGAACAAAACATAACGATGCAATGCATTGTTATGCCTCCAGCATTGTTTTGTTGTTTGTATTGCATCACCTTGTCATTCCTTTGTATGTTTTGTGCACTATTATAGAAATGTTCTTCATAGGCCACCATACCCTTCCCACGTGACCCTGTGTAATACCAGGAAATGATCACTCTAGCTGCCATCTTCATAGTGTACACAGAAAGCACATCACTATCCATAGCAATCCTATCGCATCCAGCCTCCGGTAGCATCATTGGAAGGTATTACTTTATCCCAAGCCTGATCTATAAAGGAAGATTATTATTTACCTGTTTTGTACATTTCTTTGCAAGCTTATGTCTGTTTATGTGCAGTCACCTCATGGCACTGCTATTTCAGTTCTTGCCCAAGTATCAGAAAGAGAAGAACTGTTAAAGAACTGGATTTCAGCATAGAAAATGGCATTTATTCATAGTTTTTGAAGAAACAGGTAACTGTGATGGATATAGTAGGGGTTTCTGTGTTATGTGGGCCTCAAATTTTGGTTTGGAACCCAGAGTTCCCCTTTAATTCTGTTTTTTATATAATTATAAAGATGTACATATAACATGATGAACAAATCTGTCCTGATTCGCTTTGCTGAAAAATTTGCGAAACTGTGAAAAAATTTGCAAAAAGGCAAAAAAATTACTATATGCATTGAAGTCAAAGGGCATCAAAATTATTTTGATGGGCGACAATTTTGACTCAATCGACAATTTTCATATGTGTGACTATTTTCATAGACGCGACTATTTTGTCCAAATGCATTTTGACAATTTTTATGCGTGCGTCAATATTTTATGTTTTGTTGACATTTTCAAACTAATACCAGTAGCATCCCCAAAGTATCCATCATAGTTAACAATTCCACTATCACCCCCTCTCCCCAGGCCTTGGGGTTATCCTAGATTCTGCCCTGTCATTCACTCCTCATATCCAGTCACGTATTAAATCATGTCACTTCCACCTAAGGAACATATCCAAAATACGATCATTTATCACCCAAGAGGCTGCCAAAATTCTTATTCACTCTCTCATCATATCGCGTCTAGACTACTGTAACTCTCTTTTAATTGGCCTCCCCCTCCAGAGACTGTCACCTCTCCAGTCCATAATGAACACTGCTGCGAGGCTCATACACCTCAGCAACCGCTCCTCCTCTGCCTCACCATTCTGTCAATCCCTGCACTGGCTTCCGTTACCTTTCAGAATCAAATTCAAATTAATGACACTGACTTTCAAAGCACTTCACAACTCTGCTCCACCCTACATCTCTGAACTCATCTCTATATACTCACCCACTCGCTTACTACGCTCCTTTACTGACCTGCTACTCAACTCTTCTCTCATTACCTCCTCACACGCTCGCATTCAAGACTTTGCAAGGGCTGCACCCCTCCTCTGGAACGCTCTCCCACAGTCTGTCCGACTTTCTCCCAACCTTTCTGCTTTCAAAAAATCTCTGAAAACGCACTTCTTTCGAGAAGCCTACCCTCACTCTGCTTAACTACCAAACGCAACACCACATACAATACAACATTTCTCACCCACTTAATTCGATCTTGCCCACTCCCACACCTTGTGTATTACTCCCTTTCCTTTAGACTGTATGCCTATGCATAGGGCCTTCCTCACCTTTTTGTACCTATAGTGATTGTGATGTTTGTTACTCCATATATTCTATAATATCTGTAATTCATGTGATGTAGTTGTATAATCACATTTACTTTACAGTGCATATGTTGGCGCTATATAAATACATGTTAATAATAATGTTAATAATAATGTTTAACAAACAGATGCCCTACGTGATACATATTAGTGTTTACTTGGGGGACTTTGCTTATTATCTGCATATTAGAATCATATTTGCTAAGCATGCTAACGTAATTACAGAAATTAAATCAAATTTGTATGATTCAAAATCTATGATTTAAAACTGATGGATGTCAATGGCAACCTAAAATAAAATGTCTATGTAAAGGTATGGGTCATTTCCATGCTTGCTGGGATCAATTACACTAAATCATAAAGCTCTCTGGGGAGTTTTGACTGAAGTAAATGTATTCAATTTCAGACTACATCAGGTCTAAGTGTAGCTCTTAATAGTTGTGTGATTTATCAAGCAAGGTGGTTTGAAAAGCAATTAACATTTTATAAATAGTGTTGTTTATATAGCAAATGTATTACCACTTGACAGTATTTTCTGGGGAATTGTACAGGAATACATTTAATAACTACGTCTACCTTTAATGATAAAAGAATCAAAATGTTGGACTTTTCATTACATTTCACTAATATTACTGGTACTAGCCTGTATTTATAAAGTTTCGACATTTTGTGCAGTGCAGTACAATATATAGTGAATAAAGTACCCCCTCTTGTAAAATATAAGGATATTATAAGTTACTGAGGAGTTTCATGACCATATAAAAACACAAAGCCGAAGGCTGAGTGTTTTTACACAGGTCATGGAACTCCGAGGTAACTTCTAATATCCTTATATTTTGCAACTGGGGGTACTTTATGTATTATAATACACAAATTTCAGTGAGTCATGTGACAGAAATTACATCAGAACTCACCGTTGATAACTTATGACATCAGAACTCACCGTTTATAAGGATATAATTTACAAGATATTCATGGCTTTTGTGTATTTAAAGGTATATACATCAACAGATTAAATTAAAGTTCTGACTAATACTGGAGGTAAAGCGGCTCATTAGAGGTCAATGTGTTGGTTTTACATAGTTTTACAAGTTTATTAGACAACCTATATAATATATTATTTACATGGTGCCAGGATATATCAAATATATATTAAAAAAAAAAACATTATAAAACATTTTTTCAGAAAGTATCAAAACCATTGCCTGGTGTCCAAGTTTTCATTACTGCTTACAGATATACTGATTTTTTTTCAATTAAATTTGAAAGCACATAAGACCTGCCATTTTGTTATCCCTTGTCAACACATTCAAGACCAGATTGTCTAATTTAAGCATAATAATTCTTTATACATACAGTTAACTGAAGAGAAATTGAGCATTTATTTAAAAGCTAAATATCGATATATATTTTAAGTTATATGCCCTTAGGGACAGATTTATCAAGGGTCGAGGTGAATTTTTCAAATTGAAAAAAATTGAATTTCAAGCTATTTTTGTGTACTTCAACTAGGGCATAGTTCAAATTCAATTAGAATTTGCAAAAAATTTGAAAATTCGAATATCGAAATTTATCATGTACTGTCTCTTTAAGAATTCAACCATTCACCATCTAAAACCTGCCAAATTGCTGTTTTAGCCTATGGGGACATACTAGAACCTATTTGGAGTCAATTGGGGGACTTTGAAAAATCAAAGGTTTTTTGGGAAAAACTTCTAATCGAATTTGATCAAATGCGCTATTCCTTCAATTCGAACATTTCAGCCAAATACGGACCTATTTGATCAAAAACGGATCTATTCGACCCAAAAAAAACCTTCGACTTAATTTCAGTTGGTCTTTTTGAATTCGAATTTCAACGTTTTTTGAATTCAAAATTCGACCCTTGATAAATCTGCCCCTTAGAGTAATTCATCTGTATTAAGGCAAATCTAGTGGTAGTGAGTATCAATAAAATGGGTTCTGTAAACAATTTTCAGCACCCTGAGAATTCAGCAAATTAAGGAATCCCTTTCTGAGCACAGTTAAGGTAATCAAATAGGTGATCATTAGGGGCAGATTTATCAAGGGTCGAATTTTGAAGATAAAAATACTTCGAAATTCGACCATCGAATTAAAGTACTTTGACTTTGAATATTGAATTCTAAATTTTTTCAGCAAATTTGGGTATCCTGCGGTCGAAGTAAAATCGTTCAGACGATTCGAAGGATTTCAGCGATCGAACGAACGATTTTTCTTCGACTTAAAAAAACTTAGAAAACTGCTCTAGAAGCTCCCCATAGGCTAACATAGCACTTCGGCAGGTTTAATTTGGCGAAGTATTGAATTTGAAGTTTTTTTTAAAGAGATAGTACTTCAATTATCGAATGCCCGAATATTTACTTTGAATCGAATACGAAGTCAAAGTCGTAGTATTCTATTCGATGGTCGAATTATCCAAAAAATTACATCAAATTTTGAATTTTTGTACTTCGAAAATTCCCTCGAATTCACTTTGACCCTTAATAAATTTGCCCCTTAGTGATTGGCAAATTTATTCGTGAGGCATGGATTTGTGATGAATCTCCACACTTCGCCGAGTTTTTGCAAAACTGCAGCCAAACTTGAAAAATGTTTGCTCATCAAAATTTATTTTGATGCCCATTGACTTTAATGCATTTAGACAAAAGAGTCACGTGTATAAAAATTGTCGACCGTTTCAAAATTGTTGCGCGTCAAAATTATTTTTTGCATTTATTTGCAAATGTGTAATTTTACATAAATGTCTTAATGAAAGAGTTGCCATGTTAAAAAATGTATCTTGTTATTGTAATGTTGAAAACATATGTTGTGCAATATGGAAGTATGATTCTTTGTATGTTTTGAATGTGTTGTGAATTTACTTTTTCCAAGCCCATTATAAACTCTTCCCTGAAGACAACTGTTTAGTCATATTAGTAATAATAAACACAGCATAAAAAGGGCAACATATTAGATGCTATGTATACATTTGGAAAAAGGTTTCATGTTTTAGAATAAAATGCCTGCAAACCAAACATTCAGATTATTCTGAAGATTTATGAATAAGCCCACTAGAGTTTCCACCTTAAGAATATACAGTATAATACTGGCCTGAGTGGGGGCAAGTATTTAAGGGGTCAGGACCATGATGTAAGGGGAGGAGTGAATCTCCATTAAATGGACAGTGATGTATTGATATCAAGTAATGTTCTTTATGCTAGAGAGACAAGATCAAATAATATTACAAAAAAATATATACGCAATAAAGGTGGCAGTATTGTAATTTATATTCAATTTAAATAACCTAAAGCAATCTAGCAATGTCTTTTTATCTCTCAGACCGATTTACTGTATGAATGAAGTATAGTGTGCATAAACACTGATATACTGATCCATCCACAATCTCCTACATGCAATTTTCTTTTGCCATTGGAAATACCACCTCACCACTTTAACCTAAAATGTGTTGGTAAGCATTTTCAGATGGAAAATCTGCCCTTAAGTACACTTTCCATTGAAATCAGTTGGAGTGGAACTTATCCAAAAAACAGCTATGTAGAAGAATCCAAAATATAGCAATTTCACCTAGTCCTTTCTACAGTTTTTGCTTTCTGAAGAATTAGCTTTTCTCTGCAATGTTAAGACAGTACTTTGTAGCTGATGTTAATTATGCATAAATTCTATAAGGTTTCTGAGGGGCCAATTTAAGAATGCTGATGCCTTCCGGCAAATTGATGAGTGAATCTGACATGTTTCACTTTGCCAAAAATTCTCATAATGGTGAATATTGTAAAATGCAATAGATGCAAAGGGTGTTTTATCTCTCTTACTTTGCAACTTTTTATTTTTTTTGACAAAAAAGTGGCACGTATAAAAATTTTGTCGGTGTCAAAATGATTTTGATGTCCATTGACTTCAGTGCATTTCGCAGATTTGTTGTCATTTCGCTAATTTTTTGGTGAAGCAAAATGGGACAGATTCGCTCATCATTACACAACACATTTAGGTAAAACATTTTACACTTTACTATTCAGGTACTAAAACCACACAAGAGTTCCTAAACTCGTGCTTGGTTTCTTGATTCTAATACTTTGGCTTCCTAGCCAAGTGGGTTTTTTTAAAAATAAAAAGCTTGGCACCTGAAACCCACATGCCAGGAAATAGAGATACAGCGGTATTTGATGGAAGTAACCAAGCAAGAGTTTAGGAACACTTGTGTGTCTTTAGTAACCGAATATTTGAGCCCAAAGGTTTCAGCCTTCTTAAATTGACCCCCTAATGTATAAGGGGCTTATTTATCAAAGGTTTTTCTGCTAAAACTTACTCATTTGAATTAGGGTTTCCAAAACTCAAATGTTCAATATTTATTTAGAACAAAAACTTGAATGCAAAACTAAAAGCATCCAAAAGATTGCAAGTTCATGTAGAAGTCAATGGGAGTTGCCATTGGTAAAATGTTTGCATTTATAATTTTTTACATTCGAGTTTTTTTAATTTTTCAAAAAACCTTTTTTTGGCCTCAATTTTTTGGGAGGACTCATACATTAGTAATTGAATACTTGGTCCAAATGCTCAAGCATTCTTAAATGTGCCCCCTTAATTTATACGTTTCTGATTTATAAATGATCAAATTAAAGTTTTTACCACAAAATTTTTTTTGCTGAAACTCAAATGTTCAATACAGTATTTAACAAGCACAAAAACTTGAATGTAAAACTAAAAGCATCTAAAAACTTGCAAGTTCATGTAGATGTCAATGGGAATTCCCTTAGGCAAAATGTAAGCATTTTTTAAGTTTGTTTCATTTTTCAATGGGTAGACCCATTGAAAATGAGTAGAATATGAATTTGATGCATTTGAGTTTTTTTCAGAGTTTTACTTGTTTTTTTAATTCAATATTTTTAATAAATAAGTAAATATTTAAGTTTGGTAAAATTTCGAGTTTATTGGAATTTGAAAAAAAAAGACCTTTTAAAGGTTTTTTTCTACTTTGAACTTACAATTTAAAGGGATTCTGTCATGATTTGTTGGTGTCATTTTTATTTCTAAATTACACTGGTGTGTAGGCAGCTATCTCAGGTCATTGCATATGATCCTTTACTTTCAGAAAGAGGCAGCACTTCACCATTGAGCTGCTTTCAGATAAGGTATTGTTTCATCTACTACCAACATGTCTAGCACCATTTTAGATTTCAAAACTAAATATGAAAAAAAAATCTGTTTGCTTTTATGAAAAAAAAACTGATTTTAATGCAGAAGTGTGCTGGAGCAGTTTTGTTAACTGATGCATATCTGTACTTGCTGAGTAATTAACTGATGCGTTTTGAAAAAAACATTGACATAATCCTTTTCAAAAAACACAAATGTTACCTTATTTACTAAAAAATCTGAATTTAAAAACCTTAAATAAAGTTGTAGAGAAAATTCAAAGGCCTTGAATTTCTGGTTTACACATCATTTAGTGAGTTAATAAACTCACATTAAAGGGATACTGTCATGGGAAAAAACATTTTTTTCAAAATGAATCGGTTAATAGTGCTGCTCCAGCAGAATTTTCCGCTGAAATACATTTCTCAATTTTGAAATCTGACTTGGGGCTAGACATATTGTCAATTTCCCAGCTGCCCCTGGTCATGTGACTTGTGCTCTGATAAACTTCAATCACTCTTTACTGCTGTACTGCAAGTTGGAGTGATATATCGCCAAACAAAAGAACAATGGGAAGGTAACCAGATAACAGCTCCCTAACACAAGATAACAGCTGCCTGGTAGATCTAAGAACAACACTCAATAGTAAAAACCCATGTCCCACGGAGACACATTCAGTTACATTGAGAAGGAAAAACAGCAGCCTGCCAGAAAGCATTTCTCTAGTGCAGGCACAAATCACATGACCAGGGGCAGCTGGAAATTGACAAAATGTCTAGCACCATGTCAGATTTCAAAAATGAATATAAAAAAATCTGTTTGCTCTTTTGAGAAATGATTTTCAGTGCCAAATTCTGCTGGAGTAGCACTATTAACTGATGCGTTTTGAAAAAAACATGTTTTCTGATGACAGTATCCCTTTAATAAAAAAAACTGAAATGAGTAAATAGTTAGATTTTTGGCTAGAAAAGCTTCCATTGACTTATACACCACCTGGCAAGCATCTATATGACATTTTACTCTACATTCAAGTTTTTCATGTTCTTTCACTTAATAAAAATAAAAAAAAAAATCCAGATTTTTGAGCAAAATTGGAATCACAGAAAAAAATACAAACTTATGATAAATAACCCCCTTAATGGTTCAGTGGCCTAAATGCATGGTTCTTTTTATTAGGGTTCTTTTTATTTGAAAGACAGAAGACTACAAATCTTTAAAAAATTCAATATTTATAATTACTAGATATTATTAAGTATATATAAGTATATATTTCTCAAGTCTGAACAATTATATACAAATAACAAATCAGTTGATGTGTAAAAAGGTTGGCTGTCAGGATTCCAAGGGTTCTGGCACTGTCCTTCGGTGCAGACGTCAGAATCCACGTTTTGACGCAGCGGGTCCAGATTTGACGCAATGCGTCTGGACTTGACGCAGGCGACGTGACGCTGGTGCCGTATCACCATTGACACTGGGGCCTATTTAAACTTTCCTTCAAGGTCAGGACTTTGCTCAGACATCGTCTTGGCTACTCCTACCTAAGACTTTTGGAAACTTTATTTGTGTATTGATTTGGATATCCCTTCTGAATACACTTGCTGATCTCCCTTCCTGTTGTGATGCTTGGAACTTCTCCGCCTTCCTGTTTTGACCTTGCCTGTTCCTGACTACGCTGATTTCCTTCTTCCCTTACTTGGCAAGTCTGACCATTCTACTTCTTCACTCCAGAGAGCCAGACTTTGCGGTCATCATCACTGCTTATTCGGCTCCCATACCTTCCACCTACCAGTTTCTCCCTGAGCATAGTTGAGGACACACTGTGTGGGGTACTGTTAGAGCTGCCTTCCTTCAGCTAATTGGTTACAGACTCTGGTAACCCTGATATTAGCTTTCTGAAATTCAGACTTGGAGCAGTCTTATGTATACAGAGTAAAACAAATGCAGGTTCCAAAGAATATGACAAGAAGACACATGAATTCATCTTTTGTGCTTCTTTGCAGTTTTTACACCCACTTCCTTCCTATTACTCAGTTTATTTAACTAGTGAGCTGTGGTAAAAGTTTCATTCAAAAGCAAATATACATGGGTCACTTTACAAAGTCTCATGCTGTGAATGTTTGAAAGCTAAAAACATCTCCATCTGAAAAGTTTATTATTGTAAATTTTATTTTTTTTATTATTCACACATGACCCAGGAACAAAGGGAAATACTAAATAGCTTTAAAATAGAAGCAATTAATAAATGATGAATATTTTTCACTTCCTTGTTAACCTTTTCATTGATAACCAATTGCATGAAATCCAACCTTTTTTTTATTATTATTGTTTGGGGATCAGTGAATTATTTCATAAAACGGTTCCTCTCTGTAGTGCAAGTAAGCAGCTCTGCATTTTGTATTCTAAGAACTCCCCTTTTCTAAAATCGAATGTGTTAGTTGATTCACCAAATTACGTGTTTCACCAGGAACAAGAAAATCAGTTAACAAAAGTGTTCCCAATGCATACAATATTTCTACAAATGTTGATGTACATTCAAAGTCAATGAATAAACAAGCGATTGCTCATAATTCAGAGCATTGCAGCTGGGTCTCAACTGGAATGAAACAACACAAAATGAACTCATTTTATAACTCATTATTAATTTTTAAGACATAAATTGAGGAAGATGCTGTTTCAAAACAGAAAAACAGTTTTTATAAAAATATTTTTTGCTCTTTTACTTTCAAGGGATTTCTTAAAGGGAACATATAGCTTACCAAGTACATAGGGACACTATATAATGTATTTTTATTTAATTTCAAGACAATCTAAATACTGTATGTACTGTATGGTTGAATGTTTGCATACTTCAACTTCCTACTTCTGTGAAAAAAATGACATATTTTTCACAATATATCAGAAATGTTGAATTATGTAAAATCTGTTGTGGATAGAATTATGTGCACAGCAATACAACTAATTTGAAAAGTTCCAATGCTCCTGACCATGATAATATCTATATTCTGCCTTGAATAGATCTAAAACCCACAGCAGTACATACTGAACCAGAACAAAGTGTACTTTTAGTTTCAAGGCCAAAAAATGTTTTGGCCTACATAGTAGTATAAATATACTATATACTAAATATAGTATATAGTGCCAAGGGTCTCATAAAGAGCATATTGTTTACTATACATGTAAGCTATTTTTGGCCACACCCCTGGTGCCAAGGTGGTACATCTCAATATTTCCGACTTACAGGTCCTGAGTCCCCTTTGCAAGGTGAAAGGGTATTGGGAATTATTCTGGCAGTGACTCCACCTAATGGGATCCAGGAATACACCTGTGGGTGGCCCCATTAGGAATAACATGCAACACACACTTTGTTTTTATAAAAACAACTTTATATAAAGAAAGTGTAATTTAATGGGTAAGTAAAAACACATTTACATCAATCAAATATAACTCACTCCCATGGGAACCTGTGGCAGTGCATTTCCTGGCCCTCCATGCCAGGCAAAGTCCCGCACTACTCTTTTGCAGATTAAAGTCTCAGTGCCTTATCCCAAATGAGTAAAATAGGTCCCAGGTAGCACTAGCAGCCCAAAAACACCTTTCCCTCCGGTTAGGTACTGGCTGTGACACCCTAGCTATAGAAAAACCTTTAATATTCAGGCTTATTTAGCAAAATTCTAATTTATGAATTTTTATGTTTTACTCCAAATTTAATAAACTCAAAATTTTACTAAGCTTGAATGTTTGCTTATTTATAAAAAAAAAAAAAAAAAAACTTCATGGAATTAAACTATAAAAAAAACTCAAATACATCAAATTCATATTCTAATTATAATTGATTTATGCAAAAGGAATTCAAATGACAATAATACTAAATGACCCTGGTGGTCTAGTGGCCGCGGGGTCCCCTGCTGTGTCTCCGGCAGGGACGCCTGCCGCATGCTGCTTTATTCCTCCTGTGGCGGCTTTCCTATGGTGCGCGCTGCACACACTTCCGGGTTTTATGCGCCAGCGTGATGACGTCATTGCACACGGGCGCGAGATTCAAACTATTTAAAGGGATATCCGTATTTGTAACATTGCCCATTGTTAGGTTCAATTAGTTTGTTCCTGGTGTTATTCTTTAGTGATTCCTCTGGTTATTGACCCTTGACTTGTCTGACTATTCTAAACTCTGTATCCTGACCCTTGCCTGCCTGTTTATTCTGACCTCTCCAAGCTGAACCTTGCCTGTCTGACTATTCTACATTCTCCAATCCTGATTCCGGCCTGTCGGACTATTCTACTCTCTCCAATCCTGATTCTGGCCTGTCTGACTATTCTACGCTCTCCAATCCTGATTCCGGCCTGTCTGACTATTCTAACTCTGCTTGTGCTGGCCCAGCCTGCCTGTTCCACTCTGTGTTGTCTGGCCTGCCTTCCAAGTTGTGTTCTTCCATCCAGTATCCTTGGTGAGATGATCGTGCCCCTTTGCTAGTCCAGAACCTGTCGCTTTGCTCCTCTCCCGGTAAGACCTGGCAGCATCCAATTAGCCGAGGGCTCCTCCCAAGGTGAAAGGCGCTGTTAAAGAAGCAAGAGCCGAGACCAGGGAGCCTAGCACTTGTTCTGGATATAGGGTGCTGAACGTTACACTACCATAGTATTTCATATCCTTTGGGTGTTTTAAGGGAAAAGTGGTTTCAACACCACTGACAGCAATTCTTCAGTAAACTACTTTTCTTGTGAAAGGGAAAGAGAGGATTTAAGAATAAGCAACAAAAGAGTGGCAAGAGAAAAAAGTAAATAGAAGAATGAAATCCTTTGTTACCAGTCAACAAACACAGTCAATAGAAAGACAAGAAGTCTTTAATTTATTGACAAAATCCCTCACTGATAAACTGATTTATGTATTAGGTTGGGGTTTATCTCTTGCTCAAGTAACACATTTTGACTTTATTAAATCCAAAGTGAAATTAATTCAGTTTTTGTCACTTAACAAACTTAAATGTATTTTTCAGCAACTAAATAACAGAGCATTCATCATTCTTGCCATCATCCCCCATCCTTAAGTTTTTTTTTTTTTTTTTTTTTTTTGTTCTTTATTTTTTTGAAACAAGGATTAGCATATCATCGGCAAAAGCTATTGTCTTATATTCTTTCTTTTCAAACTTCAATCCCTCTATCTTTGCTTCCAATCTAATATGTGACAATAATGTCTCGATTACCAAAACAAATAGCAATGGTGATAGCGGGCACCCCTGCCTAGTTCTATTGCAGATGTATATTGGGTCTGATAGTTTATCATTTACTTTTACTCTTGCATATGGGTCCTTGTATAGAGCTAGTATGCGATTTATTGTAATCTCCCCTATTCCAACTCCCCTCAAAACTCTTTCCAAAAACGGCCACCCCACTCTATCAAAAGCTTTTTCAGCGTCAATTGAGAGAAGTATTGTTGGGACTTCTACTTTTTGCCCGTTCTTTTGCCCAATTTTCAATAAAGATAGTATTTTATAGATGTTGTCTTTTCCCTCCCTTTTAGGTATGAACCCAGCCTGGTCCTCATGTATTAAATCTGGTAAGTATTTTTTCATTCGATTTGCTATTATTTTGGCGTATATTTTTAAATCTATATTTATTAGGGAAATAGGCCTGTAACTTCCACAGAGCTGGGGGTCTTTCCCCTCTTTTGGGATAATTGTAATATTTGCTTCTTTTGCCTGTTTATGGAACCCACACTCTCCATCAATTGTATTGTAGTATGAACACATCAAGGGTATTAATTCTGTTTTATACGTTTTATAATACAGTGCACTAAAACCGTCTGGTCCTGGACTCTTATCCACGGCCAGCGAGTCTATGGTGTCACTTATTTCTTGTGGTGTAAAAGGTAAGTCCAGTGTATTTCTGTCTTTTACTTCTAAAGATGGTAGTTGTGCTTCTTCTATAAATTTATCAGTTTCCTTCAATTCACTCTTATAGTTGTCTCCTCCCTGTAGTCTGTATAATGTTTGATAGTACTGCTGAAATATTTTAACAATACTTTGGGTGTCATAATAAGTTTTATGATCCTTGCCTTTTATTGCTGTAATATGAGTTACACTATTCATTTTCTTTAACTTTTGGGCAAAATATTTATTACATTTATCCCCCAGTTCGTAGCCTTTTTGTTTACTGTTCATATATGATTTGTAGGAGCCCTGATCTAATATTGCTTTCAGTTGAATTCTTTTAATTTCCAATTGTTCTAAGGTGTCTTCTGTTAATCTTGTTTTATGAATCTGCTCCAGGTTCGAGATTTCTTTAAGTAGGTTATTAATTTGTTTCTCTTTTTCTTTTTTTAGCTTACTGCCAAGAGCTATCATCTGTCCTCTGAGCAGACATTTTTTGGTTTCCCACAGTGTCGCCACCCCCACCTCTGGTCCCGAATTCTCTTTCAATATTTGTTGCAACATATTCCTTATTATGCCCTTTGTGTCTTTTTTATGTAACAATAAATCGTTAAATCTCCATGTGTATTCTTTGTCATTTATTTGGGGTATATTTAGCTTTAAAAGGATTGGGTAATGATCCGAAAACAGATTTGTTACAATTTTGGCCTCCGTGACCCAGTGGAGCCCCCTTTGTGAAATAAATAAATAATCTATTCGCGTATAAACCCTATACTTTTTTGAAAAATGTGTATAATCTTTATCTTTCGGGTGTTGGACTCTCCACGTGTCAACCAGACATAATTCTTCCAATTTTTTTTTTAAAATAATTGTCCCCTTATGGGATATATGGCCTTTCCCATTAGAAGAGTCCATTAGTGGGTTGAACATCAAGTTAAGATCCCCTCCCATAATTACTATCCCTTCTTTAAAATTATTTAAATCTTCTAAAAATTTCTTTAAAAAATTTACCTGTGCTATATTGGGCGCATATACATTAGCAATCGTAAGCTTAAAAGCCCCTAGATTCCCCTTTATAATAATGTATCTTCCTTCCTTATCTACTTTTTTCTCTTGAATTACAAACGGTAGGTCTTTATGGATCAATATCAAAACTCCTGTTGCTTTTTTCTCGGGATTATTACTGTAGTATGCCTGTGTATAGTGTCTGTCCATTATCCTTGGGGTATGTCCCTCTTTAAAATGTGTTTCTTGGAATAATATTATATGTGCTTGAAGTTTTTTGCACGTGTTGAGAATTTGACTTCTCTTCACTGGTTCATTCAACCCATTTACATTGTAGCTTACAATTGAGCACATTCCATTTCTAAATACCTTATTATTTCGTGTACCTTAATATTTTTTCCCTCTTGTCCTGTATCATCTGCTCTGAAGAGGTTATGATCCATCGAGAGAAAAACAGAAAAAATTTAGCTTGGGGCCCCAAAAGAAGAAAAAAACAAAAAAAAACATAAAGTAAAATATAAGAAACACACATAAAAAAGCTACGAAAGATAAGATATCCCACTTGCATGGTGGGAAATCGATATGCCGCCTCAGACTTATAGAGGAAATAACCTCTTGCTGTCCCCCTAGGGCGGCTGGGTGCGCCTAGGCGCAATTATGTGGGGGTCTTGGCTGCAATTTTGCTATCTCCTGCTAGAGACTGCAAGGTTCTTATTTCAATTCAGCCTAAACCTAGATGGGTTGCTTGCCAGAGCTTAGCCTTTTACTTTCCCTTTTTTTTTTTTTTTTTCTCTTTTCCCTTTTTACCTCCTCCTAATTATCCCTATTATTCTAATTTTTTCCTCGTCCATTAGTCATATACCTAAGCCACTACACTGTTTCCCTCCCCCTCCTAAAGAAAGAGAAGGAAGAAAGGGTTTTGAAGCTCATACAATACATATCGGCATTACCCCGAAACTTTCCAAAATCTCTTAGGTCCTTGGGGCATCTCAGGCAGATATTGCGAGTAGCGAATAGCTGCCCTCCAGGGTCGTTTGTGTTTACCAAATCAAATCAAATCAGTGCCCTTCTTCTTCCTTCCCTTGTGTTTAATCCCTGAGTATCCATAAATATAGGTGACCCTTAGCTCTTCCCACACTTGACTGTGTATTGTCCTGTGAATGTTAATATCATACTGTGTTACTCCACTCTCTAGAGTGACCTTGTTATATTAGTGATCTTTTCCTTTACCCTCTTTATAAACCTATCATGTGCCCAACCCTCTATAAATGTGTTGTACTTGTGTAGTACTTATTTATCCCCTCAGTGTACCCCCCTATAATTTTCCTGTGTACCATCACACTACCCCCCCTAGTGTAGCTTACAGTGTTGCTTCCCCTGGAGGACCTGCCCATTCGCCCAATCGCCTGTTTGATCTTCTCCCCCTCCCTTTACAGAGACTTTGTTTTTGGGGAGTAAGAACCATAACATCATAACATCATACAGTATAACTCTTATGCATCTCCCCGTTATCTCTTCTTCCCCCTCCCTTCCTCTGTTCAAGTAGTTGATTGTGGGAGTGAGGTTAGCATATCATTGCCACCCCTCCCCCTCAATGCTTAAGCACCCATATTTCAAGAGTTCAGTTCGTAATCATTTAAAGTTTACAATCTCTGAGAGTCATTCATATTTACCCATCCTGTAGGGCGGACCCTCCTTCTAATATCCTCTACTAGGCTTTTCGAAGCTCTCGCTTAAGTCACTGGAGGTCGGAGTACTTGAATTCTTTTTAGGTGTATCTTTCTGTTGCCAAGATCCCTGCAGTACCGAACCCCAATCGATTACACATGTTTCTTCTGATTTCCATCCTGGAAGATCCAAATCCGGTAACTTCATCTTCTTCAGAAATCTCTCTGTGTCCTTTGGGAAGCGGATCGTTGCTTGATGTCCTTCACTGCTTGCACTTAGAGAAAAAGGGAATCCCCATCTGTACTGTATATTCCTTTCCTTGAGGACTGTTGTCACTGGCTTCAATAGTCTGCGTTTATTTAATGTGCTCCATGAGATGTCTTGGAAAAGTTTCAGTGTAGAGTTCTCAAAATTTATCATACTTTCCCTTGCTTTTTTTAATATCTCTTCCTTTAATGTGAAGCTTTTACAACAGCATACAATGTCTCTAGTTGCATTTAATGGGGCAGACTTCGATTTTTGAACCCTGTGAGCTCTCTCAATGTCCGAATCTTGCACCAGTTTTCCTTCCAGAATGTCTGTGAACAGTTTACATAGAACTTCTCTTATTTTTTCTTCTTTATCTTGTTCTTTCATTCCTCTTACTCTTATATTATTTCTCCTTCCTCTATTTTCTTGATCTTCCATCTGTCGCTGGAGGTCTTCTAACCTTGAATTATGTGTTAACACCATTTTATGTATTGTTTTCTGGTTTATAATTATCTTACTTTGGAGTTTTTCAACCTCCTCCGTTCTATTTGCCAGAGTCTCGAAATCCCTCTTTAGATCCTTTAGTTCTTCTTTTATTGTAGAGGTTACTTCCTGGAGCATTACTCTTATGTCAGCTTTAGAGGGTAGTCTAGTCAGGTATGAAGCTATATCAGTGCCTCCCTCACTTCCACTTTCCTGTTCAGAAGATTCATGCAATGTGTCAGCAGATTCCTCTAATTGATCTTTTGCAGGTGTCTTTTTCCTTTGTGTCCCTGCTACTTTCCCTTTTGTAAACAGTGGGGCAACCTCTACTTGCCCAGATAATCGTTGTTTTTCTTTGACTTTCTCTACTTTGGCTTTGTGTGGTTTCCCCATCTTCCTTTCCTCTTTCAGGTTTTCAATTGCTGCCGCCTTGTAACTAGATCTCTGAGTAGCTGTGGGAAAAATGCTCATAAAATTCGATTCTTAGCAATACTTCAAATAGGTACTAATTAGAGCTTAAAGTCAATGGAGGAAAATGCAGGTATATGTCACGGCAGATGTCAGCACGTGCCAAGTGTGAGATGCACAAAATACGCAAGGAAGAAAGAGGGACAAGCAACACCAAAAAAACAAAAAAAAAGAATTGAGAGTTATAGCTGTATCTCTGGTTAGTCATGGACGTTGAATGTTCATATATTTTGATTATTAGCTGTACTTCGTGGTGCTGCTTATTGTAGCTTAAAGTCAGTAATAGATTGTAATACAGTCACTTCTTGCGGAGTGGTAGGCAGGTGTATGTCGAGGGGTTAACCAGCATATGCCGAATATAAGGTACACAATAAAGATGTAGAGGCTATAACTGGATCTGTAGCTGAATCTCTAGGTTGCCGTAGGAGTTAAATATTCTTAGAATATAGTTGTTAACAGTGTTTCAGGTCGCAACTAATTATAGCATAGAGACAATAGTAGATTGTAGTACTATCACTGGGTGGTATGCAGGAATATGTCAAGATGTTTGCAGGCATATACATAGAGTAAAATGAGATTTTAAACAGAGGGATGAGGTCTATATCGTGCTTTTAGGCAGACCTTTTGCTTTCCCCAGCTTGCACAGTCTTGAAGGCCTTGAGCGCCTGCTTTCCCACTTTTCCTTCCCCCTAGCGTCACTGTTTATCTTTATGGCTTTGTGGCTTATAGCTTAGGTTCCTCATCGGGGGTCCCCCCCACAGATTCAAGCGGGACCCGTGGCGCCAGCAGACCGGTTGTAAGCACAGTGTAAGCACAGTGAATACTGATTAATGTGCAGGTGTAGGACAAGATATTTGCGCATACAGTCGATGGTAGATTGTAGTGCAGTCCTTCTTACAAACAGAGCCCACTTTATTTCAAATTGGATTATGATTGTACTTTGAAAGTAAAAGCAGGTTGCATACAGAAAGACTGTTGAATAGTGTGCAGGAGTAGGGCGAAATATTTTGCAGGCAAATGCGACATGCAGGTCCCCATATAGGCATGGATTTATAGTCTATACCCTGCTTTTAAGCATATGGCCCGCGTTCAAGTCTACCTCCACCCGCTTGCTCGATCTTGGGGGGCCTTGCGAGCCCACCGCCTTCCCTCAATCTTCTCTGCCAATATAAGTTGGGGCCTGCGTTGTCGGCTGTCTGACCCTCTGTGAGCCTTCTTCCCCCGCTACTTGGCTTTTGGGTGTGTGAGTATTGCCTGTGGGGGTTCTGCCTGTGCCGCCTGTGAGAGCCCTGCTTGCTTGCTTACTTGTTTTGCAGGCTTTTTAGGAGCCGCGTGTGAGAGCCGCCTTTCTTCTACGTACAGGCAGCGAGATCGCTCCTCTCCCGGCCCTCTCTCCTCTTCCGCGCCGCACACGCCGCACGGCTGACGCTGTGTACAGGGTCTCACACGGTTTTCCTCCTCCCCTCTCGCGGGGTGTCGCAGAGCTCACCTCGGCACCGGAGCTCCAAGGAGCGCCCGCCTCCTCCAACTGCCAACTGCCCCGTCCGTTCCCTTCGCTAGGGCCCTCCGGTCCTCCGGTCCACAGCCTGCCTCCACGTCTTTTCCTCGGCTCACTCCAGGTAAAACTTTTTCGTTTGGGGGTGCTCCATTCGGCTATCAGGAACCTCTAGCCCTGGCTTGCTCCCATCATGTCTTAGGTGCGTGCAGCCATTTTGCTGACGTCACCCCCCAGATTATTTTCCCCATCCTTAAGTTTGATACAAATCTTCTTGGAGGGCTTAGTAAGTGAAATGGAAAGCTTGATAGAAAATATTCACCATTGTGGAAGTGTACCATATATTTCTGACTTATTAATTGAGTGGCTGTTAATTGTGTTTAAAAACTATTAAACAACTTGAAACTACTTTATTAAATATGATATATACAAAAAATATTCATGATAATGCCTTTTTGGGGTTCTTTGTGGATCACATAATAAAAGGTGCAAAGTTTGGTAAAGGTCTAATCAAGAATAGAAACCAATTCAATCAAAAGATAGCATCTACTGGTTCACTATTTGAAAGCAAGCATCTCATTGGTTGCTATGAGTTGCTTTTAGTGAACAACATTATTCTCACTACTTTGTTTACCAAATAAATAAAAATAACAACCGTTGTCCCATTTGTGTGACACATGCAGAGCATGGAAAGATTGCTTGTAATTATGCTACTAACAAAGAATCAATTGTTGGTCATATACAGTCAGCTTATAAGTGAGCACAGGCATTTAGAGTGAGTTCATTTCAGTGCTTATTTCACTTGACGTAAATTATCACGTTATTCCATAAAATATTTCTGCTCTCTTTCAATCAATATTTTTTCTTTAGAGGATCAACACATCAAATGATCCCTTATCCATTAGTTGGAGATTATTTTACAATTAATAATCTCTTTTCTAGTGACTGAACAATCCCTATAACTAACTTCAGTGCAGGCCAGATTGATTAAACAAAATCAATGCTTTTTGTAATTTGCATCTATAACTAGTCATCCTCAATTAATCGGATGAGTGGCTAATAATTCTGCGATCATGAATGTTAAATGTGTCTATTGGATATAATCATTTATACTATGCATTTATTTGTTAGATACATCAAGGTTGTGTCAACATAGCAGGGGTCCATGTCATAAATTGTTGTTTCTTCTCCAGTGTATTTATTGTCATTACTTGGTTTTCTAATCCATGACGATATTTTACTCTGCCATCAATGTATATAATTATTCTAGTGATTATCTATAATTAAAAAAGACAAAAATTCAGTAAGCAAAGGACATCTTATGTAGTATTCAACAAATAACAAATTTCTAAAATACATAAGAGTGAAGAAGAAAGAGGAGTCATAACTCTTTACGTGGAAGAAAAATCTTCAGTATCTTAAAATTAAAAACACCCAATATTTTGAACAAATGCTTTGCTACAGCTAGTGGTGAGCAAATTATTTTCTTTTTTTTCTTTTTTTTATCAATTCTTTATTTTTTCAATTTCAAATAAACACACAAAAAAGGGGGAAAAGGGTATACAGAAAAGAAAACAGGGAAGGAAAGGGTGATGTATGGTTTCATTCCACATTGTGTACAGATATCTTAAAGAAATAGTCATTTGTTTCTTCACTCATAATCGACATCTGCTAGAAATTCATATATTTTATCTATACTTATAATCACCACAACTCTTATAAGTAGAAATCCAAATATATATTTAATTTATTTTCTTCATGTAATCTACCCAATGAAGCCAGATTGCCCAATATTTCTCACTTTGGTTATGAATTAAACAAGTAATTGTTTCCATTCCATTTGTCTAACTTCTTCTACTTTAGATAACCACTCTTTACAACTTGGGGGTTCTGTTGATTTCCACCTTATTGGGATTATAGCTTTTGCTGCCTGTAATAGATGGAGGGTGAGTGGATCTTTTAAAGTAGTACTCCTATCAGAGTTCAAATTTAACAGGATTGTATAGGGCATATCAATTTTGATCTCTTGCTGTGTAACTTCATTTATAATCTGAAGAACACCTTTCCAAAATGCCTGAATAACAGGACAGGTTATCCATATATGAGTGTGGTTCCCCTCCATTATGTTACATCTCCAGCATTTCCCATTATTATTGGGATGACATTTTTTCAACTTCATTGGTGTATAATGCCAACGTGTAAGCAGTTTATGCACTGCTTCTCTAGTTCTAGCGGCTTTAGATGTCTGAAATGTGGATTTAAGAATATCTTTCCACATATTGTCATTTATATTTATATTTAATTCTTCTGCCTATTCCTGACGCTGAGTATCTGGGAGTACCGCCAAAGTATCTACTAGAAGTTTATATAATTTAGAAAGGGATTTTGCCAAAACCTCTGAAGAGGAGAGTAAGGTTTCCCATTGTGTTTCAGGTCTTTGCCAATCCATAGATAATTTTGATTGGTAAAACGTTTGTAATTGATTATATCCTCATACATCTCTAGGGTGTTGGTTCCATCTTTTTTGTATTTCAACTAAAGAGACTAACTTTCCATTTTTAGTAAGATCTTTTAAGGTAGTCTCCCTAGTGCCCATTTTTCCCCATCTATTAAATGACCCTTTTTCCAAGATCGGTGGGAATTCAGGATTAAACATTAAAGATTGTAGTATATAGGGGCTATATGTTAATCCTAATCTAATTTTATTTTTATTCCATACTCCTAACGTGGCCCCCACTAAGGGGTGTTGCCATGCAGCTTTAGGTGTATATTCCTTCTCAACCCATAAGTTGTTGATTAACGGAAATCCTGTCGTTAAATGTTCCAACTTAATCCAATCTTTTTGTGGATTAATTACAGACCAGTCTAATATCCTTGCCAGGTGTGTTGCTACATAATACAGATAACAGTCAGGTAGACCTAGGCCCCCTTTTTCTTTTGATGCTATCAATAAGGTGTGTTTTAACCTTGATTTCTTGTTGCCCCATATAAATTTGGAAATCATGGACTTAATTGATTTATAAAAGGAGATTGGGATCTTTATTGGTAATACCTGAATATAATACAAAAGTTTTGGCATGAAAACCATCTTGAACGCCTGAAGTTTGCCAAACCATGATAATATAAGTTTATCCCAAGCATCTATCATTTTTTGGAGAGATATCATTAATGGAAGATAATTATCTTGTTATAGTTTCCCCAGATCTGCCCTTATTTTAATGCCCAAGTATTTTATATTTGGTTCTGTCCACTTAAAGGGAAAACTAGATTTCAGGTGTTGTATTCTAGCATCTGGTATATTTATATTCAGAATCTCAGATTTATTATAATCCACCTTAAAATTAGATAGTTGCCCAAAATTGTGCACAAGAGCCATGACCTTTGGCAATGATATGATTGGATTAGTAAGATAAAATAATAAATCATCAGCAAATGCAATACATTTATACTCCTTACCCTCTACAGTAATCCCTGATATGTCATGGTCTTTTCTAATATAAGAAAGAAGTATTTCCATAACCAAATTAAATAGGACAGGCGACAGGGGACAACCTTGCCTCGTCCCATTACAATTTTGTACTGTTGGTGACAATGTCCCATTAATTCTAATTCTAGCCGTGGGTCTCTCATAAAGGGCCATTATTCTATATATAATTGCAGGGCCAAAAGCTATGCAATGTCTGTTCAAGAAACGACCATGACACCCTATCGAACGCCTTTTCAGCATCCGTACTGAGAATAATTGAAGGTACTTTGTTCCCTTGAGAGTATTTTATCAATGATATAATTTTAAATATGTTATCTTTTCCTTCCCGTATAGGTGTAAAACCCGCCTGGTCAGTGTGAATAAGGAATAAGAATTTTAGCATATATTTTTAAGTCTATATTGATCAGGGAGATTGGTCTATAACTTTGGCATAATTGTGGGTCCTTGTCCGGTTTTGGAAATATATTATTTTCACCATGTATGGTTTCACCTGAAGTTCTGCAAAACTGGGTCAAAAAATTTCAACATGGTCAGTTTCACCCTACAAAAAAGATGTATTGTGCAAGACGCACATACACAATAAATTGAGCACGTAATATTGACCTCCCCTCATCTTCCATGTTAACCAATGGGATTTAAGAAATTGAGATATGACCAACCATACTGTATATTATCTGGTTGGATTTATAAGTTGCTCCTGTGTTTTTTGTAGGCTATTAAGATATAAACCATAGATGTACTTTTTGGTTAAACAGCAACATAGATACTATGTGCAGTAGTAGATACCAGTCCACTAGAGGTAATGTCAAAAATCACAGACATTGAGAAATTGGCATCATGGGAGCCTGTTTTTTCTATTGAAAAGGCAGTTAGAATAGTGGATAGGGTCCTGTAACAATGTAGGGCATGTGTGTAGTAGTATATTGAGTGACAAATGCATGTTAATTTGCCTTCCAACTGACTCCAATGCAATTTGAAGCAAATGCTTTATTGGTAGGCGAAAAGTGTAAAAAATGTGCCACAAGAAAACACCAATAGACTCTTAGTTTATTTTGTTACAAAATAGTCACAATAATAAAGTTGCCCATAGACTTTAATGAGTTTGCTGTATCGTAAATTTTTAGGTGAAGAGAAACAGGACAGATTCACACATCACTGTTGTGGTTTTGTAATTGCTATTTATACTACTATAGTACAATTTATAGTACAGAAATAGGTACAGGGACCTGTAACAAAATTACAAATCTCGCATAGTCCATTTTAATCAAATTATTTAGATTTTTCAAATTTATTTATTTTTTCTCTGTAATAATAAAACAGTACTTTGTACTTGATGGTAACTAAGCTATATGAATCCATTTTGGTAGCAAAACAATCAGTGTTGGACTGGGGGGTCCAGGCCCAATGGGCTGCCACATCAGGGGCTCACACACCCACTCTGGGCCTCCGACTCTGACCTCCGCCAACTTCAGGGCCTACTTCAGGGCCTTTCAATGCTAGCAGCCCTCCTCTACCTGCTTTTCTTGCTTCGGTAGGGGCAGGGGAGATCATGGTGTGCAAGCAGATCTGGGCCAGGTGAATGCAGATCTGGACCAGCGAGGCCCACAAGGGTCCATCAGGTTGGTCCTGGTGTCTCACCGGCCCATTCTGTCATGATTTTTATGGTGTAGTTTTTATTTTTAAAAACTACTATACATTTAAATTCCACTGCAAATAATTCACTCCACAATAGAAAATTGTATTTCTGAACCAACAAGTATATAATTTTTTAGTTGGTAATATTTATTAATATGTAGGAAGCCTTATTTAATGGCATAAGTTAATTGTACAAAACTTAATATATAAAAATATTTGGAAAGCCAATAAGCAAAGGCAGCTGTAGCGCTTTACTGAACCTAAAGAATCAGTTACTCATTAATGTAGACTTTCAAAAATAGAGCCCGACGGATGTCAAGTGGGGCTCAAACTCGGGGGTCTTTGGGCTTGAAACACATGTGATTAGACACATGTGTAACAGAGCAGACAGGAAGGCGTTGATTTGCCCTTGTCACAATTGGTTAATGGAGCTTGAAGAAAAGGGCAGAGATGATCCAGCATTGAAGGGTGGCTTGTGCATACCCTCCAATGAATCGGCAAGGTCCCACCCTAGCAACTCTGCAGCCATGAAGCAGCCACCTTGACTGCTGCGCCACAGAGTCTAAATATGCTTGGTCAGGCTCTGGATGACAATTAAAACAGAATGTTCCTTTGTGCATTTCAATTGACTAAATCTTCCGTCTAACTGAGTCAATATGCTCCCTAGAAACCGTAGTAAGGGAGGCCTCATGGGGAAAGAGCACTGCCTGGATTGAAGGAAGTTGGTGGGGTCCAAGGTTGCCTTCTTGTGATGGAAGGCATGGGGGGGGTCTTGCTGAAAAAAATGGTGGTTGGCATCTACTCTTGCTGAACAAAACTGTATTTGGACAACTTTCTTCTTACAGGGCTTGCCCCTTTTAACCCACCCAGGTATTTGATTTTGGGGGGTTCCCCATCTGGCCTCTTACCCAGGCCTGTATTGGCAATCTGTGCGTTTGGGCAAATCCACGATTGGCCGCTGTTTTATTGTAAATGTCAGATACCATTTGTTTCAACTTTTGGTCGCCAGACACCATATGTCAGGCGAATAATTTTGAAACATTGGAGGATATTACAAAAAGATAGAGAAATGGGTAAACTGTTTAAACTGTTGCCATTATTCTCGTATAGAAGAGGAAAATCTATCGGACAGACAGTGACTAAGAAAATCTTAAAAAAGGATAAAAATTTGGGATTAATAGCACCTTTAAAAAATGGCACATTCAGATGTGGTGAATGTGCACATTGTAATGGTATCCTGAAAGGTGACATTATAGCACATCCATCTAAGGAAGGGCTATCCAATAAAATTGAAGGGGCATTTTACCTGTAATAGTATGGGAGTCATTTACATGATAAAATGCCCATGCGGACTTACCTATGTAGGACAGACGAGTAGATCTATAAAAACCAGATTAAATGAACATAAAAGTAGTATTCGAAATTATACACCAGATATAGAGAAACAGGAAAGTAAGAAAGAAAAATTATCTGAAATGTCGGTGGCAAAACATTTTTTCCATAATAAACATATGGTGGCCCAATTAAGATGGAATATATTGGAACAGGTAACTACTGAGAGGGGAGGTAATATAAGAAAACGGTTGCTGCAGCGAGAAGCAGCGTGGATAAAAAGATTGGATTCCCTAACACCGATGGGATTTAATGAAAGTTTTAACATGAGATGTTTTTTATCACATGTAACAAGTTTCTATTAGGCTACAATTGTAGCGTTATTGGTGGACTGAGAATGTATTAATTGTTTTTGTAATAATATTGTTGCTAATAATGTTTGATACAAGCATATCTTAAATGAGTTATTTATAAGTATTTATTGTTATATTGCAGGCAATGAATTACCTAAAGGGATTCTTCTTTCCTTCACAAATTTTGGGATACTTATAAACCATTATATAAAGATGAATGGGATCAAGCACTAAACAGTTAATTGTGTCACGTGATAGTTCACATGGTGTTAAAGGTATTTAATGCAATGATGTTCACTTGATTTTTATTGCACCTGAGGAAGGGGTTGACCCCGAAAGCTTGTGCTAACACTGCTGAATAAATGTCCTAAAAGGCAAAAACATATGTTTGGTGTGCTTCCTCCCTATGGGAATCTTTGTCTTTAAATTGTAAATGGGCCTTGGCCACTGTTTTTAAATTGTAAATGGGCCCCTGGGCCTGTCAATGGGCTGCTGAGTCTACCGAAAAGCCATTCCAAACTCAAGCTCACTTACCTGTTGTAAGAAAAGGTACATGTAGTGGTTAGACTAAAGGCACATGTTCATGTCGATCAGTGCAGAGTGGGGAGCTACATATGAGGTGGAGAATCAGATGGAAGCATTGGCATTTTCACTGCCTGCTCAGGTAAGAATACAGCAGTCAAAACACTTTTAGTTACCTTTAACTGTTTACACCAGACATTGGTGTAGAAGGCAGATAACACCCAAATGTGAATTTCAGCAGTGGGCACCACTCAGATGAAAGACAACCAAAGGTGTTTTGATTGCCATGGTTTTCCCTGGGAGCACTGTGGCAGTTAAAATATTACATTTACCCTGTACCCAAGCCAGCAAGCATGGATTATGGGAAATTAAGAGTGTTTCAAAAAGCTTTGTTTCATATGAGTGTATTCTCTCTTCTGCTCCAGATTTTAACTTAGGCTACTGGTTAATGGAGATTGAAGAAAAGGACAGAGATGGTCCAGCATAGAAGGGCGGCTTCTGCTTACCCTACAATAATTCGGCAAAGTTGCACCCAGGATTTCAACTGCCAGTCAGGCTCTGAATAACTATTATAACTGAATGTCCCTTTGTGCATTTAAATTGACAAGTGGCACCGGTAGACAATCCTTGATCCAACCAAGTCAATACAAGTCAATACAATTGCATATGTAAATAATGTTGAGACTTAAGGGGGGGCTATTGCTTATGTGAAAAATATGGAGACGTAATGGGGTCCATTTCGTATGTGAAAATATGGAGACATAAGGGGGGGACCACTGCATATGTGAGATGTCTATTCCTGAGCCTGTCCACTTGAGTCCCTATACTGGTAGCATTAACACCACAGGGTACTAACCCCTACCAACTTCAATGTTGGAGCCAGTGACTGCTCTAATAACTACCCTGATTCAGTCTCTCACTCCTGCAGTGAGCTGTTGCACTTACTTCTAGTACTGGAACTTTCCTCTGTTTCTGGTTTTCCATCACCACACCACTTCCTCCAGCAAGTTGGTAGACCAAAAGAGACCTAGCACATATATGCTATCCTTTTAAATTACATCTACTGCCAAGTTGCTGAACTGCCAGGAAAAATACTTTAACCCAAGATAGGGAAACAGCTTCCCTTCCCAGCTGACATTAGGACCAAATCAGCTGACCAAGAACCCTCCTTGAGAAACTAAAGAATTAAAAGTTGGCAATACTGTAAAAAATGTAGGCTTATAATACTATGTGAATTCTAACTACATTTTACTTATTTAAAATACTTTTTTTAATAGAATTCTTATTTTCGTTCCATCTCCTAAATTGCATCACATTAGAATTTCCGAAACACATTTCCCAGAGGTGTAACCATGAATATTTAGTAGTGCCTTAAAGTCAGGCATTATCTTGTACAACTTGAAAAAGATGATCAGTTTAAAGTGAATTCAATTAGACACTAGAGATATTATATATCATTTTCAAGGAAATATAAAAAAGAAGCTAAAAAATTAATCCTGCCAAATAAAGAAAAAATGAAATAACTACTACCTGTACCTAATATCAAACCATCAATTTCTGGAGGATGAGCATCACTTTTTTAAATTGTAAATGTTAAAAAAGGGGTATTGGCATTATTTTACATTTAAAGTTGTTCTGCAGAGTTGTATCAGCAAAGAGCTATTACTAGTAAAAACTGTAACCACTTGTATAGGTATAAGTTAATGAGCTACTAGTATTACAATAATAAAAGCACAGAAGAAAATATTTCTGAACTATACAATATTGATCAAATATGCATTTTAAGGCCATCATCCATCACTAGTTCAGTAACTACTAATGTTTTCTCTGTCTGTTATGTTTGTGCCTCCTCCCTGCTCTCATTCAAAGGACCCTTCCAAATATTTAAAAAACCAATCCCACCCACCCCTCTACTGGCATTTTTGACTTTCTGCTGTCTTTCCCATTGGAAGCAAAAGGTTTCATTTTAACTATGAAAAAAGCATTATGCCTGCCCATAAAGTATCCTAGGAGTAGGTTTTTTGGTCTCTGGGAACTTTTTGTTCCCAATACATATTCTTGGAGTTCTCTGCATTTCAGCTTCTGGATCAGTTGGTGTGCAATTGTTGGTATCCCAAGTCTTTTCATTCTTCTGTTATGAAGTAGCAGATTTTTGCATATGATTCTAAGCATCTGTCAGGTGGTACAGATGATTTGCCTTTTGATCAACACTTAGTTTTTGGTCTTCGGTCTTTTTTTAGATTGTGAATCTTTGATGGATATTTACCTTTCTCAATTTTCTAGGTTGGTATATTCTAAAATACAATGATGGTTCTATTTTGACACATAGTCGCTGTGGCTTCCCCAGGCTAATCTTTGAAGTATAGAAATTTGTTTCTGGTGTTTTAATTTATGGGTTGGTTTCCCCCAAACATTTTCTCACACTACTTAAGTAGTTCTTACCCTACACAGATTTCAGATTCTCTCGGTCCTTTAAGATCATTATTTGAATAAGTTAGAGCAAAATTTATTAAGCTAGACATGGAAACTAGATTTTTTGAGATTTTAAGCACAAAAAATGCAGAAAAACTAAAATGTAAGAATTCAGCCTATAAAGCTGGCAAATTCATGTAGAAGTCAATGGAAGTTGTTCTAGGCAAAATTTAAAGGATTTTTTCATTTGCTCTTTCCTAATTTTTTTGCAAGTTAGCACATCAATTGAAAATGATAAATAGAACACAAAGCCACTGCAGTCTCTTCATGTCTCTTCATTAATAATCATACATTACAAAAATAAACAATTTACAAATTCTAATTAGGCATTACCTATAACAAGTTTCAGTTTTGAGACTATTTTGCTCCTATTATGTAAAGAGTAGCTTGGTACATCCCAGTACGTATTGAAAATAGAGTTCAGCAAGTAAAATGTAAGATTTTAACTTACATACTATTATCTTCCTTTCCTGGGCACTCTTCATGCTATACTTTCCCATCCATTTTCTGAAAAGGCCAATTTTTATTAGAAGAGGCTGTGTAGTTATTTTAGTTAATGCCAAACACACAGGGGCACATTTACTAAGGGTCGAATATCAAGGGTTAATTTACTCTCGATATTGACCATCAAAGTAAAATCCTTCGACTTTGAATATAGAAGTCGAAGGATTTATCGCAAATACTTAGATTGAAGGAAAAATCATTTAGAACAATTAAATCCTTCGGATCGATCAAAGGATTTTCCTTTGATCAAAAAAAGCTTAGAAAGCTTATGGGGAAGGTCCCCATAGGCTAACATTGTAGCTCGATAGGTTTAAAGTGCCGGTAGTAGGTAGTCAAAGTTTTTTTTAAAGAGACAGTACTTCAACTATCGAATGGTCGAATAGTCGAACGATTTTTAGTTCGAAGCGTTCATTTCGAAGTTGAAGTCGCAGGTCAAGGGTCGAAGTAGCCTATTCGATGGTCGAAGTAGCCAAAAAAAAACTTAGAAATTCAACGTTTTTTTACTTCAAATCCTTCACTCGAGCTTAGTAAATGTGCCCCACAATGTCGCAATTAATATAAAGAGGTACCAGATGTCTGAGAGGATGGCAACTGTTCTCTTCCACTCTGTATTAATTTGACATTGTTTCATGTTAGAAAAGAAATGTTCAGAAAATTTAAAATAATGTGAATAAGCTGTTTACTTTACATGGACCATTGTAGGACATTGCAGGTTGTTCACCTTTTTATTCTATGACCACTCCATTGTTTCTTTGTTACTATATTTTTAATCATTGTCAAGCTGAAGGCCCACGCTTCAAATTCTCTTGCAGACAAATGGTGAAACTACAAACATAAAAAAATTATAGTTTGTAGATTGAATATGTATGCAAACAGCATATTTTATTTTTTCCTATTCTTGAAAAAACAACTCATTTTGACTTTGACTGTTTGAAATAAAATATCACAGGAAACAACATTTCAGAGCTGAAGTAAGTTTCATTGCTTTGCATGATGGATTATTTTCTAGTATTTAAATAAATGGATTTGCAAAAGCCAAAAGGCATCAGAATACAAACTGTGATCTCTCTCTTGCTATTTTTGTTAAACAAATTTTATTTGTGTCAATATGTGTAGATCATGAACTAACATTAATACTATATTGCATTCAAGCCAGTATTTTTAACTGTCAAGAATCATACCTTAGGCTGAATTTCATGGATCTGACAGGAAACATATGTTATTCTTTTATAAAGGGAACAAAAACACAACTGGGGAATTACAGGCTTGGAAGCCATAGATCAGAAATGAAGATTCTGCTTGTCTTAAAAGGACAATATGGATTTAAAAGAATATGTTTTGCAGTTGAGCTTTGTGATATATATATAAAAACTGAAAATAAATAGTACATATAAAATGTGGAGAACTTGTCAAAATAGTTGAGAATCGAATTACAACCCCTAGTTTATAGGTGGATATTTTGCTTATATTTATTTGATAATACGGAAATGTTCCTTTAGAGCCAAAATTATTTCAGGTCTAATAGGGGTTTTCTAAAGAAAATTTCACAGTGATTAAATGGTTTTAGCATATGTGTATAGTCCATTAAAGGGCCTGGGCTGAACTTACTTTTTAAGTAAGTTGTAATAATGGAATGTCTATGGTTTTTTGAGCAAAATATGGAAAATTAAATATCTGCACATTTAGTAGTTATTAGGTAAATAGATTACCAGTATATAATTGTAAGATATCATGCCTCTGCTGGGTTTGAACCCGGTGTCTTGTAGACTGTTGCCTTATCTCTTCACTATTCAGGCAGGTTAGAGATATAGGCTTACCCTGTTCTGAAGTTCCTATGTCTATCCCTAGTACAGTTAATTATACTCAGCTGCTCTGCATTAACTGGCAGGTGCAGCCTATCCCTAATGAGCTCCCAACAGAGAGCCCTCATCTTAAGGAATTGTTCAGTATAAAAAAAAACTGGGAAATAGGCTGTGCAAAATAAAAAATGTTTATAATATAGTTAGTTATCCAAAAATGTAATCTATGGAGTGACTAGATGGCTCACATAATAACCAGAACACTACTTCCTGATTTGCGGCATCCATCTTCCAGGTCCTCGGTAAGCTGACTGGGAGAACGGCAATCTCCGTCAATTTTGCCGCATGCGCATGTGGTCGAAAACCAGCAATTTGCTCCAACTGCGCATGTGCCAACATAAAGATCTTCCAGTGAATCAAGGACCTAGAAGATGGATGCCGTGTGGGGGGGGTTAGCCTATGGGGAGGGAGGGAGGTGGGTCTATGTGGGGTTGGGGATACAGGTTTTTTTTTTTTTTACACGGTTTCCTTCAACTTTAAACAGTACTTTTATATATTTATATATAGCCCTTTTTTGCAATAATGCACATATATATATATATATATATATATATATATATATCAAATGAATGTAGACTAATAGTATATAGTTTGTATTAATTTGATCAAATTATCAGAACTTCAGATATACAGTGTATTTAATTGTACAGTTATTCAAGTTATTATGGGGTATTATACTATTGAAGTGGGATCTTTTCTATAATAGTTTTAAAATGCTAGGCAAATTAAAATAAAGGGCAATCTACACCAATGCACACACATACATACATAAATACATACAAACCATAAAACAATTTGCCCCAGACAGTAGTACCTGTTCAGCTTAATTTGCAGCTCCCTGTTTTAATCAATTACTTTGCCTCTTCCTCCACACCCAAAAAGAAGCCCTTGTGCAAGCCCATTTTCTGGGGTAAAGGTTTAAGTTGTACTTGCGCCATGTGAATGATATCATGGAGGGGGGCAGGTATGCCAGCACTTTATTTATTGTGAGAAATAGAAAAAGATACATAAACCGATACTATGGAAAATACAGCATACTTTCCAAATACAAAGTTTTCTTTTGAAGCAACTTTGGGCGACCTCAGAAAGCTGAAGCTACTCATATGTTTTCTCATTGGTGATTATTATCCTTTGTCCGCAGTAGAAAATATTTAACCTCAGGCAACAGATCTCTCAGTGTGCCATCACCCTTTAAAAATGTAATGAATCTGTTGGGATCTGGTGTAATAAAATGATTGAACAGTTTAAAAGACTTATTTTGATATATTTTGATATATAAATGTACTTGCTTCCTTCATTAAAGCTACCTGTGCCCAAACAGAATCCTTTTACTTCTGTGAATATGCATTACATGCCATATGGACCAACACGGCCTCTTCTTCAACACTTGAAAAAATTACTTGTACAAGTGTGCCTGTTGTTGTTAGAGCCTCTGGAATTACTGTTAATATACCCACACTGAGTTGCATTAATAGCTACAACAGACTTGCACTAAGCAATTTGCACACTGATGCTGTTAACTTCCATAATGGAAGTTTACAAATGGGAAACATGTTTTAGAAATAAAATAAAAAAATTCAGAGCAGGCTTTAGAAAAAAGTTTATGTATACATTTGAGTAAAAATTGTGTGAATGTTGACAAAATTATTTGTAAGCTGTTTTCTCACCTCTAATTTAATGCAATGGTTCCTGAGGTTTATTCTAATCAAGTCACTACCTGTAAGAAATTTATTTTTCTGCTTGTGTAGGTGTCCATCAGACGTTTTCCTCCCAATCTTCAAACCATAGAGGCAGTTTAACCAGCTCCTGATCAAATTGATCCTAAAGCTTGTTTGTCATAGGTAGTTGTTTTACTCAGTAAAGCATTGCCTTACTTGTTGGCGTTATATATAAAGTATAATTATAGAATAAATGAGAATAAGAATTGATGATAGCAGGGGAATGAGTAAACTATTCTATCCAACCACATTATATGCAATCTGGGAAGCCTGCTTAAATAGAATTGATATTGATATCATAATCTTTGCTGTTTGGTTGGCAGTTATCTTTTATACAAATATGTTGATCTGAAAGTTATGAAATGAAATAAAAAATGCAGCAAACACGATATTTCCAATACACACTGTTATGCATGGAAATCATAGTAAAGTAGGGAAGATCAGAAGAGATACAGTATAAAATGAGCTAATTTAATTTCTCCTGCCTGCTTTCCTTATTTATTTTTTTTAAAATCCTAGCTATTGCATAAATGGAATCTTCCACACTGCACGTAATGAGCAGGCAATGACTTATGAAGCACAGAGACCAAGTTGAGACTAAATTATAATGCAGTTTTAATGAGACAGAGTTGAGAATGTAGAAGTGCTACTCATTTGACAGTCTTGGCAAAGTACCAGTTATGTTTCTAATATTCCTCCCAATTCTGCTGAGAAACTGTCAAATAGAAAAAAGACAAAAAGTGACATCAACACTTGAAATTCTTGAGGGAATGTATTCCACTGTAAATGTTAATTCAAGTCTGAGAAAAATTCCTATCAGATTTACATTACTTTACAGCATGGTGTAAGCCGTGATAAATTAAAACTTGAAATTCCAAAACCATGGAAAGAAAGGTTGTCACTTTTCATATACAAGATGTAAAAATATTTACATTTATTTATGTCAGTAACATAAAGGGTAATGTAATTCATTCCATAAAAAATATACATCATGCTTATACTTATGCACCATATACAAGCCAGCAAAAAATGAAATGAGAAATGTTTAGAATCCCTTAATCAAAATAACACACACATTACATTTTACACTTGTAAACTGATGTACCAATGACTGTATACCCCCATGTTCAACATGGGTTCAGTGAATAGGACTTGTGCATAACATACTCATGGTATTAGCATCCTGTTCTGCCTGTATCCGGGCAATTGTGTTGGCCCCGGTGCAGGCACACGTGGTTGATTTAGATGAAGAAACACAAGAATTTGCATGCATGCACAGAAATCACATGCATGTACCTGCCCCCAGGTAATTAAAAAAAACCTTCTATATTCACCAGGCATGTATTCACGATTCATTTCTGGATTTTGGTGACTGCGAATGTTTTTGCTAAACTGCGACAAAAAAAATTGTCGCTCGTCGAAATTGTTGCGCAAAATCATTTGGACGGCCATTGACTATAATGCATTTGGACAAAAGAGTCTTGCGTATAAAAATTGATGATCGTGTCAAAATTGACTTGTGAAAATACTCCATCTCAAACGTGTCAAGGTCATGTAGAAGTCAATGACAGATGTCCCTGAAGTTGTTTCTTGACATTGTGATCTGAGTTGGATCAGTGGCGGAACTACCAGGGGAGCAGGGGTGCGAGTGGGCCAGGGCCCGCACCCCCTCAGGGCCCCCCGGCAGCCCGCGCAGCCGCATATTCCCGGCCAGTTCCGGGTGTACGGAGGGTGGCGGGGGGCCTGGCTGCGCATCCTGCTCCAGGGCCCACCCTCCTCTAGTTACGTTTCTGAGTTGGATAATATGATATCAAGTATCAAGTCAAGTTTTCGGAGAGGCAAAGACGAATTATTGATGAGTTCAATTCATGGCCGACTTTGTTTAAATAAAACAAATAGATTCTTTTGCATTTAGTTAATAACCCCCTGAATGTGTTAATTATAGTGTGATTAATGCTAATGCAAAAACGTTAACATTTACATACTATGAGGTGTTTGAAAAGTTTGAATAGCTTCCTTTAAGCACACTCACAGCTGATTTTTTTTTTAAAGAATTAAGTGGTAATTAGCTTAGGGAAAAGAGAGATTCATTGTTGAAAGAGCTGTTGCCTTGTTTAATGCTCAACCCAGGGGTTATGATGGAGTAATGGTTCCCCAGTATTGTAGATGAAGAAGAAATTGGTGACCTACATTTAGAGCAGAAATTACTGTGTTTGGTAGATCTTAGTATAGTCAGCATAGAGGTAGTATTGGAAACCATAAGAGTTGATTAGTTTTCCAAGGGAGGAAGTATAGAGAGAAAACAAGGGGCCCAGGAAAGAGACACGAGGAACCCCAACATAAAGAGGTAGGGGAGAAGATGATACACTTTTGTAGGAGACATTGAACGAATAGTGAGGAAAGAAGAGAACCGGGACAGGGCAATGTCATGAAAGTCAAGCGAATGGAGGGATTGGAGGAGGAGAGGATGATTCAGTGTCAAATCAAGCTGAGAGATCGAGAAGTATCAGTAGTTAGAAGTGTTTGTTGGCTTTTGTTGTTAGAAGGTCATTAGTTAGTCGGTTAGGGCAGTTTCAGTGCAGTGTTGTTGCCTAAAACAAGATTGTAAGGGGTTCAGAAGGTTATAGTCAAAGAGGAATGGTGTTAGTCAGTTGTAAACTAGGTGCTCAAGTAGTTTAGAGATGAAAGGTAGCAGAGAGTTAGGTCAGAGGTTATCAAGATTGGAGGGATCAAAAGAGGGTTTTTTTTTCAGAATGGGGGTGACAAAAGCATGATTTGATTAGACAGGGATTAGCATTGCAGAGAAGTTTGGAACAAATGGGATCAAGTGGGCAGGTAGTAAAATGAGAAGAAGCCAACAGTTTTCAGACATTGTTTCTCAGATATTGTTCCTCAAACATTGTTTTTCACATAGAAGTTGGGAATAAGGTCATAAATACCATATGAATACCCAAAATCTCTACTTAATATAGCAATATAACAATGGTTAGATTTCAACCTTTTATTCTATAGCAGATATAGTATACCCTATAATGTAATGTAGTTCTGTATCTCTTTAATATAAAATGAAAGATATCTTTTAATAGAATATCACATATATTTAGGATTTCTTTATTGAACTGTTCCTGTGAGGTGGCTGAGCCTCTGCATTTTGAGCACCAGGTATATTGTTCCTTGTATTAGGGTGTGCGGGAGCTTAACTTGTTGCAGTCACTATTTAAAGAAAAGTCATGTATTTTGAGAATACATTTTAATAAATCACATTTTTAGTAGCAGAAATGATTTCTTTCCCTTGTAACTTGGACACTTTTCCATATGCATCGGAGGTAAAGGTTTAAACAATAAAGAAGATTTGAGAAGATTTCTCACTTGAAATTTTAATTTGTAACATTTTTTTCTAACTTAACCTAACTTTATTTAACTTAAGTTTTGTAGTTTAGCGAAAAACATACTTTTTGTCTGTCTGAAGGCAGGGTTTAATTTTGATCTAGTGTGTTATCTTGATCAGGATTTGATGGGATGAGTAAGGCTGAGTGTCGATGAAGATGATTCAGTTGACCGATTTAGTTGTTGTTGCTACAAATCTTACCTGGTAGGTGATTATCCTGTACTCATGAGTACTTTTGCTTTTTATTAACCACCAGGCATACATTTGGGGCAAAATTTCGCATTTTTGCCAATGTAGCAAAATTCTACCAAGAAAAAATGTCGCTCAAAAATGCCCGTTGACCACAATTTATTTTGTGCAAAAATATTGCAGCAAAAAATGCCGAGTGACTTCACTGTGCTTAGCAAATTTTATATATATCACTAAATGAATTTAGTTTTACAAAACATCAGCTGTCCATTTGGTCACTCCTTGTTCACTGACCTAAAATACAATTTTAACATTTTAAGTAGTGTAACCCTTTTGACACCCCTTTGTCTGTGTTAGACTCCATGTGTGGCGCTTACCTGATGGCACGGGACAAACCTGAGAAACTCCGCAGTGGTATGGGGAGAGACTGGGTACCTGGTACTTACTAACACAGTGCCTCCACCTAGTGGGATCTGGGAATGTACCTACGAGTGGCCCCACTAGGAATACAGTACTAACACACACACAGTATTGGTTAAACTGAATAATGGTTTATCTAACATAAATGGCCAACTAGTACATGCAGCACTCCTAACCGGTGGCAATAGGGCCTCACTATCTAACTTGTTAGCGCAATCTGTCTAGCTAACTAAAAAGTCCTTTAATGTCCTTTAGCTTCAGTGCTCTTTAGGGTACCCTTTAAACAGGATACTCACAAATCCTCTTTTCTTTTTTAAAAGGTGAATTTGTGGTCCCACTGCCTGTCTTTGGAGGACTGCTAACATTAATTCAAGAGGTTGCTGAGAAGGATGGCCTTCTTTATTGCCTTCCTTTCTTGTGGCATGTATGATGAGCATGTTACTATGTTCCCCCTCACCCCTTGTCCTCCTATCCAATGACCCTCTTCTTGTCACTTCACCTCTATCTTTTCTATGGCCTGTCATACTAACAAAGTCTGCTCGTTCCTGTGCCACCTTTAACTATACTCTATTTCTTTTTTGTACTACCCTGTGGGGCATCCTGATCTCCCCCCCCCCTGGCCTCCCGACTGTCTCCTGTCTTTATTCATGACTCTCCTGCCATGATCAGAGTGTTGTACCGTATGTGTAGGGCTGTTATGTGTATATTGTATTTGTGTAGTAACTTACTTGTCGTTTTATGTCAGTGATTTTTATACATTATAAAAAACATAGATATGTTTCATAAGGAGACAAACATTATTTCTGGATGTGAAATTTATGACCAATGTGATTTGCAGATTATGGTGTTTAGCTCAGTTGAAACTAAAACACCCATAATGCTTCAATTGAGGTGGGCTTTCTGTTCGATGTTAGCAGAATTTCATTATTTACATATTTAATTTAGATAGCACTATATTCCATTTGGGTAATATAATGGATTATTGCTGTCTGGAGGCTGCATGATTCCATAGGCTAATTACAAAAACCAGTACTTCAACCTATAGACTGAAACAACTGCAGAGATTTGCCTTTGGTAAGTATTGCTGGGCACTAATTAAAAATAGGGTTTCCAAAACTCAAATGTTCGTTATTTCATAAGTGCAAAAAATTCAATAACTTTAATATAAAATGGCATCTAAAGGCTTGTGAGTTCTTGTAGAAATTAGTGGAAAGTGGGAAGTGATTTTTGCATTTTGCAAACGTTTCAATTTTTTTTTAGTTTGTAGATCCATTGAAAATTATTAACATGTATTTATATACCACCAACATATTGCATAGCACTGTAAAGTAAATGTGATTATACAACTAAATCACATGAATTATATACATAGAACATATGGAGTTACATACATCACAATCAATACCAGTACAAAAGGTGAGGAAGGCCCTATGCAAAAGAGCATACACTCTAAAGGGAAGGGAGTAATACACAAGGTGTGGGAGTGGGCAAGATTGAATTAAGTGGGTGAGAAATGTGGTACTGTATGTGGTGTTGTATTTGGTAGTTAAGCAGAGTGAGGGTAGGCTTCTCGAAAGAAGTGCGCTTTAAGAGATTTCTTGAAAGAAAAAATGATGAGTAAAATATGAATTTGATGCATTCAAGTTTATTTACATGGTTTTAGTCAATCAAATTTTTAGATTTGAATTTTTTAAAACAGTAAATAAGCACACATTGAAGTTTAGTCAAATTTCAAGTTTATGCAAATTAAAAAAACTCAAACCTTCATAAATTAGAATTTTGAAAAATAGGCCTCCAAGATCTTACAGGTAGGGATGTAGCGAACGTCGGAAAAAAAGTTCGCGAACCCCATAGACTTCAATGGGAAGGCGAACTTTAACATCTAAAAAAGACATTTCTGGCCAGAAAAATGATTTTAAAGTTGTTTAAAGGGTGCAACGACCTGGACAGTGGCATGCCAGAGGGGGATCAAGGGCAAAAATGTATCTGAAAAATCTGCCTGTGTGTGCTTGGAAGAGATAGTGTAGGGGGAGAGCTGTTAGTGATTTCAGGGACAGATGATAGTAATTTGCTGGCTAGTAATCTGCTTGATACTGCTCTGTATTGGAGGGACAGAAGTCTGCAGGGATTTGAGGGACATTTTAGCTTAGGTAGCTTTGCTGGCTAGTAATCTACTGTTCTCTTTAAACAACTGCCATACGTTGACCTTGTAGGCATTGTTTGCCCAGTTTTTTTGGACGCAGCCACTGAAGCACAGTTGCCAGAAAAAATATGCCATATAAATGCTGAAAATAGTAATTTTTTGCCATACGTTGACCTTGTAGACATTGTTTGCCCAGTTTTTTTGGACGCATCCACTGAAGCACAGTTGCCAGAAAAAATATGCCATATAAATGCTGAAAATAGTCATTTTTCGCCATACGTTGACCTTGTAGACATTGTTTGCCCAGTTTTTTTGGACGCAGCCACTGAAGCACAGTTGCCAGAAAAAATATGCCATATAAATGCTGAAAATAGTCATTTTTCGCCATACGTTGACCTTGTAGACATTGTTTGCCCAGTTTTTTTTGGACGCAGCCACTGAAGCACAGTTGACAGAAAAAATATGCCATATAAATGCTGAAAATAGTCATTTTTTGCCATACGTTGACCTTGTAGGCATTGTTTGCCCAGTTTTTTTGGTCGCAGCCACTGAAGCACAGTTGCCAGAAAAAATATGCCATATAAATGCTGAAAATAGTCATTTTTTGCCATATACGTTGAGTCAACGTATGGCAAAAAATGACTATTTTCAGCATTTATATGGCATATTTTTTCTGGCCTCTGTGCTTCAGTGGCTGCGGCCAAAAAAACTGGGCAAACAATGCCTACAAGGTCAACGACGTTGACCTTGTAGGCATTGTTTGCCCAGTTTTTTTGGCCGCAGCCACTGAAGCACAGAGGCCAGAAAAAATATGCCATATAAATGCTGAAAATAGTCATTTTTTTGGTCGCAGCCACTGAAGCACAGTTGCCAGAAAAATTATGCCATATAAATGCTGAAAATATAATTTTTTTTGGTTGCAGCTACTGAAGCACAGAGGCCAGAAAAATTATGCCATATAAATGCAGAAAATATGCATTTTTTTGGTCGCAGCCACTGAAGCACAGTTGACAGAAAAATTATGCCATATAAATGCTGAAAATATAAATTTTTTTGGTTGCAGCCACTGAAGCACAGAGGCCAGAAAAATTATGCCATATAAATGCAGAAAATATGCATTTTTTTGGTTGCAGCCACTGAAGCACAGAGGCCAGAAAAATTATGCCATATAAATGCAGAAAATATGCATTTTTTTGGTTGCAGCCACTGAAGCACAGAGGCCAGAAAAATTATGCCATATAAATGCAGAAAATATGCATTTTTTTGGACGCAGCCACTGAAGCACAGTTGCCAGAAAAAATATGCCATATAAATGCTGAAAATAGTCATTTTTCGCCATACGTTGACCTTGTAGACATTGTTTGCCCAGTTTTTTTGGTTGCAGCCACTGAAGCACAGAGGCCAGAAAAAATTAAACCAGTAGGGTTTGCACCCTAGTTTGTAACGGTGGCGGAGGGAGGAGGACGCTAAAGGACAGCTGTGTGTGGAGTCATGAGGCTTGAAGAGAAGGACAGCTGCATAGAAGTCAGAACAAGTCTTCCGGCGTGTAGTAACCCTCCGAGATCCACCCCTCATTCATTTTAATAAAGGTCAGGTAATCGACACTTTTGTGACCTAGGCGAGTTCTCTTCTCAGTTACAATCCCTCCTGCTGCACTGAAGGTCCTTTCTGAGAGCACACTTGAGGCTGGGCAAGACAAGAGGTTCATGGCAAATTGTGACAGCTCTGGCCACAGATCAAGCCTGCGCACCCAGTAGTCCAGGGGTTCATCGCTCCTCAGAGTGTCGATATCTGCAGTTAATGCCAGGTAGTCCGCTACCTGCCGGTCGAGGCGTTCTTTGAGGGTGGATCCAGAAGGGTTGTGGCGCTGCCTTGGACAGAAAAACATTTGCATGTCTGACGTTACAGACTGGCCAAAGGGCTTTGTCCTTGCAGGTGTGCTCGTGGCAGGATTACTGGCACCTCTGCCCCTGGAATGTTGATGAGTTCCTGAAGTGACATCACCCTTAAAAGCATTGTACAACATGTTTTGCAGGCTGGTTTGTAAATGCCGCATCTTTTCGGACTTGTGGTATGTTGGTAACATTTCTGACACTTTATGCTTGTACCGAGGGTCTAGTAGCGTTGCGACCCAGTACAGGTCCTTCTCCTTAAGCCTCTTGATACGGGGGTCCTTCAACAGGCATGACAGCATGAAAGACCCCATTCTCACAAGGTTGGATGCAGAGCTATCCATCTCCGCTTCCTCATTATCAAGGACTGCATCATCCACGGTCTCCTCCCCCCAGCCACGTACAAGACCAGGGGTCCCCAAAAGGTCACCACTAGCCCCCTGGGAAGCCTGCTCCTGTTGGTCCTCCTCCTCCTCCTCCACAAAGCCACCTTCCTCCTCTGACTCCACTTCTGGCACCTCTCCCTGCGTTGCAGCAGGTGCCTGGGTTCGTTCTGGTGATTCCGACCAGAAATTGTGCGCTTCCAGCTCCTCGTCACGCTGGTCTACAGCCTCATCTGTCACTCGTCGCACGGCACGCTCCAGGAAGAAAGCGAAGGGTATTAGGTCGCTGATGGTGCCTTCGGTGCGACTGACCATATTTGTCACCTCTTCAAAAGGTCGCATGAGCCTGCAGGCATCGCGCATAAGCACCCAGTAACGGGGGAAAAAAATCCCCAGCTCTGCAGATCCAGTCCTACCACCCAGTTCAAAAAGGTACTCGTTGACGGCCCTTTGTTGTTGCAGCAGACGTTCCAACATAAGGAGCGTTGAATTCCAGCGAGTCTGGCTGTCAGAAATCAAACGCCTGACTGGCATGTTGTAGCGCTGCTGAATGTCAGCAAGGCGTGCCATGGCTGTGTAGGAACGTCTGAAATGGGCCAACACCTTTCTGGACTGGGTGAGAACGTCCTGGAATCCTGGGTACTTGGAGACAAAACGTTGGACTATTAAATTTAACACATGTGCCATGCAGGGCACATGTGTTAAATTGCCCAGTCTCAACGCTGCCAACAGATTGCTTCCATTGTCACACACCACTTTTCCGATCTGCAGTTGGTGTGGGGTCAGCCACCGATCGGCCTGTGACTGCAGAGATGACAGGAGTACAGATCCGGTATGGTTTTTGCTTTCCAGGCACGTCATCCCCAAGACAGCGTGACAACGGCGTTCCTGGCACGTCGAATAGCCTAGGGGGAGCTGGGGGTGCACAGGTGTGGAGGAGGAGAAGGAGGACCCAGCAGCAGAGTAAGAAGAAGAAGAGGAAGAAGACGAGGTAGAGAGCGATGGAGGAGTAGAGGTGGTGGCAGAACCGCGTGCAATCCGTGGCGGTGACACCAACTCCACTGTTGTTGTTGTTGAGCTACCCATTCCCTGCTTCCCAGCCATTACCAAGTTCAACCAGTGGGCAGTGTAGGTGACATACCTGCCCTGACCATGCTTGGAGGACCATGCGTCAGTAGTCATATGGACCTTTGGCCCAACACTAAGTGACAGAGATGCGGTAACTTGGCTCTGCACATGTTGGTACAGGTGTGGTATTCCCTTTTTAGAAAAAAAATTGCGGCTGGGTACCTTCCACTGCGGTGTCCCAATTGCTACAAATTTGCGGAAGGCCTCAGAGTCCACCAGCTGGTATGGTAAAAGCTGGCGGGCTAAGAGTGCAGACAAGCCAGCTGTCAGACGCCGGGCAAGGGGGTGACAGTCAGACATTGGCTTCTTACGCTCAAACATGGCCTTCACAGAAACTTGGCTGGTGGCAGATGACTGGGAATGGGAACAGGTGGTCAAGGTGGAAGGCGGAGTGGAGGGTGGTTCAGACGGGTCAAGGAGAGCAGAGGTAGAGCAGTAAGATGCTGGACCAGAAGGAGTGTGGCTTTTAGTTTGCCTGTTGCCTTTGAGGTGTTGCTCCCAAAGTGCTTTGTGCTTGCCGCTCATGTGCCTTCGCATAGAAGTTGTACCTATGTGGCTGTTGGGCTTACCAAGGCTCAGTTTCTGACTGCACTCATTGCAAATTACAATGCTTTTGTCAGAGGCACACACATTAAAAAAATCCCACACTGCTGACTTTTTGGAAGTGTGCGATCTGGCGGTAACAGTAGAAGTTGGCGGCATTGGCGGCAATGGCGGGTGCGTTGGCCGGCTGAACACAGGTGCCGATACATGTTGTTGCCCTACTGATCCCTGCGGGCTGTCCTCCCTGCTTCTTCTAAGTCTTATTCTCCTACTGCCTCTCTGACTCTCCGTCTCTCCATCTGAACTACCCTCCTCTTGCTCTCTTCTACTAGGCACCCACAAAACATCAATCTCCTCATCATCATTCTCCTCAGATGCATCAATTTCTTCTGACACATCACAGAAGGAAGCAGCAGCGGGGACCTCCTCCTCATCACTCATCATTATGTCCATCTCTGTCGTGTTCTCTGCCAGAATTAAATCTGGTGTAACGTCCTCATCTCCTTCATCTTCTTCTGCCAATAATGGTTGCGCATTACTCAGTTCAAGAAACTCATGGGAAAATAACTCCTCTGACTCCAGTGAAGAAGGGGCACCGGTGGTGGAGGAAGTGTTACGTGGGGTGGCCATAGCAGTGGAGGATGAGGAGGATGTTGTGGTAAAGTTAGAAACGGTAGAGGATGGGGTGTGCTGTGTAAGCCAGTCAACTACCTCTTCAGCATTTTGGGAGTTCAGGGTCATTGGCTTTTTAAAACTGGGCAATTTGCTAGGGCCACAGGATTGCATAGCAGCACGGCCCCTAGCACGGCCTCTGCGTGGCGGCCTGCCTTTGCCTGGCATTATTTTTAAAAAAACAACAACAACAAAAACTCAGTTGGTTTTTCTGGAAACGATAATACACACAGCTAGATGGCAGTTTGAAGAAAACAGTGTGCAAATAATGCCTACAAGATCAACGTATACACTACTACAGCGGTGGATACGGATTACGTAAAATATATGAATGCTGCTTGAAAAAAAGTAACTCAAGTGGTTTTTCTAGAGACGATAATATTATCAATATTTAGACAAAATGTGAACAAGCTCACACAGCTAGATGGCGGTTTGAAGAAAACACTGTGCAAATAATGCCTACAAGGTCAACGTATACACAGCGGTGGATACGGATTACGTAAAATATATGAATGCTGCTTGAAAAAAAGTAACTCAAGTGGTTTTTCTAGAGACGATAATATTATCAATATTTAGACAAAATGTGAACAAGCTCACACAGCTAGATGGCGGTTTGAAGAAAACACTGTGCAAATAATGCCTACAAGGTCAACGTATACACAGCGGTGGATACGGATTACGTAAAATATATGAATGCTGCTTGAAAAAAAGTAACTCAAGTGGTTTTTCTAGAGACGATAATATTATCAATATTTAGACAAAATGTGAACAAGCTCACACAGCTAGATGGCGGTTTGAAGAAAACACTGTGCAAATACTGCCCACAAGATCAACGTATACACTACTACAGCGGTGGATACGGATCTCGTAAAATTTATTATGGCTGCTTGAAAAAAGTCACTCCGGTGTTTTTTCTGGAGACGGTAATATTATGGATATTTAGACAGAATGTGAACAAGGTCACACAGCTAGATGGCAGTTGGTTGAATAACACACTGGGCAAAAAATGCCTACAGGGCAAATAATGCCTAAAAGGTCAACTTATACACTACTACAGCGGTAGTAAAATAAAAAAAAGTAAAATAAAAAAAAAATGAATATTAAAAAAAAAAAAATTAAAGTTGGTGCTGCTGAACTACTAGGAGCAGCAGATTAGCACACCAGTCCCACTCCCCAACACTGCTAGACTAATAGCACTGGGCTCTTATAGTAGTAGTAGTAGTAGTAGTAGTAGTAGTAAAACAACAAAAAAATAAATAAAAGCAGTCCTTACAAGGACTACTGTTATTGCAGCAGTCAGCAGATGAGATCAGAAGCAGGACAGCTGCCCACTGCAGCTACATACAGAGCACTGCAGTAGAAGGTAGATTACTAGCCAGCAAAGCTACCTAAGCTTAAATGTCCCTCAAACCCCTGCAGACTTCTGTCCCTCCAATAACAGAGCAGTATCAAAACGATTACTAGCCAGCAAACTTTCAACTGTCCCTAAAATCACTAACAGGCAGCAGCTCTCTCCCTACACTATCTCTTCAGCACACACAGGCAGAGTGAAAAAACGCTGCAGGGCTTCGGTTTTTATAGGGAAGGGGAGTGGTCCAGGGGAGAGCTTCCTGATTGGCTGCCATGTACCTGCTGGTCTGGGGTGAGAGGGCAAAAAAAAGCGCCAACAATGGCGAACCCAAAATGGCGAACGTCGCGCGACGTTCGCGAACTTCCGGCGAGCGCGAACACCCGATGTTCGCGCGAACAAGTTCGCCGGCGAACAGTTCGCGCCATCTCTACTTACAGGTACATGTACTGGATTGCACTAAACATGATTAGACAAAATAAAACTTTAATTACCAGATAAAGAGCATGTACTGGATCATTAGCAAAATGGAATTACAGTTTCATATTTCTGCCATGTAACCCACTTGACTGTATGAGTTGGGCTTTCATTCTTTACCTGTGAAGTTGTTGATTGAGCTCCAATACTTAAATCATCAGATGGCCCTGGAGAACTACAATGCTTTTGTTTAACAGTCACATCAGTGAATCCAAGTATAGCACTGGATCCACCAGTTGCAGCCAAACAGCCATTCTTTTGGAAATGCTGTTTTATTTGATATTCAGTTTGGTAAGTTAACATAGTAAATTAAGCAAAGAGGCGTGCCACCGGCAATAGCATGACAATATTTATTATGTTCTTCATTCTCTGTTGAATATTATTGACTTTTGACAGCATAACATCCCATCTAAAACCTTTTCCATCCAAGAGCAATGAGCAATAGCTGAAATCAATCACAACAGAAAGCTCAAACTGTCTTTGTAAAATGAGATACCTTTCCATCTCACATAAATTATCCTCTCGTTTCATCCTCCTCCCTCCATCCCTGCAGAGTTCATATACATTAATATTTGCCAATCCTATAGGATTTTCTAGGCTCTAGAGTTACTCAAGATTTTCTATTTTTGTTCAGAAAAAACATGCAAAATATTCATAGAATCCACTTAATTTATGAAGCAACATTTTACAACAATTACTAACATTTGCTTTTTTTACTAGACTGATGTGCATCACTGTTTCCTACAATGGGAACCTTGGCATGTCCTTGGGATGTTAATAATACAATTAGGTTGCAATTCTCAGAACCATAAAGCAATTAAGTGATATCAGGGACTGAATATATCTAAATTAAAATTACTAGAAATAGCAGTATCAGTCCAGTGAAAATGTAAAAATCTATATAAATTTGCAAGAACATTTTCAGTGATTTTTTTTTAACAAATTAATTTTCTTAACATTGGTTTCTAATTTCTCATTTAAAATGCAGTCTATTGTGTACTGTACTGAAGGCATAAATACTCTTTTATCACTATTTGACCCAAAGTGCACAAAAAAAATTAAAGCAGACACAAAGCAGTGCTCAATTGAATTACATTAGCAATTAAAAATGAACAAAAAAATCCAAAACAGGATTCTCAACCATAAAACAAAATGTAAGCTGCTTCCTATCTCCCTCACTTGATTTCCTCTTCAGTAGTTCTGCTTCATGTTAAAGGGCTGCTTCCTGTGGATTTTTTCCAAAGCATGTGGAAAAAAAAGTGATTTAATGCAAGAAGTCTGTAGCAGTACTAAGAGGCACACAGCAGGTGCCACTTAAAAAAAAGCAAGCAGCTAACCATGAGTGGTATCCCATGACCCTGCAGGGTCATTTGGTTTGGTTTTATAGAATGTGTGAGAGAAGTGAATGGGGGAGGGGAGGCTTCAGTGAAAGATCTTTATATGCTTGAACGGCAACTCTGAGAAACCTTCTTTAAAACTAAAATTTCAGAAAATTGTGATACTTTAATGTTTGTTTATCTGTAAGTTATTTTTCATTAAAAGAATACTTGTGCACTGTTTGTGATTTTAGTCTTTTGCAATATAAAAGAGAATTATAAATACCTTACCAGCTTATTTACCAGCAGTAAACACTGAAATTTTGCATTTTTTTTTTAAGTTCAACTGATAATAACAATGAAAACATGGGTTTTACACATTAAACCAAAGAAAAGTCATAGCATGAATTTCATAGAACCATATTTGTTCAGATTCGTGTGAGACAACAAATTTAATTTTCATGTGCTAATTATAGTCTTACAATACCCTCTAGACATGTTTTTCCTCTATGGTGTATTTATCAGCCATTGAATGGAAACCTTAAAGAAACTTCCTCCGTGTCCTGCCCCCCCTCCTTAATTTGCCCTCTTAACTATTTTCATTATCAGCCTTTTGTGAAAGCATGAAGCATGAAAGTTAATGTCTTCGATAAAACAAAAAGCTGGTTTAACCTCCTGTATATTTGGTTGCTCGTCTACATGTTTTCAATTCTGCTAATGTGAATGAGTGTCCACTTTTGTGTTACCTAATAAAAGGGCAACAACATTTTTTAAATGACATTTTGTACTTATAAATGAATCACAATTGATTTCATGCACTTGCTATTTGTCTCAGAGAATACATAACTAAACTAATGCTGTCATCTGATTTTATAGATGTTTGCTCTGTTGCTTGTTTGTATTATTATACTTTATTTATACAGTGCTGAAAAAAATTAAAATTTAATGGTTAGGGGCTCATTTATTAGCATTCATTTTTTTCACAAAATGATGTACCTTTTTTTCTCTAAAACTCAAAAAATTCAAAATGTTTTAAGTGTAAAAAAGATGAAAAACTACTAGAAAACTACAATAGAAGTCAGTGGGAGCTGCGGTGATTCTATTGGACCATTATCCACCAGATTGTTTTCTGATTTTTTTTAGCACTAGCAATTGCACGAAAAATTTTAATAATTTGAGGTTTTCAAGGTTTTTGGATTGTCTTTGTGGGTCATTCAGGGTTTTTTTGTTCATACATTTTATATTCAGATCTTTTAATAAATGGCACGGCATTTGTGATTGTAGACAAATGCATGCAAAATTTGCATGTTGCAAAGTAATATTCTTCACTAGGCTTATTGCGTTGCAAATGTTAATTGTGTATTGCGAGCTTTTGAAGACCTGCTAGAAGGTGGCGTAAATTTTTGGAGCAAATGCAAGGACTTTGTAATTAAGAAGTTTTATTACAAAACTACAAAGTTTGCGATCACTATCCTACTGTCACATGAGGGGCAAAGTATTCACAAAAGCAATATTTTTCACTTTGCAAAAGAATTGTGAACGATTTTTGCATTTGTGACCAATATTACATTCCTCATAAATTCGCTAAAAAGAGAATATTGATAAATGCAGTTCCCCATGTTCAATTAGCCATGCAATTATTTTGTGCTTATAGTCATTTTCATACTCAGGGCCGGATTTACAAAGCGAGTGCCCCTAGGCCAACTGCTGTTCATCGCCCCGTTCCCTCCCCTTTATTTGTGCAAATTTTTATCATGGTGGACTGGAGCAATGGGATTGGTGCACTGGAAATTTAAAAAATTATTGTATCTCCTAGTCATCCCAATTGTGTTTGAACCAATGTGGGTGTGGTTGGGCAGCATGCCACCCCCTAAAATCCTGCCGCCCTAGGCCCGGGCCTTGGTGGCCTTTCCACAAATCCGGGCCTGTTCATACTAAAACACACGCACACACACGATACACACCCAAGTGCACACACCTAGGCCAAAATGTACATCCTAATGCACATGTGAACACACCATAACTTGTCAGCATACTTTCCAGTGTGGAAGAAAATGTAGCCATTTATATCAGCCATCCTAGAATTTTTGATGATAAAAATGATGCTGCTTTATAGATTAACTATTTAGTATTTGGTCACCATCATGTAATGGGTTGATTTATCAACATTTCTAATTAAACTTGTTTATTATTTTGATTCAAGTTTTTTGCACTGAAACTTATGGACCTGAATTAGGGTTTCTCAAAAAACTTGAATGTAAAGTCACATAGAAGTTGACCTAGGCAAAATGTAAGCAATTTCTTTAGTTCGAGTGTTTGAGTAGAATACAAATTAAATGCAATAAAGCTTTATATTATATTATATTTGATCAAGTTCATCACACTATAGTAATACTGTAATACTGTAGTAATACTGTAGTAACGATATGTTTGCTAAGCAAACAGGAATAAGTAGCTGGGCCCCTTGTTTATCTGCATTTGCTAAATCAACTGAAGGATGATATTATAGTATGGGACAATATAGTGACTATGGGGCCAATGGGATAAGATTTTTAGAGACAAATCTATGTGAAATGTGAGTAAAAACCTGGTATATTCCCACAAGAATCAAAGAGCAATAACATGTTCACCTTTTAACATGGCTTCACAAAGCAGAATATGTAATGGAGAGTCTTGAGTAAATAAAAAATTGAGTTTGTCTATATTAGAGCCCTGAACTTAACTAAAAAAATAAATGTGGGATGATAGAAAGGCAAAATACAAAATATTATTTTATACAGTGGAGGCTCATTGCTTAATGTGAGCACATCCCTTTCCAAGAGATCTATTACTGAACCATACAAGGGTAAGCATTTTCCTTTACCTACTTTTGACATATTTCATGGATTCCTGGAAGAGGATTATTGATTTGAGGTATTGTTTATTTTAGCAAAAGTAATTGATGCATCATGCATCTTTTCTTATAGATTAGGCATCACTTCACAGCAATATTATCACAGAAATCGACTGTTCAAGTAAATCCAAACAGATTACTGAAGTGTTGGGACATCTTAAATATCCACATGGTTACTTTAGAAGAATACTTCAACAAAATAATTAACTGCTTTTCTGCATAGTGAAAAAGTAAAACCAAATAAAGGATTACATGTTATTTTACATTAATTAGGCTTCATATACTATTTTTCAATCCCTTTTTTTCATTAATCTGACCTCCAATCATCCCACTGGCTCAACACAATAAGCAGTAGGAATCAGCTAAACAAACAGATGATTTAAGGACTAAATCCCTTGTGAATTATTCCCAGGGCTGTATAGTTAGGTGGCAAATTAAAAAAGCCACAGAGACATTGTGTACACAGGATTTACAACAGGTCATATGAAAAACAATAGGCTTTAGAGACATGTCTGGAAAATAACATGCCCATTCATTTTTTAGAAGCGGGGTTTCATAATGTCAAATTGAAAGTAACCAGTTGTTGAATTTAAACACAGAACCTTTCATGGCAACTGAAAAATGATTTTTATTGTAGATCTGTTAAAATCAAATCATCCTGACAACCAAAGGTCAGTTTAGTTCATTTCCAAGTGTTCATATCCCTATAGAGAAGGGGACATATTTTGCAGACAGGAATTCATAAGTGATATTGTCTTTCTTGCTGATGAAATGAAAGGGGTATTCCTCTGTGTACTGTGAAATATATTATATATCTTCCACATAGTTGGTTCGAGATCAACTGCCAACTTCTTCATGGAGCGAACGCCTGATTGAAGCTCCAGCTGTGCTCCAAAGATTGAAAGAGACCTTGAAAATGGCAAAGCAAGGCTCAGCATTCAGAACTGACAAAACAAATCTGACAAGAAAGGCAATTGCTATTCTTTTGGTGTGCTTATCATGGGAAATGCCATTGAAAAGAAAGTCAGAAAGAGAAGATAAAATAAAAATAGGTCTTGTTACTCTATCATATCATAAAATCTAGTTCACATAAATATTTTAGGTGTTTGTTGATTTCAGAAACCATCAGATGACATGTAAAAAAAAAAATCACTGGAATTTCTGGTTGCTTGGATGGATATGAAAGAAGTGCACAAGAGTGCTGATGAATGTTAAAAATAAGATTATGCCCTAGATTACCTTTAAAAACAGATCATTTTTAACCCCATTATTGTTAAAAAAAAACCCCTACTGGTAATTTTGGAATGCAATAAAAAGTTAATGAAGAAGAATAACAATATGGATGGTGAAGAAAATAGGAAAACATATAAACAGAAGGCAATATAGGAATTTTAATAAGATGACTAAAATTTTATGGATGGTGAAGAAAATAGGAAAACATATAAACAGAAGGCAATATAGGAATTTTAATAAGATGACTAAAATACAATTAAAAATAGATAGATTCAACATTAAAAAATAAAGTTTAAAAAAATAATAGAAAGTGTAATTATCAGAGAGAATTTTTGAGGAATCTGAAAAGAAAGACAAAGGGAAATTGGTACAATTCAATTTGAAGACACAGAAAATACAAAATTACTCTTATTGCATCTGATAGAGCTTACTGGCATATTTACTGACCAATACACTACAAGCTCCCACACCTGGAGATGTAACAGTTGTCTGACTGTTACATCTGGAGAAATCTGTGAAATATGCTGGGTTGAAATATTTATGAAATAGAAAACTAAATCTAAACTTGACCATGTAATAACCTTTTTTGGCCTCAAAACAATAATAATATGACTAGATAAAAAGTAACTCAGTTCATTAACATAGTTATTAACACAGTTAAAGGAGAACTAAACTATAAAAATTAAAATGATTTAAAATGCCATATTTTATATACTGAACTTATTGCACCAGCCTATAGTTTCAGCTTGTCAATAGCAGCAATGATGCAGGACTTCAAACTTGTCACAGGGGTCCACCATCTTGGAAAGTGTCTGCGACACTCACATGCTCAGTGGGCTCTGAGCAGCTGTTGAGAAGCTAAGTTTAGGGGTTGTCGCAAATTATCAAGCAGAAAATTAGGTTGGCCTACAAAATAAGCTGATGAGATGCATGTAGTAATTATCTGTATTAATTACTAATCAGCCTTATATTGTGACATTTATATTCTATGTCTTTATCTATATGTTAACTGTATATTTTGAGCCCTAAGCTCAGTAAGTGACAGCAGTACAGAGCATGTGCAGTGAATCAGAAGAAAAGAAGATGGGAAGCTACGTGGACTGTTACAGAAGCCAAAAACATAATGTACAACATTTCTAGCCTACTTCTTTTGTTAAGTGTTAGTTCTACTTTAAAGAACAGGTGGAAACACAAAGTGTGTGTTATTTTATATTATTGTTCTATAGGAAATTTGCTTCCTCCTGCCTAAAGTGCAAATGATATTCTGTGGGGGTGGGGCAAACAATATTTAGGATACGATGGATGGGGTATGGTTAGTATCCTGAGGGCTATTCACAAACTTCTCACCCCCATTATATAACTGACTCTAACATCAAAAACATATAAAGGCCCTTAGCCACTCTTTTGACACTTGTTAATGGAGGTGTGAGGAGTAGGCTAAAGGGTCTGTCTTCTATAGTGTTGTTTGACTTGCCAATAAATGGGAAGAAAAAAATGTGGTATGGAATATATGTGGTATAGTCTTTGACATTATATCATTAGAGGTGCACTTATCACTATAATCTATCACAGATTCTTAATAAATGTATAAATATTATTGTTGCAGTAAGAAAAAGTCACATGATAGCTACAGAATTTCTGAATAATTAGCAGTACATTGAGATATTGCCTACAATTTACTCATGCCTTTCCTTGCACACAATCAAATCACTTTGTTTAGATTGTCAAGTCAAGTGAGCCCATATCAAATTCAGGACTTAAACTGTTGAAGGTCCATCTTTATCAACTGTTATACGTAGGTTTATAAACACTAATCCTATTATACTACCCTTTAGATCTTAACATAGTCTTATTTCCTGCCCTTACTGTGTCACACTTCTAAATTTTGTTTATTACAGTTACTTGTTCATAACATAGATCAGGCCATATTCCATGAGGTTCCTAAAATTGAAGCTTTCTGCACCTCTTCTCGGCACCTTACAAAATAAGCAGCGAAATAAACTCCATCCTGATTATTACTGATGGAGTCACCTAATTCCATCTTTTATATGGAATCACTGAACACAGAAGGGCAGCAGTTGCAAACCACCATGTTTTTCACACTTTGCATCATTTTTGGGGACGGTGTGGAGGCAGCGTGAGGGTGTCCCCTATACCACTATCTAACTTGAGCATCATTCAAAATCTTTTGTTATATAACTTATATCTAGTGAGGAGTGAATCTGTGCCAAAAAATTGCAAAATGCATTGAAGTCAATGAGAGTCAACATTCTTTACGTGTGACAATTTTTTACACACATGACAATTTTTCTCACTCCAAACGCATTAAAGTCAATGGGTGTTTTTTCTTGTGGCAAATTTTTGTCTCTGCGACTTTTTTCTCCAAATGCATTAAAGTCAATAGGCGTTTTTGGTAATGGCAACTTTTTTTTGTCCAAATGCATTAAAGTCAGTGGGCTTTTTTTTCTTATGGTGGCTTTTTTGTCCCTGCAACATTTTTGCCTCAGCAAATTTTTCCACTGCAAATTTTTTTCATCGCGAATCCATGACTGCCGAAAAAATTTGCTCATCACTACTTATATCAGCAACACCTGTTCAAATTAAATTCATTCACTTCAGTTGTGACATGTGGTACCAGTAGTTTTTTCTATAGACGGCAGAATAGTGCCATTGGCTAGAAATTGTGTTGCAGCTTATAGGTGAAAAAAAATATTTTTTTCCTCCAGAATATCAGAATCCTTGTTTTAATTATCTGGAAGAGCTCTTCTCTTTAAATAAGTATAGTTTAACTCACCCTTTCATCTCCTGGGATCTGACCTGCTAGTGGTATTTTGTAGAACATATAAAACAGATTGTATGATAGTGAAAAGAATATATATATATATATATATATATATATATATATATACTGTATATATTATTTTTTTTTAACTGATCTGTTAAATGTATCTCTGGTTCAATAAACTTTGCTAATATTTCCTGATTCAAGTAATAAGATGCACATAATCTGAGCATCAATTTGTTGTTTTCCCAGAGGTGCCATCATAAATAAAGTCTAACACTGGTCTTAATCATTCTTTATGAGCTTTTCTGAGAGCTCATTTAATACAGTAAAGGCATTTCTAGTGTCCTCTAGCCTTGATCCCAGATGTCTTTAATTATGAGCACTAATTTAGTCACACTCTTCCAGCACTCAACAACAAAACCTTAACATCTTAAAGATCTTTATAAGGCAAACTGTCATTTCCCAAATGGACATATAATACAGCAAACATTTTCTGTTTTAATTACCTTTTTAGATCATTAACCAAAGAGAACAGTTGCACAGTTGCTTACAGAAAATAATATACAGATTAAATTAATCAAGATTTCACCTCTGCAGATATTAACTAATGTATAATGTAATATGGAAACTACAACATACACACCACAGACTCTGCATCAGTAAATGCTTTAGGGTTATGCAACTTAGAGCATTTGTATGCTTATAGCAGTGTCATCAAAGGTGGCATCATGAGTTGCTATTCAACCAGAATTAATTCATGAAACACACTGGTGAGTGATTTTACATAATTATGGATATAGACTAATAAATGTGTTTTCTGATGACAAATACATAGAAACATATGATTCCATGGTGGTTAGTACTGGTGCCTTAAAACAGTTACATCCTTAGTATGAGTCCCATATGGGCACTTTTTGTATATTATCTCCAAGTCTGTGTGGATTTTGACCTGCAACCACTTTATATACACATAGGCAGGTTTATTGGCTTCTGGTTAGTGTTTTGCATGAATGTGCAAGACACCATAGATTTTGAGCTCCAGTGGATAAGGGACCATGCAGTTATATATATATATATGTATATATATATATATATATATATATATATGTGTGTGTGTGTCTGGTAATCAGGTGAAACATTGACCTTTGATTCATAATATCATGACACCTCCGACCAAGGAACAAAATGCACTTAAAAGGGAACTTGTTTATATTTTACAGTGATTCAAGAAAAAAAGGCAAATGGAAATATAATCAAGAATATTCTTCAGAAGCTCGGATAGTTTGTATTTATTAAAGTAAAAACCCGAAAAAATCAACAGAAAAAACTTGGCAAATGAAAGCTGACAAGGTTCAATAGAAGTCAGTGGGAATAGTTTGTAACAACTTTATTTTGCCAGTTAAATGTTGTCAGTTAAGTTACTAAGTTAACATAGCGCTATATAAATAAATGATGATGATGAAATGATGATGATTTAGTATGTTATAGAATGGCTAATTCTAAGTAATTTTCAACTGGCCTTCATTTTTGATTTTTTATAGTTTTTGAACTTTTTTCCTTCCTTTTGTGACTCCAGCTTTCAAATGGGGGTCATTGACCCCTTATGTAAGGCTACAAACTTTTTGTTATTGCTACTTTTTATTACACGTTTTTCTATTCAGGCCCTGATCCTCATATGGCATGGGTCACTAATGGGTTAATACCCTGTAGTCATGTGAGGACATGAAGTATTAAAATTCCTCGCCCAGACTCCCACCTCGTCTTTTTTTATCATGTTCCTGTGGGAAGTGTGGAGGAAGGTCATCGGCCAGGACAAAATATTCATCTGTAAAATTTCCAGCAGGTGCCGCCTTCTGCTGATGCCCTGGGGAAACACTTATTGCAAACTGTTCCCCAGGGGCCCTATGTGACAGAGGGCATGGCCAGTTAATAGCTGGCATGTGGTAAGTCCCATTTGAGGCAAACAGCTTGGACTAGAAATGCACATTTGCATTTCAGGGTGGAGCGCATCAGTATTTTTGCACGTCCGGAAGTAGATTTAGAGGTGCAAGAGGGCTGCACCGGGGGTGGCTACTCCTTCTGTGCTATCTGCCTGCAGCACTAGTTAGCCAGCAGTGAGTATGCTGTCAAAGGAGGTCTGAGTTACCTAAATTTCCTGTAACTGGTCTAATGGTGCTGATCTTTTGCTCTAGCTATGAGTTCAAGGCAGTCATATTTCTCTCTCAGGGGGTGAGTTTTGGTTCTTTCCAATTCACATTTACTTTTTAATTGGGGGCTTATAGTGTATATATTTTATATTGCAGTGATTCCAGGGACAACTATGAGGAACATAGAAGAAAATCAAGCAGAAGGGAATGCCAAGCATGTAATAAGTATGCTCTTGACAGTAAGAAGCTATGTCAGGATTGCTTAAACTCTATTGCCTGTCCAAGCTCCTGATCAAATCTCCCACCTGATAAACTGGATGCCTTTGCTATTTCAAAAAGCACTGCGAATGCCATGAGTTCAACCAAAAAAGCTGCTAATATACTTTCGTACAAAAGTCTGGAGAAATGAGATCTGATATGGACAGTGATGAGGAAGTTATGGAAGTATTAGCCAAAGATAGTGATTGTGATGTGGATAAAATGGAACCATTGATTGCTTCTCTGAGAAAGGTACTTATTTTCAACAAAGATGAAACTGGGCCTGCTAAAGAGGATGTTATGTTCAAATGCAAAAAGAAGAAAAAACTGTTTTTCCCTGTTCGCTCTGTGGTAAAAAAAAAAAAGATACAACTGAGTTGGGACAACCAGATCAGAAATTCGAGACAAGTACTCTTTCAACTAAGCTAAGCAATTCAAGCCTGGGAGAAGAAACTATACTCAGCCTGGCAAAGATCCTTCCTTTGCCATCCCAAAAGGGTGGAAAAAGCAGAAAAAAGCAGGCTTGAGGATGCGCTTGTCCTGCCTTTGAAAATAGGGGGGAGACTGTCCGAGTCATGTGCCAATAATACTTTGGTGATGCTTTCACTTGAAGTTGGAATTAAAAATATTGTTAAAAATAAATTTATTCATAATATCAAAAACCTCTGTACATATAAGGGCAAGAATGTGGCTCAAGCTCATGTTGAAAGAATTGCTGGAAAAAGACATCATCATGAAAATCAGTTGGACAGGCTGATACATTAGATAGCTTTAAAAAGGGGTTTTATGGCTTTTTAGCAAGTGAGGGAATACAGGGTTATGGAAGATAGCTCATAGTACAAGTTGATCCAGGAACTAGTCCAATTGCCATTTTGGAGTCAGGAAGGATTTAGATGTTTTTTTTTTTTTTTGCCTTCCTCTGGATCAACTGGCAGGTTAAAAAAGTCAAAAGGTTGAACTTGATAAAGGTTTCTTTTTTCAACCTAACTTACTATGTTGAATGAAGAAGAAGAATTTCAAGAAGTCTACTCTCTGCTCTTTCTTTGAAAAAAAGATCCATAATTCAGACCAATTATGGATCTTCACAGACTCTGAAGGTAGAATCATTCAGGATGGAATCAGTCAGAATGATTGCCCAGAAAATTTGGCAGGGGGATTTAATGGTCAAGTTAGACATAACAATGCCAACTTGAACATTCCTATTGCTTTTGCTCAGATTCTGCTCTTTAAACCAACACTATCAGTACAAAAGGCTACTGTTCAGCCTGGCAACAGCTCCAAGAGTTTTCACCAAAGTTCTGGCTCCCTTGATAGACTACATCAGACTCCAGGGAATCCACATTTTCACATTCTTGTGAAATCTCAGAGCCTTCAAGCTTTACAAGTGCATATTCATTTTGTAATAAAAGTATTACAAGGATCATGGATGGATTCGGAATCTTCAGAAGAGGTGAAATTTCTAGGAGTTCTGTTCAACAAAAAGAAGCAGATTTTTACTCTTCCACAAGACAAAATAGACAACACAATATGTTTGGTACATCAGTTCAGATGGAACAACCTAGAGACAGAGAGAGATTGCCATGTCCCTTTAGTGACCACTGCAATGTGAGGATCAACAAAAGAGAATTTTTTTGTGACAAGTTACTTGCCGACATTATCCTGAGACATAACATGTCAGTGGTCACGATCCCTCCCCTTGTGTGTATATGTGTGTCTTAGATAAGTAACAGGTGGGAGTCTGGGGGAGCAATTTTAATAAGCTTACTACTTCATTTCCTCACATAACTACAGGGTATTAACCCATTACTGACGACTGGCATGTTATGCCTCAAGAAAATTTCGACATTTCGGTAAGTAACTTATCACAAAAATGTTCTCTTATTTATTGTTTTCTTAAAATCATCTTTATATTAAACAAAATATTTTTGTCTTGTTATTTTATTTAAATACGGAACAATTACTATTATTTGAAAATATTACTGTTTTAACATCCTGTTAAAAATCTCAGAGGTAAAATTGCAAAACAACATTCAGAGGGAAGAATAAAAGAGGTTTACACAGTGTTTCTGGTCACAGACAAATTAGCAATCATTATATATAACTTGATTGTGTAATGAGCAGGTTCTGGGTAAGTTACTGTGCTGACAGCAGGTTTTAAATTCTATTGAGTTAGACAAGGGAGAAGGTGAATAGGGTAGAATTACAGGAAAGAGATTAATGAAGGGTTCTTTGCTGAACATACTGTTGTAGTGTTCTTTCAGTCACTTTATCAAGTCACCAATTTTTCCCTCACTTTAAAAAGAGCTATAATTTCATAACCTCAAATAAGCCTGCTTAAACAAATCTACATCAGGCAATGTGACAACACTTCATTGATTGCACTATATATATTTCTGCCATAAAAGAACTAGTGAATTCATTCCAATAAACATAGAACTCAGATACCTGACAGTTATTTTAGTATTCATGAATTCTAATGTAATTATTATTTCCATGTTAAAGCTGTATATTACAATCAGTAACATAGATACAAAAAAATATATATCCAACCTGTCCAACGCTATTTATTATACCTAACTAATATTATGAAAAGTTTTTAACAACAGATTCATAAAAATAACATTCTATGTCTAAAAGACAAAAAAGCTATAACATTCTAGAACTTTCCAACAACCTGAGGGATTAGTATTTATTAAATGCATCCTTTTTGAGTCTTTAGTTTATTTCCATTTAAGCATATTATTAAATCTTATTAAGCAACAAAGTTAAGTGTTGCACCAGCAGGACATCCAGCCATCCTGGGGGCAGATTTACTCGAGGGCAAAGTGGCTAATTCTAGCGTCAATTCATTAGCGTTACCGCCTGCAGGGACATTGCCAATTTATGGGTGCAGGCGTCACTTCGCTAGCGAAAGAGATAGATGCTAGTGGTCATTCACACTCTATCGCCAGGTGAATGAACATTTCTCCACAAATTCAATGAAATGCAGATTTTACTGAACGTTACCTCTTTCACCAGACTTGCCTTCACCAGCTCAGTCCTGGTGAAGTTCATTGGAGTGCATAGATCTTCCTCAATCTTCTGTTACTTACATCATATTTTTAAGTCGAAAAAATGCTGGCGTCTTTTCCTTTTTTCAGAGTGATAGCCTGCAAAAGTCCTTAAATAATTTTTTTGGGTAACCAGGTTCTCCCATACATTTTCTAACATATGGAACATTAACTATACAGTGGGCTCATGTGTAGGGCATTATAACAACTCTATTTTCTTTATTAAGGATCCCTGGACTTGTGTAATGTATTTGCTGCAACATATATGTCCATTCAACTTTAAATTTCCCACGGTATGCAAATTAACCTGAGCGAAAGACTTTTAGCAAATTTGCCCTCATTTCCCTCATTTTCTCCTTTTCAGATCCAAATTTATATATTTATATATTTATATATTTACCTATTTACCTATTTTGCTTTGAATTACATGTATCCTGCTGTGTCTATTCCCAGATTACAATCATAGACATATATGCTAATGAATGTTTACATTGTTACCTATTGATACACGTTAGTGGCCTTTTGGTCTTAACTTAATTTGCATTTTTAATTGAAGTGGTTTTATATGTTGGATCCCTGTAGGGGGTGCTTTAGCTTCTGATGAAGTGACATTGGGTCACGAAACGCGTTAAGCTGTTCCCCTGCCTGCTCCCACAGTGCGTTTTAACATTGAACAATAAAGATTTGGCTTTTTAATAAGTTTGGTTTCCCTGGAGCCTGCTTGCCGATGCCGTCCACACAACCTAACTTGTTTTGCAGGTAGGCAGAAATGACCGCTATTGCATCTTCACTTTCAATTGCTTGCATTGCCGAAGTAAAGATAGTGAAACGTTGGCAGCAATGAAACTCCGCATTCTAGTGAATTAGCGTGTCTGACCGAATTTACGCCTGGCGAATTTCCTTCTCTATTTAATATCTTCTGTATTAACAGCTCTGATACATTTATGTGGCACATACAGGTTTATTTTTATCATTCACATTTATTTGGTCCCAGTGGAGCTTACAGTCCCTATCACATTCACACACATTAGGCTGAGTTTCTTACTTCCTGGCTGACTGTACTTGAGCACCCAAAGGGAACCCATGCAAGCACAAAGGAAAACAAAGTCCTTGCAAAAGGCGTCCAGTTTGAAATTGAATTCAGGACACCAGGGAAATTTTGCCCTAAACTTGACCCATTTTTGACTACTATTTATTTAATGCTCAACCGTTGGAGCTGTAGCTTGATTTGAAAACACTTTGAACCTGGCCTGGGGTTGACTACAACTTCTTAATTATGATAGTTTACACTTTTTGTAGCTAATTATTTACATATTTATAATTCCACCTTTGAATATACAGTAAATCTCTGTGACTCCTGAAATAGCTACAATTTCTCCTTTGGATTCATAGCAGAATGCATAGAACTCTGTTCTGTGAATTCTATAGTCCATCGGATGAGGTCTCAGGGTTTGCCATCAACACAACAAGTGGGTTATTATAATTAACATATTGTAAATATGGAAAACAGAAAGGAATCACCTGCACTTGGTTTAATCCATGTTTTATGTTGATTAGCCGATAGAAACATCAAGATGCCAGTGCTTGGTCTATATCTTAGAATTTACTAGCAGCTTGAAGTAATATTCTGTACAGCCATTGCTTGCCCTGACAAGATAAAATTAAACGTAACCTGGGCCTTTTCTTCTTTTTGTCCCAGCTTGAATGGCTACCCCCATGGTTACACAGCAGCTTATTAATGTGAACTATAGTAGTCATTCTGAACCAAACTGATCAGTTTTACCAGTGCAGGGCAACAGTACATTATATTTTAAATACTATTTTTTAAAAAAAACATGTACATGTGCAAAAATGCTTTGCCGGTATGTTTAATGAACAGTATGCAGCAGAATACATGCATTCTGAATTAAGGTGAAACCAGGTACATATATAATTTTTTTGACTAGTGATACTGTATGTCCCTAAATAAACTTCTATCCATCTGTAAGGACATATCTAATGCTTTTACTTGCCACATATACATTGTGTTTATTTGCTTTTCTTTAGATCAACATAAACTGACTGACAACTGTTGTGCATCTCATATTCTTTATAAAATAACAAACTAGACATAAGTAAAAGGAATACACAATTCTGATTTTTAAACTATACAGAAAATTCCCTTTTGTTGTATTCTCAGGAACTTACAAAAAGCTACATGAAATGATTTCATGTGGGATTCAAAGTCCTTTGTATAGGTCTAGAGTACAGTATATCTGAATTTATACAGAAAAACAAAGCAACTATAACAAATAAATTTGGGAGTAAAGCACAGCTTGCTCCCAAATGCTCTTTTTCAAGTTTGTCAGTAACATTATAAATGAGTAGAAATCAATGAAGTTACTTTGGCAAACGTGCTTTATTTTAGATAATAAAACATTGATCCAGTATGTCAGAGTTAAAAATATTTTAATTAGAGCAATGATGGTAAAATAACAAATTAGTAAACTATTTCCAGAATAGCTTTAACTTTAAGCGGGTTATTTATCAAAGGTTGGGTCTGTGAAGTCTGTGAGTTTTTCTCTGCCTCCTACAAACTCACAACTCAAAAGGAGGGTCTCCTCAGTTACGATTGCTGCAAAATATTTCATGCAGATCATAAAACTAATTTTATGTATTAGAATAATTTCACCAAATACTATAAATCCAGCCTATTAGTAATACAGTTTTAGTGGAAGTAAATCGAGCAAAGATAACTCACCAGAGGTAGGGTGGCATCAGATAACCTTCACGAAGCACACAACAAGGACTAGAGTTTCTAAAAAAAATAATGTCACCTTAAAAAGGCTATGTAAGACTCTTTCATGAGGACAGTTGTCCAGTATGGGAAGAAGATGATTAAGGGTTTTTTTACATCCCTTGAAAAAATAAAGAATAATGTGTATAGACTGTCAATCTAGTGGCCATCAAAACCACATGTACAGTGCTCCTTTTATATGTATACTTTTCCAATATGCAGAGCAACAATCAGATATTTGCTTTCATTTTTAAACTTACAGTAGACTGCAAGAGGCAATGATGAATTAGCGCACCTATATGAGTACATATATAAGAGTAACCATACGTCTTTTATTGAGAGACAATTTGCCTTAAATTGTTATTTTCTAAAGCCTCTTTTGTCAGTTTAGATATTGTAGCCATTGTTCAAGCTCTCCATATTATAAATGTCACTATTTGTAAAATTATTCTGTTTGCTATTATTTTAAGCCCTGCATCCTTATATAAATAATACATATAATGGTCAATGATACTGAAAGCTGGCTGTATAGGCATTAACACACAAATAACACTGGGTGCATATAAATCGATTTCATCACACTGCCTTGGGGATTTCAGAGCTAGAGCTATTTAATAACCATTCCTTTTTGCTTGAGTGTTCTCAATTTATCAGTCAGATCCCAGAATAATTTGCTGTAGGTCAAATAAGTATTTTAAAGTCAATGTGAATATTATGGACACATAGAGAATTGCAAACATATTAATACCAGACAATGAAGTTGGCTGGGGGGTAATGAATTACATTACAGAGGGATGATGCATTGGACCACAACAAAAATGTTGTAATTGATGTTAAATAGTAATTAATATCTGTTTACATTTTTGCACTTCTAGCTCTGATTCTTGACACAGTGTTGAAAGCCAGCTGATAAAATCTCATTTATATTCTTTATATAAAAATAGCTTGAAAACCATGAAAATCATTAAAGGGGAACTCCACAAAACCATAACAAGCTTTTTGAAAAGTAAACATAATTTAAAGCAACTTTGCAGTATACATCAATTAAAAAACATACAGACTTTTCATAATTTGTAATGGTTTCTGACAGTTCCCTAAACCTAACTCCCTGCTCTCCTGTTGATCTCTCTAACTACTTTGCTGAGCTGTCTGACTACTGTTACTTTGTATCAACAGCCATCTGTTCTTAGCCTGCATCCTCCAAACCCCACAATTCCCTGCACACGTGATTTCAATAAGGAAAGGAACACAACAGTGCAATGCATTGTGGGTTATTTAGTTCCTGCATGCTGTTTGTAAGCTTTGAAGTAGGTGTTACAATTTCTAACATCAGTGTTTTAGTCCCTCCTTCCCTGCCAGGATTTCAAATGATACAGAAAGAGAATAACGGTTAAACAGCTGGATTTCAGCATAGAAAATGGCATGTATTAATAGTTTTTGAAGAAACAGGTAACTGTGATGGATTTATTAGGGGTTTCTGTGTTATGTGGGCCTCTTTATCAAATTTTGGTTTGGAAGCCGGAATTCCCCTTTAATTAATATATTTTGCATACAATCACATTTACACTCTACAACTCACTGAACTTCAGTGCCTTCACCCCAACAATTGCTGGCTCCCGAAAGCTGCCTTTGCTTGTTCCAGTGCCAGCTCCCGAAAGCTGCCTCTGCTTGTTCCCATGCCGGCTTCCCGAAAGCTGCCTCTGCCTGCTGCAAGGATGCTGCATCCTGGATGGAATTAATTGGGTTGCATAATTTTGTGTCATTTGCAAACACTGATGCATTACTTACAATACCCTCCCTTAAGGCATTAATGAACAAGTTAAATAAATGTAAATAAAAGTGGGCCCAGTACAGAGCCCTAAGGGACCCCATACGGGGGAATGTAATAAAAATTGCTAACGGAAAAACTATTCGCAATGCGAAAAGTTATGCCTTTGCGCGAACAAATTTTGCTTTGTGCGAATTTAATATAGCTTTTGCGAGCCCGGAAACTGTTTAGCGACCACTTCCGACAGTGAAAGACCGTTTGTGAATTTTATAGTTTGCGCCAATGCGCAGTCAATGTAATAAAACTTCTTACTGAAAAAGTCGTTATGTTTGCTCCAAAAGATTACGACACCTTCAAGCACTTCTTATGAGTGCGCAATTAAAATTCGCAATGCGCAATTAAGATTCGCAATGCAATAACAGTTTAAGGAACAATATTACATTGCGAGATGTGGATTTTTAGTCTTATTGGTGCGAATTGTTTTGCTCTTTGCGCCTTTTATTACATTCCCTAAGAACCTTATTCCAAGTAGAGAATATACCATTAACAACCACCCTCTGTACCCGATCCTGTAGCAAGTTTTCTAGCTATGCAAACACCTTCATTAAGCCCAACAGACCTTAGTTTATTGCCCCATTTGTGGGGCACAGTATCAAACTCTTTGACAAAATCCAAATAGATTGGTGTTGAAAATAGCCAGGTAGTAATAATTGGAGACAAATGTATAATTAAATTCCTGCATTTCAGGTTTTCACATGCAGATTCTGCCTAGCCTATAAAGGCTATTGTTCTTATTATTTATATAAGCTTTCAAATCCTGCCTAAAGGTGGCCATACACGGGCCAATAAAATCAGACCGAGTCGGCAGCTTATTGGCCCTTGTATGGGGCCCTCTGACGGGCTTCCACGATCGATATCTGTCCGAAAGTCGGTCAGATGTAGATTGGAAGGGACTAAAAATCCCGTCAGATCGCGGCCGCATCTGTTTGTTTATGCGATCCTGCGATCCGACCGCCTGATAGCCATCGTTAGGACCCACGATTGGATCAGCCCGATATTGTTCACCTCAATATCAGGGAGAGATTCACTCTTTTGGCGACATTGCTAAACGAGCCGATCTCTCCGTGTATGGCCACCTTAACAAACAGACATACCCTTCCTCCTTTTCTACTGCCTCTGTCCCTCCAAAACAAAGTATACCCACTGATATTAACTGCCCAATCATGTGACTCATTCAGCCATGTTTTGGCAACACCAATCACATCATATTTTATCTCTAGTGCCAGCACCTTCAGCTCTCCTATTTTACCAGTCAGACTTCTTGCATTTGCAAACATACATTTAATACTGGTACCATATTGCATATATGACATGAGGTCCTCCCTGTCCTTAGCAGTACACCCAACCAAATCTCCACACCCATTTACCCTTCCTATGCCCACTACCTCATCTAACCTATCATCTACATAGTCCTTCCCCCCCCATGCCTACTTTAAAATCTCCACCAACCCTCTAGCCATCTTCTCCCCAAAACCAGCTGCACCATCATCATTGAGGTGCAGCCCAAAAGTATATGAGGTATGGGGACAAAAGAGTCTCATGGACCAAAAACCTCTGTCTATAGGATGTATTATTGGCAGGCCTTTGGCTTTCCTGAGGTTATAAAAAATTGCTTGCAATGGTAGCAAAAGAAGAAACACAAGGACAAATACATGCTGACGGGGAGGGGGGGTTGGTCTTTTAAAGATTTCAGAGGGTGCTTCTAAGGGGAGCAGTGAAGGGTTTATCCAGGTGAGTAGTGACATGGAGTTCATCAAGGTAAAATAATTTGGCAAAATGCCAACTTTCATCTACCAAAGATTCAGTTGAATAGCAAACTGAATTGTAACTTTTATTTCCATATTTCACAATACAGAAAATTTTTGCAAGATCTAAAAAAATTGCTGTCTTCAGTTGGCAAATGCTTTAAAATCATGTGAATTTAAGGCTTCAAAATTAGTAAGCATTTATTGAAAAGTCCCAAACTATTTTCTAGATTTGGTGCATCTCTAGGTTTCAGGGAACATTAAAATTGATTACTTGGGAATCTGATGTATAAAAGGCACTTCAAAAAGTGTTAAAATATTTACAAATTACATTTTATGAGTAGTAAACAAATTATGTCAAGTTTACTCATTTAGTAGCTCATCTAGTAGCTCTGTTAGATATTAAAAGTATCCATTTGGTTCAGACATACGCATTTCAAGCTTAAAGGTATGGATGTTTAATGTATCAGAAAATAATGTATCAGAAAATAAAATGCATATAAAGGTAAGCTTAGTTTTGCATGTAGGCTATTTCTCATCGGTAAAGTATTTTTCTCTCGTATTTAATAGGGTAATTGTAGAAAACTACCCATCCATTACATAATGAAAGTAGCTGCATACAATTACCATGACATTTTATACATTAAAGCATTGTTGCTAAGAATGCTGCAATTATGTTTTCCATAGGACATTCAAATGATTATTCATCAAGACAAAAGGCCTAATTATATAAGCTAGGAAGAGTCATTCAACAAATTATGTTATACATATATGCTAAAAGGTCTTGACTAAAGAAATACTTAAAACACAATGATCTACTGTATTATTGGTATTTCTTTGAAATAGCCAGGTAGCGATAATAAGAGACAAATGTATAATTATATTCCTGCATTCAGGTCTTTCACATGCAGATTTTGCCTAGCCTATAGAGGCTATTGTTCTTATTATTTGTCAAACAAGAGTATATGTTCTTTAAAGCCTTCCTAGCAATGTAACCTTTTTTATTATTCTATACAAAACATAGTAAGTAGTATTCCATCAATTTATACCTTCTAATAGGCTAATTAAAAGACATAACCTGGAAAACTACAAAGCAGTTTTAAGGGCAAAATAACTAGATCACCCGGAGGACAAACAGCAAACAACAGCGGCTTCAGCAGCAGACCTGACAGAGCCCAGAGCACTGTTAGGTAAGGTCATCTGGAAACAACATCAGAAACTTAAAAGAATTGTACAGTATACAAATAAAAACTGGGTAAATAGATATTCTGTGCAAAATAAAAAATGTCTCCAATATAGTTAGTTAGACAAAAATGTAACCAATCAATGACACGGGGGGGGCACATGAGTCATAACTGTGTGCTAAGGATCAATTGCAAACTCACTGAACAGTTATGTCCCATGTGGCCCTCCTTAAACTCGCTGACTAACTCAGAGTTAGAAAGCTGAAGAGCAGGAAGTTGTGTTCTGTTCTGTTATGTTAGAAATCTGCTCACTCCAGCCTTTATAGATTACATTTTTGGCTAACTAACTCTACGAAATATTTTCTTATTTTGCACAGACTATCTATTTACCCAGTTTTATTGTTACACTGAACTGTTACTTTAAGATATCACAAAGTCATCCAGAAATAGGAATTAAGAAAGCACTTTTAAAGTATGTCGGGTACAAGTAGTCTGGTACAAGGAGGAGCTGCAAATTCACACGAGAGCAATAAAGATAAAAATAAGCAAGTCAATTCTAACCTCTCAGTTGGACATTTATCTGTGTGAAGTGTACATCCCCCCACAGACCCAAAGACACAATTATGACAGCAGAGTAAACAAAATGGTGAGAAAAATTTAACCTGTGCAGAAGCCTTGGACTTTCTATTCTTAATGTCCAAACCAATGGAGACTCACTTGTAAGATACACGCTAAACATCCAAGTAGGTAGCAGTGCAGTGAGCTATGCCATTACAGACAAGGAATCTGCAAACATCAGCATCTTAACAGTAACTCCAAAAACCCACCTGTCAGACCATAATCCTTAAAATGATCAGTCTGCCATGAAGTACCAGAAGGCCACCAAAAGATCATGTGTCAAACAGACAGTAAGGACTGCCTAAGGAAAACCTTTAAACAAAAGCACTGAGAGTCAGATAACCCACAGCAGAAGGAAGCCCATAACGACATACAGAACCAATACAATGGATCCTTAGAAGAAAAAAAAAAAGATACCTCAAACAATCTCTGGAGAATGTAAACAACCTTTTCTTCAAATGAAGATATACCAGCGCTAGAAGCTCAGGGGTAGACACAAGAGAAAGAGATATAGGCAAAATATAGTGTAGTATTTTCAAATTGGATGGAATCTGTAACCCTTTGTGCGGTTATTATACGGTGTGGTTTGGGAACTTCCACCAAGGGGTTAAAAAGCCAATCTTCCGTGCTTTTTGTAAATAATAATATAGCCACCTCCTATGTGGGGTAATGGGTACTTACAGACGTTTTTAAATATCACCAGCATGTAATAAAAATCCTTTGTCCCCCTCTTGGTATGTTCCAGTTTTCTAAAAACATATGCTAAAATCGTGTAAAACCTTCTTTAATAGATTAAAAAGATAAAAATACAAATTGCACTCACATGTGTGTGCTTAAAATAAGCATATATAGCAGTTCGCATTGGGGTTCTCAAGTCCTGCGGTCCATTGTAAGATGTTACACTTTGCCTGGCGTTTGGTTGATGAGACACGCGTTCTTGGTCCCCCTCTGATGACGTCACTGCTTAGCCGACGCGTTTCGTCTATTGCGACTTTCTCAAGGCTTGTAATTTCTTAGTGCGCATATGCGCCGACGCGTTTCATCTATTGCGACTTTCTCAAGGCTTGTAATTTCTTAGTGCGCATATGCGCCTTTTGAAGACGGAGCTTGACCATGAATGCGCACTATGCGCATATGCGCACTAAGAAATTACAAGCCTTGAGAAAGTCGCAATAGATGAAACGCGTCGGCTAAGCAGTGACGTCATCAGAGGGGGACCAAGAACGCGTGTCTCATCAACCAAACGCCAGGCAAAGTGTAACATCTTACAATGGACCGCAGGACTTGAGAACCCCAATGCGAACTGCTATATATGCTTATTTTAAGCACACACATGTGAGTGCAATTTGTATTTTTATCTTTTTAATCTATTAAAGAAGGTTTTACACGATTTTAGCATATGTTTTTAGAAAACTGGAACATACCAAGAGTGGGACAAAGGATTTTTATTACATGCTGGTGAAATTTAAAAACGTCTGTAAGTACCCATTACCCCACATAGGAGGTGGCTATATTATTATTTACAAAAAGCACGGAAGATTGGCTTTTTAACCCCTTGGTGGAAGTTCCCAAACCACACCGTATAATAACCGCACAAAGGGTTACAGATTCCATCCAATTTGAAAATACTACACTATATTTTGCCTATATCTCTTTCTCTTGTGTCTACCCCTGAGCTTCTAGCGCTGGTATATCTTCATTTGAAGAAAAGGTTGTTTACATTGTGGTCGATCTGAGGGAGAACAGGTCTCATACCGGCAAAGGGAGTGAACTGCAGAACCTTGGGATTCTTGTTTTTTACCTACAATCTCTGGAGAATCCTCTGCAAGAGAACTCATTCTGGGAGATATGGAAACACATGGGGACCTGACCAAGACAAATCCCCTACATATAAAAAATGGCAACATCTGGCTAAACTATTTCAAAGATCTGTACAAAGAAATCCCCACAGCTGAGCAAATCCAGGGACAAAAGCAGATAAAGATAAAAGATCATGCTCTGAAGGTGAAAATCAAGGATTTCCAAACCCCTTTGGAAACACCAATAACACCCCCAAGAAATAACAGAGAAAATAAAAGACACTGGTAGAGATGGAATCCTGCTGGAGATGTCTAAATACAGCCAACAGAAACACATGCTGTTATAGCAAAACTCTTCAGCCTTGTCCTTACTGTTGACTCCTTCCAGGTATGGAACCAAGGCCTCAAAACACCCATCTACAAAAGTAGGGACCGGTATGACCCAGCCAATTACAGAAGGATATGTGGATATGTGTGAGCAGCACAATAGGTAAACTGTCCAATAGTATTCTAAATAGGCAAATCCTCGCTTACACAGCACAGCCAAACACAGTTTATGCAAAACCACCACATCACAGATCACATCTACACCCTGCATAGCCTCATCAGGGACAAAATGCACAATACAAAATCTGGCAGAGCTTGGCAGATGTCCCCTACTGTTTGCAATATAGAAGAGGACACGCTCACACTATGCACACTTGGGTGCCAATTTACTGAAATGTGTGTTTCTTTTTTTTCACAAATTATATTTTTTCTCAAATAAATGTGTGTTTTTTGTATTTTTTGAAAACTCTAACAAATTTGATATTTATTAAGTGTAAAAACCACGAAAAACTCTACTACAAAACATTGTGTAGTATATCAGCATTCAAAGCCAGATAGAAGTCAGTGGGAGCTGTGCTTATCCTTTTAACTTGTTTTATCCTTTTTAATTTAGGGGTCTTTGGATTATTTTTACTAGTAATTGTCCACAAATTACTATCTTTAGAGATATTCAAAAAAAAATAAAAAATTCTGATTGTTCAGTGGTTTTTTTCATTCTTTATATTCAGATCTTTTAATAACTTTAATGGCATTCATGATTTTAGAAAAACAGAGTTTAACTGTAGTTTCAAAAAACTATAATAGCACTAAAATTAGACCTTTAATAAATTGGCCTCCAACAGTACAGCAGCCCATAAAGCCTTGCTGAACAGTGAGACCCATGGCAAACCATGTCCCCTGGAACAACTTGTGAACACCCACCCAAGACTCCCATCAACTGACAAAAGGTCAGGTGGTACAGACAATGAACAAATCAAAAGAGCAATATGTCTGTGAATGAGAATAAGATATCAGACTCCCAGAAACTTACCATCTACCAATCACTGGGGAGGGAATATAGACTGGCCCCATACCTGGAAAGGCTACCGAACCCAAACGATAGACAGAGCCTGAGCCAGTACAGACTGAGTGCACACAGTTTGGAGACCTAACTGGGATGATACAGACAGACCCAGGGAGAGAAGACTGTGCCAGTGATGTGAGCAGGAGGCAATGGAGGACAAGGCCCACTTCCTGCTACAGTGACCCATATACTCAACACTGAGGGACACCCACTTATAGAGATTGTCCCATCACATCCCAAACTTTACTTTCATAGAAGAAGAGAGGAAACTCCACAATCTACTGGGAGGCACTTACAGTGACAATAGCTGCAAAATATCTAAGAGACTGTCATCGACTGAAAGAGACAGGGTTTATTGTATAAACTGACATCTTAATCCCACCCATTACACCACTTACCTGCTTTGGCAATGCTATGGGGCAGATTTATTAAGGGTTGAATAGTATATTTGAATTTGAACTTTCAAATTCTTTTTTAGTGTCGAAATTCAATTTTAATGTGAGATTTATCACACCTCAACCACGGAAACAGTGCTAATTAGAATATTGGCCACCTAAAACTTGCAAGTTTACATTTACAAGTAAATGGCATAAGTTTTGTTGAACAATTTGAATTATTAATTGCCTTCCTGACATTCAAGTTTTTTCTGTGAAGAAAATGCGATTCCTACAATTCAAATCCGATTTGAAATTGATTAGAATTTTTGGACTATTCTTAAATAAATAAATAAAATTCACATGAATTTAAAAATTCGATCTTTGATAAATCTGCCCATTAATGTATTTGGTCCTGCCAATAAAGTTCATTTGATTTGTATGTTGTCACATCTCTTACTCTAAATTGACTCTGGTCCTTGTGTGAAAATATTGACAATTCACTGAGTGCAAATAATTGGGTTTATGTTTTTATACATTCTTCTTAACTATTTTTGTTTCTCAGTCCAGCTGAATTCAGTAGCTTAAAAGCATATACAACATCTGGCTTCCTATGGCTTTGACCAGGCAAACTTTGAGGGTTTAAAGCTATTGAGGTACAGATCAGATGCTGTTAGGGATTCTAAAGTGATGAGTCCTTAATGCAAGTGCTAGTTATTGTAACGAAAAGGGCGCCACTGAAGTCAGGAACTAAATAGACAGGATTGGGTAAAGAGACAGATACAGGCAAGGAGTGGTGCAGAGTGGGCGAGGTGACAGTTCAGTACTGGGGCAATAGTACAGAACCAAGAGCTAGGGACTAACCACATTTCTCTACAGAAGTTCATGCTCAGGCCAGGAAGTTATGTGTGAAAAGGGTTTAAATAGGGCAGAGTCAGCTCTGAGAATGAAATTGAGAATGAATGAGACAAACTGCTATCTGCTAGCTCAGATTTGCTGCTCATGAATACTCAAATTTCACCGCAAATCTATATAAGGCAGAAAAATGCACTCATCCCTACAAGTAAGCACTAAACAAACAGTCAAAAAATATTAGATAATGATATAATGTCCAGGCTAACATTGTTGCTCTTTAGCATCTAGTTAACATGGGGGTTAGCAATATCCAGTATGGTAAAGTCAAGTGATTTGGTCACCACTGTGACAAATACAAGAGTCCTCTGCACTCAACCTATTATCAATATATTTATTGATACAGAGACATTTTGTGCATACTGCTACTGAAAAATGCCTTACCCTTGTACAAGCCGGCCGGGATTTATAGTGGATGGCAGATATGTATCCCCGGTTTTTAGGTTCTGAGCCATCCATTTAAGAATGTTCCCTTTAAGAAACACCAGAGGGTTAAGCAGTCAGAAGGTGGGCTGGACAGCCAAGGGGTGTTTAAGGGAATCAGCAGCAGGTGTGGAGTGTGTGAGAAGGAGCTGCACAGGAGGGCTGGGCTGTTGGGTTGGAATGGCTGTATTTTCAGAGACCTGTGGGGCCTGATAGCCAGGTGGATATTTTCCTGGTGTTTTCCCCACAGACCAAGCCTGGATAGTACCTTGGGGGTACTGGAAACTTAAAAACGCTGAAGTAAGCTATTTTGTTTATTGCTGGACTTTATGTTGCTGAATGAAGCTGTTTTCTTTCTGTTACATTTTGACTGCTGCTGGAAGCTCTTTGTGTTCAAAATAAACGGACTGTTTTTCTTTTCACCTTGGAGTGGCCTGCATTTATGCTAACAATCCCGCTGTGATCCCACCAAACTTCACACCCTTTAAACAAAACAGGGATTGCAATTGCAATATATTTAAGATGGCCAACTACGTCAAAGTCATCCCAGTCATCAAAAGTCCCTAAAAATTAGTGGTGAACACAACTTTCCCTTGTCTGTTTTAATTCTGCAATCGTATAACTAATCTGTTGTGTGAAACAGCATTTACTTTTTATACAAACTTTGTTATTTTGTATTTATTTTATGACTCAGAAGGCACCTTTATTTTTATATGTTTAGGGGTTTTTAAATAGTTGTGTTCATTCTACTTCAACTACATGTTCTTTATCTCTTCCACCAATTAACTTAAATTTAATAGGGCATTGTAACATAAGTGAAAGTCATGGCTAGAATCTCAAGCATAAAACCAGACAGCTGTTTTTATAGGGCAATTAGAAACGACAGAGTGCCTCCTTGCAAGCTTTAAAAAGTGACTACAGTTTTTCAGTTTACCCAAAAGTACTTGAGTTTGCAAAGAATTGCATATTATTTTCAACACAGATATAGCATTTGTATTTTAATAGGAGCATCCCTTTAACCACTTTATTTTGTAACATACAAATCCATGTTGCCTGTTAATGCAAAATAGTCTTGGGTATACTAATCTTGTGTTCAAAATCCCATCTGAAGATGTTATAGAAAAAAGTTGGTTAAAAAGAATAAGGTTATTTTTCTGCAGCTTAAAGAAAGGTTATTTAGAGGCAATTGTGAAATGTAGATATTCCCCTGCTGTCAAAACCTGCAATTTCAGCCATGATTTACGTTCCCTTTCTCAGACAGTACTTAATTATTCATGCAGTCTTCTTTTAGGACAATTGCATAGTCTATTGTTCATGAATTTTAACAAAAATTAATTTATAAGACTGTTTTTAATGTTTACCATTAATGTGTATAATGTACTTTTTCATACATTTTCAGCAGCAAAAAAACTTGCTGTTATTAAAAATATTTTTTATTCATGTTTATGCTCACCTTTGACAAATAATTAATTTTAATGTTTTAGAGCTAAAATTGCCTTTTCTTCATTAGTTAAAACCATTTGAGGGAAATGTAATGAAATTTGCAAAGAGAAAAAAATCTGTGCACAAATAAAAATGAAAAATTCACGATGCAATGTAATATTCTTCATAAGACTTTTCTTGCAAACATAATTGCGCATTGCATGCTTTCAAAATGTCCTTGAAGGTAGTGTAAACTTTTGAAGAAAACGTAACAACTTTTTCAGTAAGATGATTTATTGCATACATTGCACACTATAAAATTTGCAATTGCTCTCCTACTGTCGAGTGAGGGGCAAACGGTTTGCAAAATGTTTGTTACATTTATGTAAAGGCAAAATTGTTTGCAATGTGAATATTTAGTCGCATTGCAAATTATTTTCCCTGTTGTACTCTATATTACATTCCCCCATTTTTATCCAAACACAAAGGGGCCGATTCACTAAGGGTCAAATATCGAGGGTTAATTAACCCTCGATATTCGACTAGGAATTAAAATCCTTCGAATTCGAATATCGATGTCGAAGGATTTAGCCCAGATAGTTCGATCGAAGGATAATTCCTTCGATCGAACGATAAAATCCTTTGAATCAAACGATTCGAAGGATTTTAATCCAACGATCGAAGGAATATCCTTCGATCGAAAAAAGTTAGCCAAGCCTATGGGGACCTTCCCCATAGGCTACAACTTCGGTAGCTTTTAGATGGCGAACTAGGGGGTCGAAGTTTTTTTTAAAGAGACAGTACTTCGACTATCGAATGGTCGAATAGTCAAACGTTTTTTACTTCAAATCCTTCGATTCAAAGTCGCAGCCAATTCGATGGTTGAAGTAGCCAAAAAAAACCTTTGAAATTCGAAGTTTTTTACCTTCGAATCCTTCACTCGAAGTTAGTGAATCGGCCCCAAAACATTCATAATGAGATTTTTAGAGAGTGAGGCACAACAAAAAATAAAATGAAAACAATTTGTTGCACATTTGTACACTTTTCGGGTCCATGCAACTTTGGCTTCAACTCATAATTCTTACAGCTAATGGTTGGGAGCATATGAAGTCAGATTAGAAACTAAACCTGGAGACTTCCTTGCTTAATTACAAACTGACAGGAACAAAAAATAAAAGAGCTAGGTCTTATTAGCTAGGGGGCCAATTTATTAAACTAAAACTTTTTGAGTCTGGCTTTTTGACACCAAAAATCTGAAAAAGTTGCAGGAAAAAAGCACGACTTTTCCGATTTCTGGGAATCCTAAAATTCTCCACCTGAACCCTGTTGAAAACATGTAGAAGTCAGTGGCAGCTGTACCTTATGCAACTGGATGATCTTTCTTTGATTTTTGGATTTAGAGGTTTTTGGAACGGGCTTTTGTGCAACAACAGGAAAAAGTTTTGGTAACATAGTAAGTTAGGTTGAAAAAAGACACACTTCCATCAAGTTCAACCTCTATTTTAACCTGCCTAACTGCTAGCTGATTCAGAGGAAGGCAAAAAAAAAAAAAATCTGAAGCCTCTCCAATTCAGGGGGAAAAAAATCCTTCCTGATTCCAAAATGGCAGACAAGTCCCTAGGTCAACCTGTACTATGAGCAATCTTCCATAACCCTGTATTCCCTCACTTGCTAAAGAGCCATCCAACTCATTCTTAAAGCTATCTAATGTATCAGCCTGTACAACTGATTCAGGGATAGAATTCCTCATCTTCACAGTTCTCACTATAAAAAAACTCCTTTCCAAATATTTAGGTGGAACCTCTTTTCTTCTAATCGGAATGGATGACCTTGTGTCAGCTGTAAATACCTACTTGTAATAAAGCATTAGAGATATTATTATATGATCCTCTTAAATATGTATACATACAGATGCAGCCACTTTGGTTTGTCTGTTTGACACAGAATAACTAAACACAGATATCCCATTTATCTCATTTAACACAGAAAACTGTGTCACAACATCACATCTAATTAAAGCATTCACCATTGTGAACAATGGAGCTTTGGTATGCTAATGAAAAGGTTAAATGCATTAAATGAGTTAAGATGACTTAAGATAACACAGTTTCTTCAATTACCCCTGAGTCATGACGCATTTAACTCACAAATCCAAGTGGCTTCATCTGTAGTTATCATATCACCCCTTAAGTGCCTCTTCTCCAGCATGAACATCCCCAATTTGGCGAGTCTTTTTTCATAGCTAAGATTTTCCATACCTTTTACCAGCTTAGTTGCCCTTCTCTGGACCCTCTCTAATTCAATAATGTCCTGTTTGAGCACTGGAGACCACAACTGTATGGCATATTATAGATGGGGGCTTACCATTGCTCTATAAAGAAGAATAATGACCCCCTCCTCCCGTAAATCTATGCCCCTTTTAATACAGCTCAAGACCTTATTTGCCATTGATGTTGTTGACTAGCATTGCTTGCTACAGCCAAGTTTATTATCTACAAAGAATCCTTTTCCATAATGGATTTGCGTAGTGCAGTCCCATTAAGGGTATAAGTGGCTTGGATATTTTTACATCCCAGGTGCATGACTTTACATTTATCAACACTAAAACTCATTTGCCACTTAGCTGCCCAAATTGCCAGTTTGTCAAGATCCTGTTGCAAGGATGTAACATCCTAGATGTAATTAATTGGGCTGGATAGTTTTGTCATCTGCAAACACTGATACATTACTTACAATACCCTCCCCATAGTCATTAATGAACAAGTTAAATAAAAGCGGACCCAATACCGAGCCTTGAAGGACCCCACTAAGAACCAACTCCAAGCAGAGAATGTACAACCACCCTCTGTACCCGATCCTGTAGCCAGTTTCCTATCCATGTGCAAATGACGTCATTAAGCCCAACAGACCTTGGTTTAGAAAGCAGTCGTTTGTGGGGCACAGTATCAAACGGTTTGGCAAAATCCAAATAGATCACATCTACTGCCCCCCACTGTCCAGCATCATACTTACCTCATCATAAAGAACAATCAAATTAGTCTGACATGACCTATCCTTCATAAAGCCATGCTGATTGCTGCTCGTAATGCCAATCACTAGGACAACATTTTGAATGTGATCCCTTAACAAGCCTTCAAATAATTTTCCCACAACAGATGTCAAATTTACTGGCCTATAATTGACAGGCTGAGATTGTAATACCTTTTTAAATATTGGAATTGATGGGGAATGAAATTTTCTCATAGGTATCATACCAGATGATAATCAGAAATAGGGGCCAATCTAAAACTGAACTAAGCTCTCTTAGATCCCGGGGGTGTATGCCATCAGGCCCTGGAGTCTTGTTTACATACATTTTTATTAAAGCTTTATGAATCATATCCTGAGTCAGCCACTGACTAGATTGAACTATGCAGCTATGAAGTGAGCCTAGGAACTCAAACTCCTCTATTGCATACACTGAAGAAAAGAACCAATTTAGCACATCTGCCTTTTCTGTATCTGTTACAACCATACTGGTATCATTATTTGAATCTCAACCCGCATCTTTTTACTATTAATATACTTGAAAAACTTTTAGGGTTAGTCTTAGCCTCTGCCGCTATGCACTCTTCTTTTCCTTTCTTTGCTTTCAGAATTGCTGTTTTACATGTATTATAGTGTTTTTATTCATTCAATGCAGCTTCTGTCCCCACAAGCATTTTTAAATGCCTTTCTCTTCTTTCCTATTAACTTCTATATTAAGCTACATAGGGTGATTCTTAGTGCTTCTACATTCACTCCTTAATGGAATAAATTGAGAACAGTAATTATTTAAAATCATTTATATTGTGTTTTTAGCTGAAAACATAATGCACTAATCAATGCTCTGAAGGGCAGCCCTCAAGGCACTGAAATTAGCTTTTCTGAAATTCATGGTTTTTGTTGCCCCAGTGTATATTTGTTTTTTGCACCAGACATTAAATGATATAACATTATGGTCACTATTGCCCAGGGGTTCAATGACTTGCACATTTGCTATACGTTCTTGGTCATTTGAGATCACTAGAATAGCATTTTTTCTTGTTGGCTCCTCAACAACCTGTGCCATAAAATTGTCATGAAACAGGTTTATAAATTTGTTCCCATTAACTGATCTGGCAGTACTGTTGCTCCAGTCAATATCTTGGTAGTTAAAATCCCCATTATCATTACTTTACCCAAACTAGCAGCCTTTTCTATTTGCATTAGGAGATTAGCCTCCTCCTCCTCACTTACTGTACATAAGGTGGTCTATAGCATACCCCTACAATTAATTTGCTGGACTTTTAACAATTGGTGAAGAACTCCACCCATAAGACTTCTGCCCCTTTATTTTCTAACATAACCTCCTCCTTTATATAAGCTTTTAAATCCTGCCTAACAGACAGACATACCCCTCCTCATTTTCTATTGCCCTTGTACCTCTGAAGCAAAGTATAGCCACTGATATTAACTGCCCAGTCATGCGACTCATTCAGCCATGTTTCGGCCACACCAATGACATCATATTTTCCCTCCAGCACAGCACCTCCAGCTCTCCCATTTACCAGTCAGACCCCTTTCATTTTCAAACATACTTTTTAATGGTGGTACCACATTGAACATATGACATGTGGTCCTCCCTATGCCTTTGCCCACTATATAACACCCCCCATGCCTAGTGTCACGGTCGGCACCCAACACCAGAACAAACACCAGGCACCCTGCTCTCAGCTCGTGCTTCACCAGTAGTGTGACCGCCTTTGGGCCTTGGGAGGAGCCCTCGGCTTACTTGGATGCCACCTGGACTTAAACTAGAGGTGCAAGATGAGGGTTCTGGATAGGCAGAGGGGCACGACAGTAAAGCAAAGTCTTTTGGACAGAAGATCGTAGTACAAGGCGTTTTAGGCGAAAGAGTAGTCAGAACAGGCCGGGTCGAGGCAGGCAGAGAGTAAACGTTATCAGGCAGGCAAGGGTCAAACCAGGGAGTTAATCAGAGGAGGTAGTCGATAATCAGGCAAGTGTCAGAATCCAGAAGTCAGAATAGTCAAAACAGCCAGGCAGGGGTCAAAAACAGTTATCAAACAGGTTCAGAGTATAGCACAAAGCTCAAAGCACCAGGAAACAAAATCATATCACGGGCAATGATAACTGTGGGAATGCCCTTTAAATACTTTTTGAATTTGGCGCCTCGTAATGACGTCAGCGCGCATGCACCTTTAAATCAGAAGTGCGCATGCGCGCGCGCACTAGGGAGCCGGCACAGGACGAGCAGCGCGGCGTGACGGGCGTCCCCGTCGAGGGGGCGGCAGGCTTCCCTGACGTCCCCCCACTAGACCACCAGGACAAGGTATTTTTATTGCATTACCCCCCTCTCTAGGGGGGGCCACTGGACCCCCAGGTTTACCAGGAAATTTGGAGTGGAATTGCTTCCTGAGGCGGTCAGCCTTGATGTCTTCAACTGAGACCCAAGAGTTCTCCTCAGGACCAAAGCCCTTCCACCTAGTAAGGTATTGTAGCTTACCTCGCACAAGGCGAGAGTCGAGGAACTCCTGGATCTCATATTCAGGCTGACCTTCAACCAACACTGGGGGGAGGAACAGACAAGTGACAAACATTAGTGGCAGGTTTTAAGAGAGAAACATGGAAGGAGTTAGAAATTTTAAAATTAGCAGGTAATTGAAGACGTACAGAGGATGGATTGATTATAGCAATGATGGGGTATGGACCAATGAACCTGGGACCCAATTTGGGAGAGGGAACCTTCAGCTTGATGTTCTTTGTAGACAACCATACCAAGTCCCCCACTTTGTACTTGGGTGCTTCCCTACGGGATTTATCAGCAGCTCTTTTCTGAGCTAGGGAAGCTGCGGACAAAGAGTTGTGCACCCGAGACCAAATTTCAGAAAATTTAACGACAGAGGAATTGGCAGAAGGTACAGGGGAATTAGAGCCAGAAAAAGAAAATGCTTTGGGATGTAACCCGTAGACAATAAAGGGAGACTCTCCTGAGGAGGAATGGGTAGCATTATTGTATGCAAATTCTGCCCAGGGTAACAGTTCGGACCATGTAGACTGATTATCAGACACATAGCATCTAAGGTATTGTTCAAGGGACTGGTTTACCCTTTCAGTTTGACCATTCGTTTGGGGGTGATATGCAGTGGAAAAGGATAACTCAATCCCTACTAAAGAACAGAAATGACGCCAAAACTTCGAGACAAACTGAACCCCCCTGTCAGAAACAATATTCTCAGGAAAACCATGTAACTTAAAAATGAATAGATCAGCCAAGGTTTTAGCAGAAAGGAGGTGTGGAAGGGGAATAAAATGGCCCATCTTACTGAACCTATCCACCACCACCCAAATCACAGTCTTCCCTTGGGAAGGGGGCAAATCTACAATGAAGTCCATCGAAAGATAGGACCAAGGTTTCTCAGGAATTGGTAAAGGCATTAATAGACCCTGGGAAGAGTTATGAGATGATTTTGACCGTTGGCAGATCGGACAGGAGTTAACATAGGCCTTTGCATCCTGTTTGAAGGAGGACCACCAGACATAACGGGATAACAGAGACACTGTCTTAGAAATGCCAGGATGCCCAGCCATCTTAGAATCGTGAACCTCCTTTAACACTTGTTCCCTTAACTCCTGTGGAACGAACAACCTCCCAGATGGAGTATCCACCGGAGCAGATGATTGTACAGGGGACAATAAAGAGGAAAGGTCAGATTCAAGTGCTGCTACAATTACCTCCCTGGGGATGATGGAGATGCACTCGCTAGACTCAGAGGGATCAGACTCGAAACTTCTAGAGTGCATCCGCTTTTTGGTATTCTTGGAACCAGGCCTAAACGTTAAAGAAAAATTGAACCTGGTGAAAAACAGTGCCCATCTAGCCTGCCTAGGATTTAGTCGCTTGGCCGACTCAATGTACAGAAGATTCTTATGATCAGTATAAACCGTGATCATTTTGCTCCCTCCAGCAGATGCCGCCATTCCTCAAAGGACCATTTAACAGCCAACAATTCTCTGTTCCCAATATCATAGTTGATCTCAGCAGGAGAAAATTTCTTAGAGAAGAATGCTCAGGGATGCACCTTGTTGGTTGTTGGATGCCTTTGAGAAAGGACTGCCCCTGCCCCAACTTCAGAAGCATCTACCTCTACTATAAAAGGAAGCGCAGTGTCGGGGTGTCGAAGAATGGGGGCAGAACTGAATTCCTTCTTGAGGAAGTCAAAAGCTTGTACTGCTTCAGGAGGCCAGATGCTGGGGTCAGCACCCTTCTTAGTCAAATAAGTAATGGGGGCCACAATTAAGGAAAAAATTTTAATAAACTGACAATAGTAATTCGCAAACCCCAGCAACCTTTGGGTAGCACGTAATGATTGGGGTTGGGTCCAATCCAGTACAGTTCTCACCTTGCCTGGATCCATTTCAAGACCCTTGCTGGAAATATTAAACCCTAGAAACTGAACAGAAGTAACCTCAGATACATTTCTCCAGTTTTGCATAAAGATTATTCTCCCTGAGTCTGCACAAGACTTGATGAACATGATTTCTATGTTCACCCAAATTAGAGGAGAAAATCAAGATATCATCAAGATAGACCACTACGAATATCCCCAGCAGGTCCCGAAAGATGTCGTTGACAAATTCTTGGAACACGGCGGGTGCGTTACAGAGACCAAAGGGCATTACAAGATATTCGTAGTGGCCGTCCCTGGTGTTAAATGCAGTTTTCCACTCATCCCCCTCCCTAATGCGTATGAGATTATAGACGCCCCTAAAATCTAGCTTAGAATAGATCTTGGCACCCTTAACCCGGTCAAACAATTCAGAAATTAACGGGAGGGGATAGCGGTTTTTTATGGTGATCTTATTGAGACCCCTATAATCTATACAGGGGCGTAGACCACCATCCTTCTTCCCAACAAAGAAAAAACCCGCCCCCGCAGGGGAATTAGAAGGCCTAATGAACCCTCTTTCAAGGTTGTCCTTAATATATTCTTTCATTGCCTGGGCCTCCGGCAAGGAAAGAGGGTATGTTCTACCCCGAGGGGGAATAGACCCAGGAATTAGGGTCTATAGAGCAATCATACTGCCTGTGTGGAGGTAGGGTTTCTGCAGCTTTCTTAGAAAACACGTTTGCATATTCAGCATATGCTGCAGGTAAACCTTCTAAAGAAGTGGTTGCCACCACCTGAGGAATACATGAACCACCACACTTAAGACCCCATTGCAGAATCTTCCCCGATACCCAGTCAATATGAGGATTATGGGTCTGGAGCCAAGGTAACTCCAAAATAAGAGGAGAAGACGCACCCTCAATGATAAAAAGGGCTAACCTCTCACTGTGATGATTATCAGAGCACATGGAAAGAGACACAGACTTTTTAGTTACCAGGCCTGAACCTAAAGGTTTTTTATCAACTGCCAAAATCCTCATAGGAGGAATTAGGGGGATTAAGGGAATCCCAAATTTTGCCGTAAAGGTGGCATCCAGAAAATTTCCCTCCGCCCCCGAATCCACAAAAGCGGACACCCTGAGAGAACCCGTAGGCCAGGTGAGTTTAACAGGTATCAAAATCCTAGAGGTAGACTGGGGAGAGGAAACTTCTGCACCCAAATGGAGCTCCCCTTCTCCATTTAGGTTTGGAAGTTTCCCGGCCTCTTAGGACATAAATTCAGGAAATTACCCTTTTCCCCACAGTAAATGCAAAGACCAAGGGAACGCCTGTGGGCTTTTTCCTCAGGGGTTAGATGGGATATGCCCAATTGCATAGGTTCCTCCTGAGGTTGAACCATGGAAGGGTTAGGGGACTTAACATTGGACACCATATTAGAAAAGTTATACTTACATTGGTAAACCCAGAATGCATAGGAGAACCCCTTTCACCCCTTCTTTCCCTCTGCCTCCTATCTACCTGGATGGCAAGTGACATGAGATCATCCAGGTTGGAGGATAAAGGGTAATTTACCAAGCTATCTTTGACAGAATCAGACAGCCCAATACGGAACTGGCTACGAAGCGCCATGTCGTTCCACCCAGTCTCCACTGCCCACCGGCGGAACTCGGTGCAATACACCTCCGCATCCCGTTTCCCCTGGCGCAATTTACGAATCGCGGAGTCGGCAGAAGATGCACGATCCGGGTCATCATAAAGTACAGCCATGGTTTTAAAAAAATTAATCAAGGGAAAAACGGGCAGGATCTGAGAGGGGCAATCTGAGAGCCCAAACTTGGGGATCACCCTGTAATAGGGTTATTACGAACTTTTTCCTCGCCAGTAGTGAATGAATGGGGGAAAAAGCTGAGGTATAATTTACATGCCTCTTGGAACACGAAAAATTTTGACCTGTCCCCATAGAATTTATCAGGAAACACAATTTTGGGTTCATAGGTTTTGAATACATTACCCAACAGAGCAGGAGAACCCACAGGAGTGGCCACAGGAGGGGTGACTTCTGGAGCTGGAGACTGAACAGAAGCATCCAGTCGACGGATCAAACTGTGGAAACCTTGCATTAGGTAATCTTGCCTCTGCTCATGTTCTTCCAGGCGCTGTAACAGTGTGGTAAGTAGCGCTTCAGTGGTGGAAGGAGCAGCGGCAGCTCAACCTTCTTCGTCCATCTTGGGCCCGTGATAATGTCACGGTCGGCATCCAACACCAGAACAAACACCAGGCACCCTGGTCTCTGCTCGTGCTTCACCAGTAGTGTGACCGCCTTTGGGCCTCGGGAGGAGCCCTCGGCTTACTTGGATGCCACCTGGACTTAAACGAGAGGTGCAAGATGAGGGTTCTGGATAGGCAGAGGGGCACGACAGTAAAGCAAAGTCTTTTGGACAGAAGATCGTAGTACAAGGCGTTTTAGGCAAAAGAGTAGTCAGAACAGGCCGGGTCGAGGCAGGCAGAGAGTAAACGTTATCAGGCAGGCAAGGGTCAAACCAGGAAGTCAATCAGAGGGTTAATCAGAGGAGGTAGTCGATAATCAGGCAAGGGTCAGAATCCAGAAGTCAGAATAGTCAAAACAGCCAGGCAGGGGTCAAAAACAGGTATCAAACAGGTTCAGAGTATAGCACAAAGCTCAAAGCACCAGGAAACAAACTCCGGACAATGATAACTATGGGAATGCCCTTTAAATACTTTTTGAATTTGGCGCCTCTCGCGCTGACGTCATTATGTCAGCGCGCATGCGCCTTTAAATCAGAAGTGCACATGCGCGCGCACTAGGGAGCCGGCACAGGACAAGCGGCGTGACGGGCGTCCCCATCGAGGGGGCGGCAGGAGTCCCTGCCGTCCCCCCACTAGACCACCAGGACAAGGTATTTTTATTACACCTAGTTTAAAATCTCCTCCAACCCTTTAGCCATCTACTCCAAAAACAGCTGCACCATCATCATTGAGGTACAGCCCATACAGTACCTAGCAAAGAGCCTATAGCTGACTGAGAAAAACCCAAAACCCTCCTCCCTAAATAAATTTCTCAGCCATGTATTCATCTCCCTAAGCTCCCACTGTCTTCTTAGCGTTGCTTGTGGAACAGGTAATATCTCTGAGAAAATTACCTTGGAAGTCCTTGCCCTCAACTTTACTCCTAGTTTTTTTAAAACGTTCTTGAGGACTTCACCACCTCCTCTAACTTTGTCATTGGTACCTATGTGTACCAAGACCGCTGGGTCTTCCCCAGCCCCCTCCAATAATCTGTCCACTCGTTCCACCACATGTCGAACCCTAGCACCAAGCAAGCAGACTGTTTGGCATGAAGGGTCCGACGGTTTATGTGAATTTTCTGTGACTTTTTCCATTTATGCTTTTTCAGTTCAGATATTTTAATACATTTTATAATACTCATGGTATTAGAGAACGTGGGTTTGGTCAAGGTTTCAAAAACCTCTACAATCCCGATGAGACTGTTGATAAATAGGCCTCCATGTGTCTACAACCAATTCTGAATAGCTTGAATGATATTCAGATACACAGGTGAAGGTAGCTAGCTTCAGCCTCAACTCCAGTATTTTGTTCTACTAACAAATCATGTCTCTTTCAGGCAAAAATGTGATTTAGAACTGAAATAACTGACAAGTGAACAATATTTATGTTACAGGTAGGGCCATACATCACTGACTAAAACTTAGGTCTGGGAATATTGGCAAGTAACAATTATAATATTCGCACATCAAATCATTCTAGTGTGCTGCAGAGTGTCAGGGCAGTGATTTGCAGAAAATTCAGATGTTATTGTTGGATACATTTTATTACTGGACACATTTGTCAAGTGCATCCATTTTAAACGTAACTCTATTTTCATGTCATATCTTAGACAACCAAGCTGCACTTGACCCAGAACTGAGAATCAAGAATTGTTTTTTTTTATAAGAGATTGCAACATGAAAATTAGATTGAATATGTACCAGGTATACATTTAAAAAAAAAATATGGGAGAGTATGTGTAAGTACCTGAGCAAACCTGTGTATACCTGTATAAAGTTTAATAACCATTTCTGGCTTTTTATCTGAGAGATATGACCCAAGAAAAGCAATACTTTAGGCAATGGGAGATTAGGAAGTTTTATGCATCCTAACAAGAAATCAGTGTAGGGAGGAGGGCTTTCGGTTTTTAATGGAGTGGACTGCCAAAGATCCTACAGAATGATTTTAAAATAGACCTTTGGGAGAGCAGTGAAACATTCTGTGGAAAGTTTGGACCTGGTAAAAGTAATGGAAATGAGGATGGTGAGGTGAATGAAGTTAATACATATAAAAGTAAAAGGCATATTTAAACAATGTACAGACTGGCTGCAAACTTGGCTGGTAAATGATCAAGCTTATGTTAATGGAAATTCAGTATGTTGCCATCAGTATTGAGAAACATGACTGAATGAGTCACATGAAGGAACAGTAAATGTAAAGGCTATAGAATACTTACTGATAAAAATACCTTGTTTCCAAGTGACAGGGTACATAGAGAAAGAGAGAGGGGGGCTCTGTATATTAATCATGACAAAGTTGGGATGAAAAATAACAGGGCTGTAGACTTATGGTTTGAATTTTGAACACACTTTAAGGCAAAAGTAGAGTTAATTGTAGGAGTATGTTACAGATGCTGCCACATTACTAAAGAGGATAAGCTCCTAATAGGTAAGGTTTATGGCAATTCTTATTATTAATAATAATAATAATAATAATAATAATAATAAGGTACTTTTTCCACCCATATTTTGACTGAAACAAGCATCCTGTTATCACAGTTAATGGAACCATGTTTATCATTTTTATGTCGCATGTTAAGACCAAGGGGCCTTTTTTTTTATCATACTGCATAACACAATTAACACCAGAAAAAGCTGTAAAAAGCTGCTTAAAATTTACAAACTTTTCAATTTTTGTCTTTCTTTAAGCCACTTAATTGTTTTATAAGACACCGTTATTTTACACTACTTAAGACCTTGAGTCAATGGGGAAAATTTAAGTGGCAAGTACAGTACTCCATCATCTAAATCAATACACAATTTGAATAATACACCATTTTTTATGTCTGCTGTATTTGGTTGCTGTTCGATAAATTAATTGGTCCCTAAGTATTATGAATGTTTTAGTAAAATTTCACCAGTGTAACGTTTCACCAGCGGCAAATATCTTTATATATTTGCACCAGAAATTTGCTGTGTGATCTGTTTTTTTTTTTTTTGCCATGGTCTGTTGAGCAGGATAAAAAATACAGACATCATTATTATCCATCCCTTGCTTTCCACATCAGTTAATGGGACAAGAGCACTCTCCATCTCCAGCTCCATGTTTGAAAGAAATTTTCAACATGGGAGATATGAAGAACAGTTGTAGCACAGTGGAAAAGCTTCTGGAACATGGTAGGACAATGTACAGTATATGGTATCGCACAGCTAAAAACCCCTTCAATGTAATTTGTCTTACCATTGACTCCAATGCATTTCTGTGAAAATGCATGGCTTTGTGAATTTGTTTCCAAAGGTTTTGCAAATTTTGTGGCAAAGCTAATTGTTTCACTCACCACTAATTCTCATTAACCAATACATGGATTTATCAAACATTTAATGGGTAATCATGTAGATTCCCAGGGGTAGTCCTAGCCATTTGTTCTGTGTTTGATAAGAAATATAGTCGATTGATAGACCTCATAGGGACCAAGCATGGAGTAGCTTCAATTTCCCTGTATAACAAAATAAATGCACTTTAATGTGTGCTTGTATAAATGGCTTTTAATACTTTGACTATACCTTATGAAAGCAGCATAGATTATGGACTCGGGAATCTTACACACGTAGAAATGCTTTTATTAAGCAAATTGCTGTACGTCAATTGATACAAATAGTTGTGAAATCTTATTGTTACAAAAAGTTCCAATAAAGACATTAAATAAAACTGTATTACAGAAACAATAGGCTAAAATTATGTTCATCACAAGCCATATTAATTGTACTTGTATTGAACAAACTGGGTTTAGTGTCCCTTTAAGCAGTACAGAAGAAAGGCAGCATCTGCTCCATAAAACTTACCATCTCTGTGGTTGAATAAGGTAAAGTAATGAACATGACCCAGGCATTCACCACTGCATCCTCACACTAAACCTAACTGATCAATAAAATGTATGACACTATCATATTGGAATTATACTGGCCACAGCTTTATTAAAGTTAACACAATACACTCCATCAATGAACAAAATGTTCTTGTAAATATAAATTAATAAATATAAAAATGTATATAATTAATTAAAATAATACATATTATAATACATTGTATATAACAATATATAACATTGCATAACCTCGATATAACATGAGGCCCTGTCAGTCTGCCCTTCAATTACCAAAGCAATATCCTATAACCGCAAGATCTTGGCTCAGAGGAAACGCTACCATTCTGGAATTGTTTAGAGTCTCCACCCAGCAGGAGCCCGCAATCTCATACTGAATATATATATTACCTGACTAAATTCACCCTGACGGTCATCCACCTTTGGGGTTAAATCATCCCACCAAGAGTATGCCCCTCCTAGAGGCACAATTTTGTATCCAGAAGACTGACAAGGGCCCGTCCTTGCTGTGACAAATGCCATTGAACAGGATTATTAATTGCAATTCGCCAGTCCCTCCTTTAAGTACCAACTAACTAAGTAATTGTTGTACTCCAACTCTCCATTACCACACAAGAGGCAACTATAAAACAACAAACTAATAAACAAAGACCATCCCCCAATCTAGGGGCCAGACTTAACTTCCCCCACTTTGCTTAAATCCACCTATTTGGCTCCTGTATGGGTTAAGCCTGGGTCCTGCTGCCCCTCCTGTAAGCTTTGCTGCTATTCGTGGCATTACTGGAGAGTACATTTCTGCCTTTCATAGGAAGTGCAATAAAAATGCAGCCAATGGTACTGCTAGTCCAACAACCTGTGAGAAGGCTGTGCATTAATAGATATATTCAATTTGACAATGGCTTATGCGTTTTTAGAGTTCATTAGATTTTTGTCAATATTTTTTTATTTTATTTTTTTATTATATTTTATTGTATCAAAAAATGTTTTGTCTAAATTGTTTCATGTACTGCATAGTTAGCATGGTTTCCGCAAATTGAATGGCAAACTTTACAATGTTATATCAACTCTATTCTTCACGTTAAGCAAAACTGACCTTTTGAAGAATTCGTATTGATTGCACTAAAGCAATCCAGTTTTAGTCTTGGCTGTACTGGATTTGCAATTATACTTAGAAGAGAAATTATTGACTGTATGTTGCTACTAGACTGAAATGAGATTTTGCAGCAGGTGAAACAAATATACAACTCCACCACTTACGGTATGTGTTATATTAAGACTACTGTTTTTATTGCCGACGATCAATGAAAGTAGATTTAATGGTCATGCTAACTAGGGATGTAGCGAACGTTGGAAAAAAAGTTCGCGAACATATTCGCGAACTTGCGCAAAAATGCGAGCGGTTCGCGAACCCCATAGACTTCAATGGGAAGGCGAACTTTAACATCTAAAAAAGACATTTCTGGCCAGAAAAATGATTTTAAAGTTGTTTAAAGGGTGCAACGACCTGGACAGTGGCATGCCAGAGGGGGATCAAGGGCAAAAATGTATCTGAAAAATCTGCCTGTGTGTGCTTGGAAGAGATAGTGTAGGGGGAGAGCTGTTAGTGATTTCAGGGACAGATGATAGTAAGTTTGCTGGCTAGTAATCTGCTTGATACTGCTCTGTATTGGAGGGACAGAAGTCTGCAGGGATTTGAGGGACATTTTAGCTTAGGTAGCTTTGCTGGCTAGTAATCTACTGTTCTCTTTAAACAACTGCCATACGTTGCCCTTGTAGGCATTGTTTGCCCAGTTTTTTTGGACGCAGCCACTGAAGCACAGTTGCCAGAAAAAATATGCCATATAAATGCTGAAAATAGTCATTTTTCGCCATACGTTGACCTTGTAGACATTGTTTGCCCAGTTTTTTTTGGACGCAGCCACTGAAGCACAGTTGCCAGAAAAAATATGCCATATAAATGCTGAAAATAGTAATTTTTCGCCATACGTTGACCTTGTAGACATTGTTTGCCCAGTTTTTTTGGACGCAGCCACTGAAGCACAGTTGCCAGAAAAAATATGCCATATAAATGCTGAAAATAGTCATTTTTTGCCATATACGTTGAGTCAACGTATGGCAAAAAATGACTATTTTCAGCATTTATGTGGCATATTTTTTCTGGCCTCTGTGCTTCAGTGGCTGCGGCCAAAAAAACTGGGCAAACAATGCCTACAAGGTCAACGTCGTTGACCTTGTAGGCATTGTTTGCCCAGTTTTTTTGGCCGCAGCCACTGAAGCACAGAGGCCAGAAAAAATATGCCATATAAATGCCGAAAATAGTCATTTTTTTGGTCGCAGCCACTGAAGCACAGTTGCCAGAAAAATTATGCCATATAAATGCTGAAAATATAAATTTTTTTGGTTGCAGCCACTGAAGCACAGAGGCCAGAAAAATTATGCCATATAAATGCAGAAAATATGCATTTTTTTGGTCGCAGCCACTGAAGCACAGTTGACAGAAAAATTATGCCATATAAATGCTGAAAATATAAATTTTTTTGGTTGCAGCCACTGAAGCACAGAGGCCAGAAAAATTATGCCATATAAATGGAGAAAATATGCATTTTTTTGGTTGCAGCCACTGAAGCACAGAGGCTAGAAAAATTATGCCATATAAATGGAGAAAATATGCATTTTTTTGGTTGCAGCCACTGAAGCACAGAGGCTAGAAAAATTATGCCATATAAATGGAGAAAATATGCATTTTTTTGGTTGCAGCCACTGAAGCACAGAGGCCAGAAAAATTATGCCATATAAATGCAGAAAATATGCATTTTTTTGGTTGCAGCCACTGAAGCACAGAGGCTAGAAAAATTATGCCATATAAATGGACAAAATATGCATTTTTTTGGTTGCAGCCACTGAAGCACAGAGGCCAGAAAAATTATGCCATATAAATGCAGAAAATATGCATTTTTTTGGTTGCAGCCACTGAAGCACAGAGGCTAGAAAAATTATGCCATATAAATGGACAAAATATGCATTTTTTTGGTTGCAGCCACTGAAGCACAGAGGCCAGAAAAATTATGCCATATAAATGCAGAAAATATGCATTTTTTTGGACGCAGCCACTGAAGCACAGTTGCCAGAAAAAATATGCCATATAAATGCTGAAAATAGTAATTTTTCGCCATACGTTGACCTTGTAGACATTGTTTGCCCCGTTTTTTTGGACGCAGCCACTGAAGCACAGAGGCCAGAAAAAATTAAACCAGTAGGGTTTGCACCCTAGTTTGTAACGGTGGCGGAGGGAGGAGGACGCTAAAGGACAGCTGTGTGTGGAGTCATGAGGCTTGAAGAGAAGGACAGCTGCATAGAAGTCAGAACAAGTCTTCCGGCGTGCAGTAACCCTCCGAGATCCACCCCTCATTCATTTTAATAAAGGTCAGGTAATCGACACTTTTGTGACCTAGGCGAGTTCTCTTCTCAGTTACAATCCCTCCTGCTGCACTGAAGGTCCTTTCTGAGAGCACACTTGAGGCTGGGCAAGACAAGAGGTTCATGGCAAATTGTGACAGCTCTGGCCACAGATCAAGCCTGCGCACCCAGTAGTCCAGGGGTTCATCGCTCCTCAGAGTGTCGATATCTGCAGTTAATGCCAGGTAGTCCGCTACCTGCCGGTCGAGGCGTTCTTTGAGGGTGGATCCAGAAGGGTTGTGGCGCTGCCTTGGACAGAAAAACATTTGCATGTCTGATGTTACAGACCGGCCAAAGGGCTTTGTCCTTGCAGGTGTGCTCGTGGCAGGATTACTGGCACCTCTGCCCCTGGAATGTTGATGAGTTCCTGAAGTGACATCACCCTTAAAAGCATTGTACAACATGTTTTGCAGGCTGGTTTGTAAATGCCGCATCTTTTCGGACTTGTGGTATGTTGGTAACATTTCTGCCACTTTATGCTTGTACCGAGGGTCTAGTAGCGTTGCGACCCAGTACAGGTCCTTCTCCTTAAGCCTCTTGATACGGGGGTCCTTCAACAGGCATGCCAGCATGAAAGACCCCATTCTCACAAGGTTGGATGCAGAGCTATCCATCTCCGCTTCCTCATTATCAAGGACTGCATCATCCACGGTCTCCTCCCCCCAGCCACGTACAAGACCAGGGGTCCCCAAAAGGTCACCACTAGCCCCCTGGGAAGCCTGCTCCTGTTGGTCCTCCTCCTCCTCCTCCACAAAGCCACCTTCCTCCTCTGACTCCACTTCTGGCACCTCTCCCTGCGTTGCAGCAGGTGCCTGGGTTCGTTCTGGTGATTGCGACCATAAATCGTGCGCTTCCAGCTCCTCGTCACGCTGGTCTACAGCCTCATCTGTCACTCGTCGCACGGCACGCTCCAGGAAGAAAGCGAAGGGTATTAGGTCGCTGATGGTGCCTTCGGTGCGACTGACCATATTTGTCACCTCTTCAAAAGGTCGCATGAGCCTGCAGGCATCGCGCATAAGCACCCAGTAACGGGGGAAAAAAATCCCCAGCTCTGCAGATCCAGTCCTACCACCCAGTTCAAAAAGGTACTCGTTGACGGCCCTTTGTTGTTGCAGCAGACGTTCCAACATAAGGAGCGTTGAATTCCAGCGAGTCTGGCTGTCAGAAATCAAACGCCTGACTGGCATGTTGTAGCGCTGCTGAATGTCAGCAAGGCGTGCCATGGCTGTGTAGGAACGTCTGAAATGGGCCGACACCTTTCTGGACTGGGTGAGAACGTCCTGGAATCCTGGGTACTTGGAGACAAAACGTTGGACTATTAAATTTAACACATGTGCCATGCAGGGCACATGTGTTAAATTTCCCAGTCTCAACGCTGCCAACAGATTGCTTCCATTGTCACACACCACTTTTCCGATCTGCAGTTGGTGTGGGGTCAGCCACCGATCGGCCTGTGACTGCAGAGATGACAGGAGTACAGATCCGGTATGGTTTTTGCTTTCCAGGCACGTCATCCCCAAGACAGCGTGACAACGGCGTACCTGGCATGTCGAATAGCCTAGGGGGAGCTGGGGGTGCACAGGTGTGGAGGAGGAGAAGGAGGACCCAGCAGCAGAGTAAGAAGAAGAAGAGGAAGAAGACGAGGTAGAGAGCGATGGAGGAGTAGAGGTGGTGGCAGAACCGCGTGCAATCCGTGGCGGTGACACCAACTCCACTGTTGTTGTTGTTGTTGAGCTACCCATTCCCTGCTTCCCATTCCCAGCCATTACCAAGTTCACCCAGTGGGCAGTGTAGGTGACATACCTGCCCTGACCATGCTTGGAGGACCATGCGTCAGTAGTCATATGGACCTTTGGCCCAACACTAAGTGACAGAGATGCGGTAACTTGGCTCTGCACATGTTGGTACAGGTGTGGTATTCCCTTTTTAGAAAAAAAATTGCGGCTGGGTACCTTCCACTGCGGTGTCCCAATTGCTACAAATTTGCGGAAGGCCTCAGAGTCCACCAGCTGGTATGGTAAAAGCTGGCGGGCTAAGAGTGCAGACAAGCCAGCTGTCAGACGCCGGGCAAGGGGGTGACAGTCAGACATTGGCTTCTTACGCTCAAACATGGCCTTCACAGAAACTTGGCTGGTGGCAGATGACTGGGAATGGGAACAGGTGGTCAAGGTGGAAGGCGGAGTGGAGGGTGGTTCAGATGGGTCAAGGAGAGCAGAGGTAGAGCAGTAAGATGCTGGACCAGAAGGAGTGTGGCTTTTAGTTTGCCTGTTGCCTTTGAGGTGTTGCTCCCAAAGTGCTTTGTGCTTGCCGCTCATGTGCCTTCGCATAGAAGTTGTACCTATGTGGCTGTTGGGCTTACCAAGGCTCAGTTTCTGACTGCACTCATTGCAAATTACAATGCTTTTGTCAGAGGCACACACATTAAAAAAATGCCACACTGCTGACTTTTTGGAAGTCTGCGATCTGGCGGTAACAGTAGAAGTTGGCGGCATTGGCGGCAATGGCGGGTGCGTTGGCCGGCTGAACACAGGTGCCGATACATGTTGTTGCCCTACTGATCCCTGCGGGCTGGCCTCCCTGCTTCTTCTAAGTCTTATTCTCCTACTGCCTCTCTGACTCTCCGTCTCTCCATCTGAACTACCCTCCTCTTGCTCTCTTCTACTAGGCACCCACAAAACATCAATCTCCTCATCATCATTCTCCTCAGATGCATCAATTTCTTCTGACACATCACAGAAGGAAGCAGCAGCGGGGACCTCCTCCTCCTCCTCATCACTCATCATTATGTCCATCTCTGTCGTGTTCTCTGCCAGAATTAAATCTGGTGTAACGTCCTCATCTCCTTCATCTTCTTCTGCCAATAATGGTTGCGCATTACTCAGTTCAAGAAACTCATGGGAAAATAACTCCTCTGACTCCAGTGAAGAAGGGGCACCGGTGGTGGAGGAAGTGTTACGTGGGGTGGCCATAGCAGTGGAGGATGAGGAGGATGTTGTGGTAAAGTTAGAAACGGTAGAGGATGGGGTGTGCTGTGTAAGCCAGTCAACTACCTCTTCAGCATTTTGGGAGTTCAGGGTCATTGGCTTTTTAAAACTGGGCAATTTGCTAGGGCCACAGGATTGCATAGCAGCACGACCCCTAGCACGGCCTCTGCGTGGCGGCCTGCCTTTGCCTGGCATTATTTTTAAAAAAACAACAACAACAAAAACTCAGTTGGTTTTTCTGGAAACGATAATACACACAGCTAGATGGCAGTTTGAAGAAAACAGTGTGCAAATAATGCCTACAAGATCAACGTATACACTACTACAGCGGTGGATACGGATTACGTAAAATATATGAATGCTGCTTGAAAAAAAGTAACTCAAGTGGTTTTTCTAGAGACGATAATATTATCAATATTTAGACAAAATGTGAACAAGCTCACACAGCTAGATGGCGGTTTGAAGAAAACACTGTGCAAATAATGCCTACAAGGTCAACGTATACACAGCGGTGGATACGGATTACGTAAAATATATGAATGCTGCTTGAAAAAAAGTAACTCAAGTGGTTTTTCTAGAGACGATAATATTATCAATATTTAGACAAAATGTGAACAAGCTCACACAGCTAGATGGCGGTTTGAAGAAAACACTGTGCAAATAATGCCTACAAGGTCAACGTATACACAGCGGTGGATACGGATTACGTAAAATATATGAATGCTGCTTGAAAAAAAGTAACTCAAGTGGTTTTTCTAGAGACGATAATATTATCAATATTTAGACAAAATGTGAACAAGCTCACACAGCTAGATGGCGGTTTGAAGAAAACACTGTGCAAATACTGCCCACAAGATCAACGTATACACTACTACAGCGGTGGATACGGATCTCGTAAAATTTATTATGGCTGCTTGAAAAAAGTCACTCCGGTGTTTTTTCTGGAGACGGTAATATTATGGATATTTAGACAGAATGTGAACAAGGTCACACAGCTAGATGCCAGTTGGTTGAATAACACACTGGGCAAAAAATGCCTACAGGGCAAATAATGCCTAAAAGGTCAACTTATACACTACTACAGCGATGGATACGGATTACGTAAAATATATTATGGCTGCTTGAAAAAAGTCACTCCGGTGTTTTTTCTGGAGACGGTAATATTATGGATATTTAGACAGAATGTGAACAAGGTCACACAGCTAGATAGCAGTTGGTTGAATAACACACTGGGCAAAAAATGCCTACAGGGCAAATAATGCCTAAAAGGTCAACTTATACACTACTACAGCGGTAGTAAAATAAAAAAAAGTTAAATAAAAAAAGAATGAATATTAAAAAAAAAAAAATTAAAGTTGGTGCTGCTGAACTACTAGGAGCAGCAGATTAGCACACCAGTCCCACTCCCCAACACTGCTAGACTAATAGCACTGGGCTCTTATAGTAGTAGTAGTAGTAGTAGTAGTAGTAGTAGTAAAACAACAAAAAAATAAAAGCAGTCCTTACAAGGACTATTGCTATTGCAGCAGTCAGCAGATGAGATCAGAAGCAGGACAGCTGCCCACTGCAGCTACATACAGAGCACTGCAGTAGAAGGTAGATTACTAGCCAGCAAAGCTACCTAAGCTTAAATGTCCCTCAAACCCCTGCAGACTTCTGTCCCTCCAATAACAGAGCAGTATCAAAACGATTACTAGCCAGCAAACTTTCAACTGTCCCTGAAATCACTAACAGGCAGCAGCTCTCTCCCTACACTATCTCTTCAGCACACACAGGCAGAGTGAAAAAAAGCTGCAGGGCTTCGGTTTTTATAGGGAAGGGGAGTGGTCCAGGGGAGAGCTTCCTGATTGGCTGCCATGTACCTGCTGGTCTGGGGTGAGAGGGCAAAAAAAAGCGCCAACAATGGCGAACCCAAAATGGCGAACGTCGCGCGACGTTCGCGAACTTCCGGCGAGCGCGAACACCCGATGTTCGCGCGAACAAGTTCGCCGGCGAACAGTTTGCGCCATCTCTAATGCTAACAGACAGTTGATTAACTCAAATCAAATTAATTGAGGTGAGCAACAATAAAATGTATTATCTTCAAATTACAATTAACAAGCACAATGTAATGTTTAAAAGAAAAACATTTAATATGATAGGGAAATAGAGATTTATTGAAAAATATTTGATGATCTCTGACTTTGATCTTTTTTACCATATTATTCTGCTCTTCATTTTCCAGTTTTAGTTCTGCTGCTACTGCAAGTCCATAAGGAAACCCCTGACCCCCCAATAAAATGTAGTAATAGAAAATAGCTCTGAATGAAGAAAAGGAGACTGTTCTACATAAAAACAGGCAAATGGTGATGAACATACGGTTGTTCCACCAAGTGATTGCTAATAATAAGTTCATTGGGGTGACTTTATAAAGCTCATGTTGGTACAACTCACATTTCATACATAGTTTATGCTGTAGTTGTTTGTGAAAACATCTTGAAATTAAACTGTGGTTGTTTTTGCATTTTTTTTGAGTTGTACTGTTTGAATAAAGCCAGCGGCAGTATTAGAGGGTTCATGCCTAAATTTAGAATGTGTGTGGAGGTACTGCCAATTATCCATTCAACAATTAATCTTCTTTAGTTTCTTTCATCTATAAAAAGAATCAGTAGGGACAGAAAGAATGAAAGACAAGAAAACAGAGAGGAAGAGAATAGAAGGTCAAACCACATATGTAATAAAGGACAATTAGTTTGCCTAGAAGCAGTAACCCACAGCAACCAAGAAGATGCAGTATGTGTTTAAGCAGGTGACCAGGAAATGCTACATGCTGATTGGTTGCTAGGGGTTATTACACCTGGGTAAAGTTAGAGCATTTTATTAAATAACAACACAATTGATAAATAGAGAAAATCAATGTTAAAAATAATATAACTAATATAATTATTTTAACTGATTAAAAATGAACACAAATTCTAAGTACAACGTGCTAAATCACTATAACACATGCAAATCATTATGCAAAATGAAGAATTTACCCATTGCAGTGAACATTAGTGATGAGCGAAATCAATGAAAATGTGCTAAAAATGCAATTGAATCATGAATTTGCTCTTTATGGTGACAAGAATAGTGAGCTGTTGGCATTCTTAACTAGAGACCAATATAGTAGACCAGCCATTCATTTATGCGCTTACACAGAATGCTAATCACCAACCCACTTGTTATTAACCAAAGTCTTTCAGAATACCAAGCTGCATACCTCTAAATTGACAAAACCTCTGAAATCATAAACTATCTGAAACAACTAGACATTCCCAATATTTTTCTAGAACAAAGGACTTTGCTAGATACTCCAATTCAGGCGCAAGAAGTTTGAGAATCTAGAAGCCTCTTTAACCCCATGCAAGACCCCAGGCCCAGACAGGATCCCCAATATGTGGTATACCACATATGCTACACTTTTCACCCTGTACTTTACGACATCTTTAACCAAGCCCTGACTACATATCTACAACCTTCTACCTTCAGAGAAGCCTCAATAATAGTAATTCTAAAACTGGGGAAAAGTCCATTATCCCATAATTCCTACTGCCTCATTTCACATCAATTTGGATTCAAAAATATTAAAGTACTAGCAAGGCACCTAAGCTATTTTATAACATCTATAGTAGTTCCAGACCAAGTAGGATTTATGTCCCACAATGCGGCTGAGCGTAACTTTAGGAGACTCTACATTAATTTAATGATTACACATGACAACCCAGGTACCAGAGTCTTGCCTCTCTATATATAATGAGAAGGCATTCAAATCTGTTGAGTGGGCATAACTCTTGGAAACGTTGAGAATGCTTGGCTTTCACAAACATTTTCTAACCTGGATACAAGCTGTATATACTAAACCCACAGCTAGAATTATGTAAAAGCTAGAGCTATCTCCCCTTATTAAATTAACAAGAGGCACCCAGCAGGGGTATCATTTGTCATCAGGTCTCTTCACCCTGGCCATGGAACCCCTGGCATGTTTTATAGGAGCAAATTAGGCTCCTGGCTTTTGAGCTGGGGAACCTTAGGGAAAAAAATATCTCTATTTGCAGATGACACTTACATGATCCAGGTCCCTCACTTTAAAGAGCTCTCTAATTAATTAACAACCACTCTGGTCTTAAGTTGAATTGGAATAAGTTATCTTTATTGCCTCAAGACCCCCAGGCCATGGAAGTCATTGACCCCTTGTTCCCGCTGGTCCAGGTAAATACAATAAAATATCTAGCAATATATCCACAAATTGGGAAGTTCAAGGAATTAATCATTGATCCAATAATGGCTCAATTTCAGAAAACAGTTGATAAATGGCTTAAACATCCACTATCATGGATTCTGATTGGCAGACAGTGGCGTAACTAGACCCCTTAGGGCCCTGGTACAGAAATTGACAACTGGCCCCATTAACCCAGTTGTCTTGACCCAGAAATCTGACATGTGCCTAGACATATTGTCAGTTTCCCAGGTGCCCCAGTCATGTGACTTGTGCTCTGATCACTTCAGTCACTCTTTACTGCTGTACTGCGTTGGACTAAGTACTAAGTTGGAGTGATATCACCCCCCCAGCAGCCTAACAACAGAACAATGGGAAGGTAATGAGATAGCAGCTCCCTAACACAAGATAACATCTGCCTGGTAGATCTAAGAACAGCACTTAATAGTAAAATCCAGGTCCCACTGAGACACATTCAGTTACATTGAGTAGGAGAAACAATAGCCTGTCAGAAAGCAGTTCCATCCTAGTGCTGGCTCTTTCTGAAAGCACATGGCCAGCAAAATGACCTGAGATTGCTGCCTACATACCAATATTACAACTAAAAAAATACACTTGCTTGTTAAGGAATGAAATTTTATATTGTAGAGTGAATTATTTGCAGTGTAATTAATGAAAAACTATATCATAAAAATCATTACAGAATCCCTTTAAGGAATACATCATGATGTCCTGCTAATGATACAGTACCTATATTTATGGGATTAAGGTTTCACTACGGAAAAACTGCATTGTCTAACAGCACTTTTCTGAAGTCCTGGTTGACATGAAAAGGGTTAAGATTAGTTTTTCCCCAATCTGGTCGCTAGGGTCCAAATTACCTTAGCAATAATGCATTGATTTGAATACGAGACTGGAATATGAATAAGAGCAACCCAAACAGAAAAACAAGTAATAAAAAGTAGCAATAACGATAAATGTGTAGCTTTACAGAGAGAGCATTTGGAGGTCAGTGTCCCTCATTTGAAAGCTGAAAAAAATCACAAGAAAAAGGCAAATAATTAAAAAACTGTAAAACATGAATAATGAAGACCAATTGAAAAGTTGCTTAGAAATTGCCATTCTATAACATAATAAAAGTTAATGTAAAGGTGAACCATCTCTTTAAGTAAAACGTAATATACAAAGTGAGTTGTGAAATATTCCCAGTAGGAGATTTTACAGTGGGAGTGGGTACAGCTGTACTTGATGGTTGCAGTGACAATAACAAAACATATGATGGGCTAATGGGCTCACCGTGACTAAAAAGTATAACTAATAATAAAACTACCCACTAACAAAGTCAGAGAAAGTAAACATAGGGGATGAATGGGCGCATAAGCATTTTCAGTGTGTCATTTGGGCTGTAGCACAGAGCTGTACCTGTTACAGGAGATGTGGTTTTGCCGTTTTGGAGATCGGTTTTGTGCGTATGCGCCCGAAGCTGCGCATAAGTACTGCAGCAGGCTTGGGCCTGAGCTGCTACTTAGCTGCTTATCTTTGGAACGGACTGGGGGAGGAGGAGGATGCGGCGGGGTTGCATGATCCGTAGGACTTTCCTTTGCTATGGGGGCTCTGGCTGGATTTGGGCAAATTGTTACTTGGCCACGTTGCTCCCTGGTCTCTACCTCCACAGCAGCTGCCAGAGGGAAGGACAGGACAGGGCCTGCCCAAACCAGGAGGAGTTAGAACCGGGAAAGAACTGTTCGCGCAGACAAGTGCGCTCCAACTGTGACGTCACACGCAATGCATCGCCAGTGACATCACATGCATCACTTAGAACCCGGTGATCTGGATAACTTTTACTCCGCTCCTGGGTTGTGGGCCCCACCGGGGGTGCAGGGGCAAGGACCCTGGTGCCGCAGCACCCTTTACACCCCCGGTAGTTCCGCCACTGTTGGCAGAATACATTTTTTTAAATTAAGTTCCTTCCCAAATTTCTATACCTAATCGGAGAGTCACCTTCCTGGATCCCCCTACATTTTTTAAGCAACTCTGAAGTCACCTAAATAAACTGTATTGGTCCCCAGGGCCAACAAGGGTAAAATACAGTGCCGTAATCTCTCCACTACCTAATAATAGACTAGCAGCACCAAACATGTTAGGTTACTTCTTAGCCTCCTGGGTGGCACCCTCAGATTGTGAGTCAACCCTCATTCTGAAAATCCAGTGATATTGCCAGAAGCTCAAATACTAGGCTCCTTGGAGGGTTTGAGGAATGTAATATTAATATTTTTGTGACTAACTACACCCAAATGGTGTTAAAGCTGTGATAGATTAGAGAAAACCCCACTGGTATATCCCCCCATACTCCACTTTGGTACAACTCCACCTCCCATAGCTTATTACAGTTCCAGACTCCCAGCTTTAGGCACAATACAATGTCAAATATATTGGTGATATTTACATAGACAACTAAAGGACAAATTTAACCTTCCCAAAAGGAAGTCTATGATTAAGTGCCCCTTAGGCATAAAACGCGTAGGGCTATTTTTAGTTTAATGCTTTTTCTTTAAATAAACTTATTTTTAAATGCACCACTTTCTTGTTAGTCCAGTATTGTGCCAGCCTCCATCATTTTTCCAATGACACTTCCAAACAAGATGCTATTTTGCTATATACAAATGAGACATGCTTTTACCCAACAATTTGACCTAAGTTTAAACCTCCTCACTAGAGGACCAACTTCAGAAAGAACAACTAAGAAATGCTATCTACAACCAAATTAATTTAGGCAAGCAAGTTACTAGACAAGAACTGTACAGGAAATGGGCCACTAACATTCCTCACCTTACGATGGAACAATAGAAAACAATACTTGCTTATTCCTTACACCCTTTAATAAGATCCAGACACAGGCTTCTACAGTTCAAATATCTACATGGGGCCTACTACACACCCTATATCCTGCACAAAATAAATTCTCCATTTTCAGATTTGTATAATAGGTGCAAGAGTGCCACTGCTGACTTCTACCACATGGCTTGGAACTGCCACCAAATTCAAATTTTCTGGACAGAAATCACCTCATACCTTTCTCAGCTAATGGTGCTACCAGTAGAATTCCACCCACAGTCCTGCTTCTATACTTTCTAATAGCTACAGCAACATAAAAGACAGAGAGAACACTGCTCACCTTTTTGCTGTTTCACGCAAAAAAAGTCATAGCCATCAAATGGCAAGATGAGCACCCGCCTACGGTCAATTTCTGGATAAGTCTAGTAGAGCAAACACTTCCTGTTTTAGAGCAAATTTACACTGCAAAAGGGACTGCCCCTCCAAACTCACCAAAATTTGGACTCTCTGGGTCCTATGAAATGAATCCTACACTAACAGAAAGCAAAACACATCTTACCATTCTCTGGACTGGTTCAACCATGGACAACACTGGGAAGAGTTAAAAACATAAATACTGCTCAGGACCTCTATTAGGGGGACACATATATAATGTGATATAAGAGACATATACAGGCTTACTATTGCCTTAAAATCTACCCAAAGGTTTGTGAACAAGACCTTTTAGCTTCAATTGTTTCCTAACAACCACCACTGTCTCCCCCACTATATCTTCTCTATACTCTAACCCTCCTTCTCTGCTTTTTTCCTATTCTCTCCTTTTTTCCTATTCTCTCTCTCTCTCTCTCTCTCTCTCTCTCTCTCTCTCTCTCTCTCTCTCTCTCTCTCTCTCTCTCTCTCTCTCTCTCTCTCTCTCTCTCTCTCTCTCTCTCTCTCTCTCTCTCTCTCTCTCTCTCGCAAATTCACTAAGATTCGTAGTTGCGCCAGGCGTAACTTCGCCAGGCGTAGTTTCGCCAGCGCTTCGCAAATTCACTAAAATCCGAAGTTGCTCTCAGGGGTAGTGTAAGGTTGTGACGTTGCACTAGCGTTGATTCGCTAAGTAAAGCGAAGTTACGATAGCGAAGGCTAATTTGCATACGGTGCCAAATTCAAATTTCAATGGAGGAATACGTATCAGCACTACAAATGGCTAGAAAAGCTTCAAAACATCAAATAATTTTATTTTGCCCTACACATGTGCCCACTGTCTAGGTAAGTTGCCATGAGTCAGGAGATGTAGGGGGGAAGGAGGGGAGCCCCACAATTTTTTGATCTTTTTCAGCCTATCACCCATAATGTAGAAAACACGCCAGCGTTTTTTTGGGACTTAGAAAAAATTTTGACTTTTTTTGAAGCAATCCCTATCTACTCTATTGCGCTTCGCCTGGTCTGAGGTGGCGAAGGAAATCTAGCGTAAAAGGTAGCGTTCAGTACACTGTTGCGTGAATTTGCGTAGTTACGTCGCTAGCGAAACGTTGCCAGGCGTAAGGGTGCGAAGTAACACTAGCGAAACTACGCCAGCATTCGTTAGTGAATTTGCGCAGTAACGAAAATGCCAAACGCTAGCGAAGTAACGCTAGCGTTCGGCGCTTAGTGAATTTGTCTCTCTCTCTCTCTCTCTCTCTCTCTCTCTCTCTCTCTCTCTCTCTCTCTCTCCCTCTCTCTCCCTCTCTCTCTCGATACAGTTCTGTGGAAACATTTATGGTTTTGCTTCACTTTACTTTCTCACAAATCAGTGCTAGTATTTTTCCATGCAGACAACTGCATTCAGTACAGTACATAATTAATGGAAAATGAATTTTGGCCAACCTGACTTGGAGAATTTCTGGCCTGTTCAATGGGGTGAAAGAATTATTTTTTTTGTATGAAGGATAGTTGTAGCTTAGCAGAAAGGAGATTCTCTAACAAGGTAGGGCAATGTACAGGTTATTTGAGAGCTCATTTTGCAGCAGTTTCTCAAACTCTTATGTGAAGCAAAACACCCAACTCACATTTCTGACTGAGTAGAAAATGAAATATTCTGTCACCCAGATTTCACATAACATTTAGTAAGGAGTGGATAGTACCTTTTTTATCATTAAATTAATGGGTGTTAAAGGGTAATTTTTTTTTTAAAGTTACTGAAGATATAACAAGTGTCCAGGAACAGGAAAAAAATTTAACAAATGGCACAAATAGACCAGAGAACTCTCTGACGTGTCCTTAATTGGATACTGTCAGTAGTACTTGTCAAACACAGGGGAAAGTGTGCATGCTGAACTGAATCCTGCTGACATAGACAGGGGTAGTCAGAATTGGAGAAAATACAAAGTGCTTTTAAGATGACATTGAAAGGAATTTAGATAAGTACTTGTAACAACAGTCAAAAAACACGATAGCAATGGAGGCTTTAGTTGAAGTACAGCTGAATGCACCTTTATTAAAGCTTATCAGTCTCTAGACAGCAACAAACCCATATCCTAGGTTTCTGCTTGTTCCTCTGCATAAAATGTCAAGCGAATCTCACTTTTTTAAGCACCTAATGCCTCACTATTGTTAAACACATATCTCTGATGTGAATTAGAATTTCTATTGACTCATTTACATTGTTATTAGCCTTACATTAATATTAAAAGGTCATAGAACTAATCATAGAAGACCTAACTTCTGGGGATATTTTTCATGTTAAAGACCTTTAACATTTACATTTTTAGCTATTTATTACATTACATTTAATTCCTTCAGAGGAAAACGGAAGAGTAAAAAAACATTTTCACAAAAGTAAACCGTATATATTGGGCCTAGTGTAACTAAAAAACACCATATAGTTTAGTTTAGTATATATATATATATATATATATATATATATATATATATATATATATATATATATATATATATATAGCAGCTTTTCAAAATGGACCAGCACTCCAGTTTGTTCAATCAAACGTGAATATTTATTTGAATAATCACTCTCGTGTCCAACGTTTCGGCCCACATCTGGGCCTTTATCAAGGATAAAGGCCCAGATGTGGGCCGAAACGTTGGACACGAGAGTGATTATTCAAATAAATATTCACGTTTGATTGAACAAACTGGAGTGCTGGTCCATTTTGAAAAGCTGCATAATATCATTTGACTGGGCACCCACTACGAACTGAGAGGGTTAAAGTGCAGGTACTTTCTGAACTATAGTCTTAATCAATAATTCATTATATCACCCCTAATGTAAACCCTTTGAAGCAAATGGGACACATACAGCAAATTTAGGATATTTTTGAGCGTGAGCAAGATCTTTAGTTAAGAATTACAAGGTTAACTACACATTCACAGTCTTCTCTTAAACTGTGCTGTCTGTACAAGTATGTGCTCTGTTATCTGAAATGCTTTAACCTACAGTACTGAAATTTCCCTTAGGCTCCTGTTTAAACAACCCATCCATATTTTTTGTTTTTTATAATATTATGACAGAAGCTTCCAAGAATGTATATTGAAGGTAAAACAATTAAGTTTCTTTATGTTTATACCTTTATGGAAAGACCTTTATCTGGAAACCCCCAGACTATGGATAATAGATCCCATATTTGTATATAGATTTTTCTTTTAATTCAAGGTAAACAAGAACTCAATATTTCCAGGAGAAATTTTATATCATCCAAAATAATACATGTGGCATAACCAATTACACACTGGTTTTTAAATCACATTTGATTATTTGGCACATTCTGCCATGGGTTTGGGCATGGAAAAGGTTAACATATTCTTTCTCTTGCTCCTGCAGCCTCAAGCTCAGAAAATTCTTTGGAAGGCAGCCAACCAATCTCTCCTTCCTATTAAAGCTCTGATTCCATCTGCTTCAGCAGTGCAATATATATTCCACTTCAGGTCAAAAGCAGAGAGCCAGCAGTATTAACATTACACTAATCTGTAAAGACATTTTCACTAGGCTAGATAGGCTAATATTACACAGAGATTTAAAAGCTTCAAGGATAAAGAACAGCAGTAATTGTCACAGAGAAAATTTGATAAGTCTCTCAAATGACAATAGATTTGTTCTTGTCAAAAACAAATTCAGAAAAAAAATATAAAGCTTGTAACGCAGATGAATCATATGGAAAGAAATACATATTTCAGTTTATTCAACCGCTAATATCAGTTTTCAAATTAAATGACCTTGTGCTCACGTCTGGTGTCCATAAATAACAGAGCTCTGCTTAAGGATGTGAAAACACTAGAACATGCCAAAGCTCACAATGCAGGGAGAACACTGTAAATATAATCTCTTTTTAATAAGGAATACATTGGTCGTAATTTACTCAACGAGCTAAAACGCAAGGGAAACTAAACTGAAACGCATTATTAATATTCTTTTCTGAAAAATACAGTATAACGATTTCCATTGGCTAACGGCATTTTTAATTAAAAGCAATAAAAAAATATGGCTGTAAGCTTTTATGAAAGAGTTGCCTCATGTCATTTGCAGTATTCCAAAAGGCAAATTATGCTTAAACAAACTGTATATATTCTCTGCTAACTGCTCTCAGATATGCTAATTAGGTGCTACAATTCAAAGGCAAAAGATTAGTTTATTGTGTAGCACATATTTCTAGGCATGCACTTATTTCCATTTAGATGTGTAAAAAAAATTAGAAACGGCTACATTCTCCAACCCCCAGGCATAGAATAAACCATTAAGAAACTACATCTTGAAAGCTATCAAGTATAAAAATTCAATTTTGGTTGCTTAATTTTCTTTCCAGCTGCAAAGAAAAATATATTTGGCCCCTAATGAACCATCTGAAAATGTAGTGAATTAGGAAGCAGATCATCATATTAATTCAGCATGGTGTATTTGGAACTGCACACTTTTATATATATGTGAAGCTAAAATAAATATAATCGTAGAAAGATTAGCCTTGAGGCTTCCCCGCCTCCTACACCTCCACATTCATTTCATATCACACAAGCTGAGTAATGAAGTCAAATGCTGCATTACATTCTTATTACTTGTTAAACTTTTTTTTATTACAATGGTGAAATAAACCTGATCTTATTTCCTTGTTAATTGATCTTATTTTGCGTTCAGAAAGTACTATACCTTAATAAATGGAATTCTGTTGGGTTTTTTTTAAAATTCTGCCAGGTCTGCAGAGTCTGCAGTAAATTCACATAAAGCCTGCTGACTGCAATCCCCCTGCTCTTCCAAACACTTTACATTCTAAGCACTGCACTAAGCATCTGTCTGTGACAGGCAGCTTGTTCAATCTAGCAGATAACAAATATGCTGCAATGGCGGTTGAGCCTGGCCCTTCTACATGTTCACAAGCAATGGTGTCCTATTCCTCTGATTTAACAGGCTGCCAGCGAATATACAGAGCTGTAATTGCCTCAGTTATAAAACATCTTCACCTGTTATCCAAAGCTAAGCAGAATCAAAGCATGAATTATTAGCAGAGGCAGTTTACATGCCAGTATAATTTGATCCAAGCCTGCTGTTTTCAGAAGAAAGACAAATTGGGTTGCAGATATAGAATTTAAACAGAAATGGCTTTCGACAAAGGTTTACAAATGGAAACAAACATGCTGCAGTCATGGATAAGGAACATCATAGAAGTCATGCTAGCTAGCTAGCTGCTTCTAAAAATGTAGCTTCATGACTGAGATAAAATGATTTTTATCAGTCAATAGGTAAGACTTCTGTATATTAAGAAATATATGGACAAACAATCCCTGTTTTGTTTGAAAAGGAGAGTGTTTTCCACAAAATATCTTAAGGTCCTGTGATCTTTTGCTATATGAGTGTAGAGATGCTGTATGAGGTCAAAAGATGCAGGTATGACAATAAAGTAAAAATGGGGAGTAAAATGGTGACATTCTAAATCAAGTAAAAGAAAGTATAGAATAAGCCAGACCATGGATGACTTTAATGCAGTTGATCAGTTTGAATTTATTGCAAAACACAGAGAAACAATACCTGTTTGTTTATGGGAGCTTTTAAGTACAACATGTCTTATAGTCCTTTTAGATGTTGATATGAAGTATCTGTTTTCTGTCTGTGTGAATTATATGAACTAGTCATCGCCTGTTTTTTATTCTAAATATTTATTTAAAAAAAAATTATTTTAAAAAGACGCCTCTTTAAGACACAGTTCAGCACAGTCTTTTTGTCACCAATATAGATGATACCCTTGCAGTCGTCAATCCCACAAAACTAATGGCAAACCTATAACGCAATATTCTGGCAGGAACACCCTCACCTTTCACATCTGCCCAAGCACGATGGTCAGAATACATACCTACTTTATCCCAAGATGACTGGGATGAAGCCATTGAGCATATGTATAACCTCTTACCTTGATTCGAGACAGTCTAATACACTACAAACTTCATAAACTATATGTACAGATGAAGCCACTTGGATTTGTGAGTTAAATGCGTCATGACTCGAGGGTAATTGAAGAAACTGTGTTATCTTAAGTCATCTTAACTCATTTAATGCATTTAACCTTTTCATTAGCATACCAAAGCTCCATTGTTCACAATGGTGAATGCTTTAATTAGATGGGATGTTGTGACGCAGTTTTCTGTGTTAAATGAGATAAATGGGATATCTGTGTTTAGTTATTCTGTGTCAAACAGACAAACCAAAGTGGCTGTATCTGTAACCCCAGTCAAGCTTAAGCGCATTGAGAAAACTCCCCAAAACCATTGCCCTCGATGTAACACCCAACAAGCCAACTTCTACCACATGGTATGGGAAGGCCCGACCATAGCCTCCTATTGGACACAAATAATCCAAACTCTGGCCACTGAGTTGGGATCCCCAAGTATTGTGTCCCCCTCGTTCTGCTTATTAGGAATAATGGTCAATGTCCTCACCACCAACCAGGCCTGCTTGAGAACCAGGATGTTACTATACTATGCCAAAAAAAAAGGTGATAGTACACTGGATCCACCTACCAGAGACTCCTAGATCCACCTAGTTAACTCTAATATCCCCCTCATTAAGCTTACGTATGAGGCCAGAGGCAGTTACAAAAAATTGATAAAATCTGGAGTTCCTGGAGGGAAACTGGACTGGTAGCCTCAGTACTTGGCCTCTTGGAGAAGTCAGGACTGCCAATGCCCTTTGAGACCTACATGGGAATTAATAGACCTCCATACCTAATCAAACCTGACTTATAATTTGCTTCCTAGATTCAACTCAATGACCAAGATCGTATGTACTATATAACACACTGTATCTACTGCATACCTGAACTATATATAGGATGCTTTGTTTTTTTCATTCTTTCTGATTCACAGTATAATTTTGAATAAAAACAAATAAAAAGCTTCCTTTAAAAAAGTGTTTATTGAGGAGCACGTAACTTATTAATAGCACATTTTAATTTTGCCTCTAGTACAGGATGCGTGTAATGGTGCTGGTTCATCATGTGGATGGCCATGGGAGTTCATCCTTTACTTGGCTGTCATTGCACAAGAAGGCGCACCTGCAATATCATGGTGCATTGGGTGCCCTGTGCTTAACCTGTATTCAATGTCCACAGGAAAACCCAGCAGGTTGTTGACAATGAAATGTTGACAAAATAATGTCCATAAAAGGATATTTTTTCCATTTTTCTGTTCGTTAAACCCTTTTGATTACCTATGTTTCTATTTCACAAAGACACATTTTTAAGATAACATTCTTCTCTTTCCAAATTATTTGGATTGGTACTGTATATACCATTCCCAGCATGGTTAGGGATGAGTACATTTTTCACCTGATAATACAGATTTTTCGATGACATTTATATTTTTTCGAGAGTGGCTAAAATTATTCCTAATTGTCTTGCATTTTGTTTAATGGGTTAGAAAATGTGTTTTTCATGCAGGAAAAAACTTGAGACAAAAAATTGACTCCAATGCATTTGGTGCCGGAAAAAAATTGTTGAAAAAACACCCATTGACTCAAGTGCATTTAGCATGAGAAAAATATGTGAGTTGTCTTCAATGCACTTGGCAAAATTTAGCCATTTCACAAAATTTTACAGCAAAGCAAACCATAGGCATATACTCACAGCAGCAACATCATTAGCATACAGTTTATGCCTGCAGGGTCTGCAATGAGAACAAAGTAGCATATACAGAGGCACTCCCAGCTTTCATAATTTATACTAAGAGGAACTCAGCAATACCTTTCTAGTACCCGAGTCTGTGTTCTTAGTTCCCTACTTCTGCACAGTAGTGTACCCGGGAGCCCAGTACCAATAATACTCCTCAGTAGAGCTTCAGAGTACATGGCTAAATAGCCCTAATGTTTCTATCACTCCTAGAATGACCAACTAAAGAGTATGGCCTCCAACTTACTAGACCTGGTCTATCTAGGTTCCAGCAGACCATTCCTGCCTGATCAGGTAAGGGATGCTACAAAATAGCCCCTGAACATGTGTGCTCAGTCTATATGCCTTCACCTTTACAGTTTTCTGCCACAGTAGAGAACTGAAAAGGTCATACGTTGACCCAGTAAAAGGGCTGACTTCCCTTCTATGGCTAAGACCCAGCAGACAAAATGTCCCCAGGAAGTGTTGTGACACTCTCAAAAAGGAGTAAAAACGTACCAGATGGGAAATAAATAACATTTATTGAAACTATACATTTACAGTAGTGTTTGTAAATAGTGATAAGCAAATTTTTTCGCCAGCCATGGATTTGCAGAGAAATTCCACATTTTGCCATCTACAAACTTTCTTGGGCGAAATTGGGGCAAAAATTTGTCGCAACAAAAATAATTGGCGAGACAAAAATGTTGCCAAGACAAAAAAGTCACCATAAGAAGAAATGCCCATTGACTTTAATGCATCTGGACAAAAAAGTCTCAGAGACAAAAAAAAAAGTTGCAACAAGAAAAAACTCCCATAGACTTTAATGCATTTGGAGATTGAAAAATTGTTATTCGTAAAGAAAAAATTGTAATAAAATTTGTAAATAATTGTCACTTGTATACAGACTGATGAAAATATACTTTTAAAGCATGCCAGGCCAGGTTAATATAATTTACGTATATGTAGAATTATACATGTAAAAATCTGAATCTCAACCTATACAAATACAAACCTTAAAACTTGGGATAAAAAAGGTTCATTAAGGGGCACATTCACTAAGCTCGGGTGAATGAATAGAGGGAAAAAACTCAAATTTCGAGTAGTTTTTTGTGCTCTTCGACTATCAAATTGGCGTAAATTCGCCTGAGTAGAATGATTCGAATAGATTGAGCGAAAAAACGCTGCGACTATTCGCCCATTCGATAGTCGAAGTACTGTCTCTTTTAAAAATCATTTGACTGCCTACTTCGCCAGATTAAACCTATCAAATTGCTTTAAAAGCCTATGGGAAAGTCCCATAGGCTTCTTTTCTAAGTTTTTGTTGAATAAAAAGGCATTCGATCAAATGAAAATCCTTCGATCGAATATTCGATTGTGCGACTATTCACCGGGCGAATATTCGCCCATTCGACTATTCGCCAGCGCGTAAATTCACCCGAATTCCCTATTTGATTCTATTCCCCAGTCGAATTTCGAGGGATTTAACCCCTCGAAATTCGACCCTTGATACATGCCCCTAAGACTGATATACTTATACTTTGCTGACCAACTGAAATCATTTGCATGTCTAAGAAAAGAATTCAGTCTTGAAAAACCATTGCAAGTATTTACAAATACAATTAACTAACATCTCTTCCGCAGTCCAAAATAAGACCACTGTCTGAATTTGAAAATATATTCAGACATGGATTAGAAATTAGAAAAGGTCTGGTAAAGTTTTATTATCTTCTAATGAGGCCAATGATGCACTCCAAATTCCAGTAATGGTTAAATGGGAACAGTAATAATTGGTACCTAACCCCTCCAAAGCATCAAAAATACAGATATGTTTGCAGGCATTTTGATTGCTGGAAAAACAGGATGTGCCAATCTCTGTACAAATAATCAAAGAAGTTACGAATAAATTACAATATGAATAGGCGATTCCCAGAGACTTTGGGAAAAATTTATTTAAGAAGACTTTTTAAAGATTCTTTTAAAACACAGTGATATTAGAAGTTGTCTGTCTAACTTTGTTTTAACCGATAAAGGAGCTACTTATGATGTTTATTATAATTTCTTTTTATTTTCTGTTTATTTTGCAATTTCTTTGTCATAGATACTGTGAAAAATATTATACTGTTATGAGAAATGTAAGTTTAAAAAACATCAAATTATAGTACTAAAAAAAAAAGAAAATCTTAATCTCCAAACTCAGTTTTTCTTTATAATAGTTAATTTCACTAAACTGAATCTATCTATCTATCTATCTATCAACTATCATCTATTTATCTGTCTATCTACTTGTTTACTACGTCACTGTATATTTGTAGCTATCATCAATATGTCTAGCTGGAACATATTTTAAAAACAGATCAATATGGAAATGAGATTATGCACCACCAATTGTGTTACACTCAGATATGATATTTCATGCTTCAGAATGGTTTGTATTTGTTATTAAAGATTCACATATTTCTAGTGTATATTTTGCAGCATTTAACCTTATCTGGATCTGTTGGCGGTTGTATCTGGGTATAAAAATGTCTCTTAATTATTAAACTTTTTGTTAGCCCTGTGAGTGACATTAACTATTTTCTGTACTGAACTTTCTTTTTTGCAATATAGACATTTCATGGATATGTCCTTTGTGTCAGAGATAACTTATTGCCTTGAATAATTTTTAAAGAAAAGCTAATATAATTTCTTGTAGCAATGGTCCTATGACAGCAGCTGTTGCTCAATTACTCAACTGTTCGCTCTTCAGAAAACTTATTTTTTTGTAGTGCTAGACTGAATAAAGTAAAAGGTGCACAAATATCTCCATAGTGATTGAGGGCTGACTTTTTTCCTTGACATAAGAGCTTAGAAAAAGGATGCCTGTTTAATGATCTGTGACCATTTGCCACTGAGCAATGCACATCTGCCCATCGCTGAAGGAATTAATAGCTGCAACATTTGTTAGAGATATTTCTTAGACTTTACTGCTCTCAAGGGACTTTGAATCCAGGCAAACACTATATTGCTACTGCCTGTGCAGCAAAGTTATAGATAAGACAAACAATATACACTACTTAAATACACAGTGACAGTGTAGAATTCAAAATAAATCATATCCTGAATCATAAGGGATAATCATAGATTAAAAATCAGTTTTTAGTAAGTAAAGTCAAGTAATAATACATATTTACATTTACTTTATTTTAAATGAATATAAGCATCATTTCTAAGATAATACAGACCTGTAACACTTAGTTTAGTTAAAGGAGACTGCTCATATTATAAATGATAACACTGATGTAATCCGTACTAATGATGCTCTGTGGATAATACAGTTAACCTTTGCCTCATGTTGACAATTAAAAGATGAAACCCTTTATTTTAATGAGCTTGTCCAGAAAGATCAGGACAGGAATAAGGTATGGAATTCCTTAGAAGATGTGTGGATGTGGATTGTAGTTTCTATAATGTAGAGTGTGCATGTGGATATGTTTTAATATGTTTAGGTGTAACTTTGGGACTGGCACAGTGTAGCTGCATATGAGGCAACGATAATGAGCTGAATAAGTCCAGCTTTATAATTTATGATGGGTTTAGCCAGTTCAGTGGCATTTACCTTTACTTATATTTTCTTGACTTCAAAATGCTCCCACAATCTCCTTTGTATATGGCTAATAACCTTGATGATGGGTTCTTAAGAAATATTGGTCATCCTTTAACTTTATATCACTAATAATACCATCCACTGCTAAATATTCTTATTTATAAAAAATATACATCTTTTGTGAGTTATGTTTTATAGACATACACATGTGTAGCAGACTTGAATTATGCATCTGGCACATACAGTACACATCCACATTTTTTATCCTGCTATAAAGTTTCATACAAAGATTCATTCAATTCACATCTGCTAATCTATGCACAAATGTTGTAACAAGATGTATTTCTTTTGTCAACATTTCCAAGTCTTTTAAGTGCAGAATAAAAGCTTTGGAATGCATTTTCAATAAAACGTATAGTTAACTATATATAGGATTCAAAACACATTTAGAGACATTATGTTTGTATTCAGACATATAATACTATATACAGCATGTGCCTAGAGGGAGAACATCCTTTTTTGATGAGCAAGTAAGCTAGCAATATAGACAATGACAGACAGGGAGAATTTAATTAGTGTCAGGACAAATTGAGCTGAAAATCATCAGGGAAAGGATAGGCAAACTATGAGAATCCAGTAAAGAGACACAATGAACAAGAAGACATCAGTTAAAGAAATGTCAAGAGAATGGAGAAAGTGGCCTCTCAAATATAAAGAGAATAAAATAAAAATCATCCAAGATTGCACTTTTATTTTAGTCACAGATACATAATTCTCACCCACTACTGAGAGCATACATGAAATTATTGCAGTGCTTTTGGATTTAATATCAAAGAAACAATCACATTTATTTATGAATAGCCTGTAAACAAAGTTGTTCTAATGATATTTTAACTTTTATAGTTTTATATTAATCCTAATCTCAGAGGGTTGCCAATGAAACCCCTTTTTATTTTAAAAAATAATTTAAAAGAATAGAGAATATCAATTATATTTAAAGCACATAACTGCCAACAGATTTTTAGAAGATTAAAGGAATTGTTCAGTGTAAAAATAAAAACTGGGTAAATAGATAGGCTGTGAAAAATAAAAAATGTTTCTAATATAGTTAGTTAGCCAAAAATGTAATGTATAAAGGCTGGAGTGACTGGATGTATAACAGGTCAGTCACAACTCTACTTCCTGCTTTTCAGCTCTCTTGGTTTACACTGACTGGTTACCCTGGCTACCAGGCAGTAACCAATCAGAGACTTGAAGGGGGGCCACATGGGTCATATCTGTTGCTTTTGAATCTGAGCTGAATGCTGAGGATCAATTACAAACTCACTGAACAGAAATGTACCATGTGGCCCCCCTTCAAGTCGCTGACTAACTCAGAGTTATAGAGCTGAAAAGCAGGAAGTTGGATTCTGGCTGTTTTATTAAACATCTGTTCACTCCAGCCTTTATATATTACATTTTTGCCTAACTAACTATATTAGAAACATTTTTTATTTTGCACAGCCTATCTATTTACACAGTTTTTATTTTCACACTGAACTGTTCCTTTAAACCATGTGATTTTGGTTGTATTTCAGCATAAAAAGCAAATAGCATAGTTTGTTGTGTGATTCAACAACAATATTGTGTCAAAGAGTTTATGGTCTTAGACTCTGAATTGTCAGGTTAAAACAATTTATGGGGAGATAAAACCAGGGTAGGCAATTCATAGGCTAAATTATTTCAGAGCAGTAACAGTAATGTAGTAGTTCTGACCGACCGACAAAAAAGAGTTAGTCATAATTTAACTGGGGTGCTTATATAAGAAATAGTAACCAGGCAGAATTAAGTTTCTGGATGCTCTTTTGAGAGCATTTATTAAACCTCAAAATTTTCTGGTCTACTTTTTAAAGGGGAAAACTTGAATTTTTAGTGGGAAAAAAATGAAATTTTTAGAGAATTATAATACCCCAAAGCAGGTAAAAATCTGGCAGATGTCCCTGAAGTTGTTTCTTGACATCGTGATCTGCGTTGGGGTTTTCGTCCAATAATTCATTCAATTTAAGTTTTCGCAGGGACAATTTGATAAAGTTGAGTTTTCGGAGCATCAATCGATTGATTCGAATTGACACACAAATTTGTCACGTTTTTTCTCTGACTTTTTCATAAACAATTATTGATAAATGAGTTCAATTCATGGATGGGAGTAAGATCAGCTTTGTTTTAATAAAAATATTAGATCAAGCGAAACAATTTGCAAATACTGTACTGAAATGATTATGATTCTATAAATTGATTTAAAAGGTATGAAATTTTTTTTCAGTTCCAACTTTTAAAATAGCCTACATCTTGTATTAAAAAATAGGTCAAAATATTCTACAAGGTGAGAGTAAAACAGAGAGTGAAAAAGTTGATGAGAATATGTAACAGGCACAAATGAACAACATTGCAAAAGTGACTGTAACCTCACATGAAGAACCAGTGAATTATATTACAAACTGTCTAGAGCCTGACTCTGACTTGGAAAGATAGAAATTATATTTGATTTTCAAGGCTTTTATGAAAACCAGTTTGAGCCCTTTTCTCTACTTAAGCTTTATTTCTTTAACAGTAAAAAATGAATACATATATCTATAAGAAATTATTTTACAAACTGAAATAAACACCACCTATTATTAGGCCTTGAAATCATCTTTGGAACTATTCCCCTATAACATATGTGCAATGTGTGCAGTTGCTTTCAATAAATAAAAGAAGCTGAATTGACAGAAGATCTCAGAAAACTCATCAGAAGACAAACCAATGATTTCTGTATTGGAGATAAACACAGGATCAGAAAGAAAGATTAAGGCATAATTAGTAGCACCACTGTGAGAAATAGGAGAGATACCAGTCCAACATGTGTTGATTTTGAATGCTTAGTGAACAATACCAGTTGGTGAAATATGTTAGTTTTACACTAAAGTTTAAAAATATGGCTTCCGTTTAATTAGCAAAAACAGAAATCTCATTAAATTATATTGTCATTTTTACAACTATGCTATTGCATCTATTACTTAATTAATTGCACATTTATTTTATTATTCACCCAGAATTCATTGACTCATTAGTCACCTTCTGCAATAATTAGCATTCTTAATACATTTGACACATTTAAATTCATGGAATTAAATACAATGTTTCTTCCATGGTGTCTTCAATCGGAACTATTGTAAAAAAAGGTTTTCTATTAAAATACCCTAAATATCTAAATGTTTGCTGCTATTTTACCTGAATCAAATGTCATATGAATTTCAGCTACACATATCTGTGTAAAATTTAGTGGCAGTTTCTATTAGCAAGCTGTGTAATTTGTAAAGTAGTGAACATGTTTATGTATGTTGCTTGATTTTATTTATTTCTATTGCAGCAATCAAAACATAATGAACATATCAATAGTTGTAGCTGCCAGTTGTAACTGCTTGTATTGCAATTAAACGTTAAATAACTATCCCACGTGTGGGGATTACAAAGTTTTATGGAGGTTGAAGAACATTTTATAAATGTGTAATCAGGTAGTCAAGTGGTGTATGCAGCATTAGGGAAAATGTTCTTGCTCCTCACTAAAATGCATTGAATTAAGTACACAAGAGTATGATGTAAGAATACATCATACAAAATAATATCAGGTACAAAACATTGTAACAAAATTGAGTATCAATTCATATCGTACAATTGACTCCTTTTATGGAATTTCTGCAGCTAAAACTAGTCTTTTTCAGATTATTGGACAAAACCCCATATTTTTTCGGATTACCCAGCGCAGATCACAATGTCAACATACAACTTCCGGGATATCTGCCATTGACTTCTACATGAGCTTGACAGGGTTGAGATGGTGTTTTTATAGATTCAATTTTTAGCAGCTTTGGGGTATGATAAATGATAAAAAAATTTTGTTTTCCCCCTAAAAACCTTGACCAGAAAAAATTAAGGTTTAATAAATGAGCCCCACGGTGTTTTCAGAAAAACTTTTATTATCCATTTGAATGTGCATGTTTAAGGTCAACTATGAAATTTTAAAGCACATATAGTACAAAGAAAGCACAGAATATTTCAAAACCAACCATCATACAATCTGCCCTAGCCATTGATCTAAATGACTGAAGTAGTAAGGGTTTTGCAGTATATATGCAACTTTTATATGTATTTTCTATAAATAAACTATAGCTGGTGTTTCAAACACATACATTAAAGACATACATACATTTTTTACATTTTTATTATATTTAGGAATGCATCAAATGTACCCTAAATGTAATTAAAATCTTGGGATTCGGCTGCATCCTGAATCCTTCTTGAAACATTTGTCTGAATACCTGAACTGTATCCAGACCCTAATTTACATTTGCAAATCAAGGTTAGGAAGGGTGCAAGAAAAAAAAAACTTTTTGTACTCCCTTGTTTGTGTGACAAAAAAGGATTTTAAGGATTCAGCCAGGCACTTGGATTCAGGTGAATCCTTCTGAAAAAGGCTGATTCCTGGCACTATCCCCAACAAAATCCTGGATTCAGTGAATCCCTAACATTTAGTAGTAATAACAAAAAATGCTGACACATTACTGACACATTACTAAAATCTCAAGTGGAATGTAAAGGTTTAATTTGCATTTATAATTTATTGTTTATATAGTGCCAACATGACGCATTGTACAAAGTTTAGAATTCATATCTATATCAGATTCGATAGCATATAGTGTCCAGTTTGAAATTAAACTTAGAAAGATAATGATTTTAAAAATGTTTTCCACCAATATTAACTTGTAATCGTTTCTCATAGATCCCCCGGATCCCAGAACAGGAAAGAGTATTGAAGTTGAATTCATTCAACACATTCTACTGGTTACCTCTCTAATTGTCCAGATATTTCTGGACAATTAGAAATATGTGCTAAATAAATAAGGCTCATATTAAAAATGGGTTTTGGTTATTCTATGAATTACATTATTAGAAAGCTATATTTATTTACTATATATTTCTTTATTATTATAAGGATTTAATGCCTATGAATTAGTACCACAGGGTATGAAACGCATAAGACGGAATACCAGTGTCACGGTCGGCACCCAACACCAGAACAAATGCCAAGCACCCTAGTCTCGGCTCGTGCTCAGGAGGAGCCCTCAGCTACTTGGATGCCACCAGGACTTAAACGAGAGGTGCAAGACTAGTGGTTCTGGATAAGCAGTGGGGCACGACTGTTAGCAAAGTCTTTGGGCAGAAGGTCATGGTACAAGGTGTTAGACAGAATCGTAGTCGGAATTGGCCGGATTGATGCAGGCAGAAAGTGAGCGTAAACAAATCAGGCTGGGTCTGGGCAGGCAGTGTACAAAGCGAGGTCAGGCAGGCAAGGGTCAAAACCGGGAGATCAATAGATGGATTAAGCAGAAGGAATAGTCAGAGTTCAGGCAATGGATCAGGATACAGAGGGTCAGAATTGTAGTAGAATTGTAGTAGCAAGTAACCAGCACCAGGAACAAATCCTATAATGGGCAGGGAAAAACTATACAATACCCCTTTAAATATTTGAATTTCTCGCCCTTGCGCGCTGGCGTCAACACGCCAGTGTGCATGCGCCTGTAAATACAACAGAGGCCCGCTGTCCCCCCACTAGACCACCAGGGTAAGCTGTTACAACCAGTTGGTCTGTATGCCTATTCTTTTAACTTTATGTTAAATCAAAATTATCTTTTTAACTTAATTACAGAGTTTTTGGGATATCCTTTTGTGTTTGATATACAGTATGCGCCCTTAGAAGGTCTATATCCCCACAACTATGGCCCATCGACAAGCCTCCTAGATTGCAACAGTTAATTATTTTTTTCATTCTGAATAAATTAACCCCTTTCTTACCACCACTGCAGTGTAATTATTAGATTTACAAATACGATTATTCATTTTAAAAAGGGGTGTAACTAGCAGAGTTACTTGATTAACTGTCAGGGACACTGGGAGACCAGGCTGATTCCTGGCACTATCCCCAACAAAATCATGGATTCAGTGAATCCCTAACATTAAGGGGGTTATTTATCAAAGTCTGAATTTATCTAATTTTTTTCTGCTACAAACTCCAAATACGCTCAGGTTTTTACGCTTATTTATTAGATTTTACATATTACATTTTCCTGAAAATTTGCCTTGCAGGAAAAAATCTGATTTTCATGATTTTTTGGGATTTCTTATCTGATTTTCATGATTTTTCTCAAAATTTTCTTCGGAAAACTCTAAAAACGTCGGGGTTTTGCACGAAACTCAAAGCACATCAAAAAATCATTGGGACTTCTCCCATTGACTGATATGCAACCTCGACAGGTCTGAGATGCCGGATTTCAGATTCAGACATTTCCATCTTCTGGGTTTAATAATTCTGAAAAATGTGTGCTTTTTTATATAGTCTGATTTAATAAAAAAAATCACAAATTTTTCGTGATTATTGCAGTCGGAGTTTATCAAATAACCCCCTTAGTAATAATAACAAAAAATGCTGACACATTGCTAAAATCTCAAGTGGAATGTAAAGGTTTAATTTGCATATATTTATAATTTTGTTTACATAGTGCCAACATAACACATTGTTTAGAATTCATATCTATAATATAAAATATTATACAGTATATATATATATATATATATATATATATATATATATACATATATATATATATATATATAAAAATTATCCTTGGTAAGGCTGGAGCACCCACCTATTGGAGATAGCTGCCTGGGTGCCGGTTATATAGTAGTATACACAAATAGAACAAAAACCGCACTCACAGGACTTATGTTGTGCAAAAAAACTGGTGGTTTATTCCAACGTTTCGGCTCCTATACATGAGCCGTCCTCAGGAAGTGAGAACAGTGCATATTACAACCCAAAATTTAAACAAAGTGTGGCGCCAAAATTCGAGTGTGACGTCACTAATACGTGCATAAAAATGCACTATTTACCTATGCACGTATTAATGACGTCACACTCGAATTTTATATATATATATATATATATATATATATATATATATATATCTATATTTTTTTTTTTCAAATTCACTCAATAGACATACTAAGTTTAATTTAGAAGGCATTTAAAATTGAAAAGAGGCGTTAATAAACCAATGGGAGGAAACTGGAGCACAAAGAGGAAACCTCCACAGACACACTTCAAGGACAACATGCAAACTCTTAGATTTTAAGAATGTTGATGTTTTCCACTTATGTTCTCTCAAAAATTAGCTAACCATTGGAGGAAGCTGGATTTCAAAGAGGAAACCACACTGACCCACCACTGGGAAAACAGCAGCTAGAGCCCAGGTTGAAATTGAACTTAGAAAGCAGTGATTTTAAAAATGTTAATGTTTTCCACCAATATTCACTTATTCAGTTATTTAATGTCATCTGCATATTTTTAATTTTAAGTTTTGCTTCCAGGTTAAATATTGCATTTGTACAACTACTTTCTGTTAAAAACGATTTAATTTTACTTTTATATTTCTATTCATGTTTTTACACCCATGTGTGTTATCCCAAAAAAAGAAGGAAAAAAAATCCGATACCAAGTATTAATTTAACGTATCATCTGTTTCTTTTTTCTTTTTGGAAAGGACATTTTATGTTCTCTGAATCTTTTCAATAAATATTGATATCACTTCTAATCTCTGGACACATCAGCGTGAAAAAAGAGCTTCAGGACTACATTCAAAGAGATGATAAACTAGATTATGCAATCCAGAAGAGACAAGGATCAAAGGATTCAATGCTCATAATTTCCACTTTGATTAAATAAATAAATGGTATGACATGGTGTGTGTAAACATGAAGCGCTTTGTTTTGGTTGAATTTTATATTTTAAATATAATTTGAACATGCTGAACTTACAAATAATACTCAGTTATACTTAATATGAAATTGTAATGGAAATAAATGTGTTAGTACAGTAGTAGGCATTTGTAAAGGTGGTTTGATCTGAAGTACTGTGGCAGCTGGCTGCCTTGATGAGAGTTGTTACCAAGGAACTGTGAATGCTTGCTGAGTACATCCATAGCATGCTGATTTATAACAGCAGACTGAACTCCATAATGTCAGCACCTCGCAGTAAAGTAATAATAAACAGGAATGATATAGTTTATTTTTCTGTATGAATTTTTCTTACTATGCATGGAAAGCACTAACTCAATGGGGTATAATAACTTAGTTCCTAAGAGCACTGTGTAACTGTGGTTGAACAATTTCCATTGGAAAGGTTTATTATAAAGTGAATACATAATATAGTCATTTTCCTGTATGCAATTTTGTTCCTGATTTTGGTGTGAAGCTATGAATGGAATATTGTGGTTATGAAATTTTTATCAACTCCTGTTCAAGCTAAATATTTTACCCATGAAGTGAAATTGTATGTTTTCACTATTAGGAATTGGCTACAAATTCAAAGAAATAGAGAAAAGGGGTTTTGTCAATATGGATGGTTTTCTTTTTTTATAAGGTGTAATCTTTTCATGTAGATCCCCCGGATCCCAGAACAGGAAAGAGTATTGAAGGAGAATTCATTTAACACTCACTTTATACTGGTGACCTCTCTAATTGTCCATCCAGATCTTTCTGAACAATTAGAAATATGTGCTAAATAAATAAGGCTCATATTAAAAATGGGTTATGGTTATTCTATGAATTACATTAATAGAATATATTTACTATATACAGTATTTCTTTATTAAAAAATTAAAAGAAAAAAAAAATGTTAAATGGGTGGTTCACCTTTAAGTTAAATTTTAGTTTGTAACGGAATGGCAAATTCTAAGAAACTTTTCAATTGGCCTTCATTATTTTACTTTATCATTTTTTATAGTTTTTTTTGATTTTTAATGTCTTCTTCTTCTTTCCAGCTTTCTAAATGAGGGTCACTGGCCCCATATAAAAACAAATGCTCTGGAAAGGCTAGAAATGTATTGTTATTGCTACTTTCTATTACTCCTCTTTCTATTCAGTCCCTCTTCTGTTCATTTTCCAGTCTCTTATTCAATGCATGGTTGCTAGGGTAAATTGAACCCTATCAACCAGATAGTTGAAATTGCAAACTGGAGAGCAGCTTAATTAAAAGCTAAATAACTCAAAAACCACAAAAAATAAAAAACAAAACCCAATTGCAAATTATATCACTCTCTACATCATAATAAAAGTTATTTTAAAAGTGAACACCCCTTTAAACAACCCAATCATTAGCCCTGATTTCCAGTAATGTGGATGGACTGAACTTTTTCTATAATTTTGATAATAAGAGAGTGCTATGCCTATCATTTTCACAATAGTCTGGGTTTTGTCTAAGGCAAGTGAAAGATTACTTAGTACTTAAACGTGCAGCCTGTGGGCCCATCAGTTAGTAGCTCTTATGTCAGCCCATGTATTGTAGTGCATTTTTAGACAAAAATCCTCCCTGTGTACTCAGGTGAATTACAACTTTCCCCAATGCTTATACTATGGGGCTGAATCAGCTGTTTCTCCGCCAGTGTAAAATCGCTGGTGAAGAAACTTTGGATGCAACATTAGACTTAGCCTACCCAAACAAAAAAACATCTCTCCGTCTATGACTGTGGCGGTTTAATTATTAGACTTACAAATAAGATTATTTAAAAAGGGGTGTAACTAGCAGGGTTACTTGATTAACTGTCAGGGACACAGGATGATCAGCATTCCCGTGACAGTCATCATCATCCGGCTTTGTATGAAACTGGTTCATGTTTTGGAGTTAATGTGTTATTACCCTGCACCTTTTCCTATTTGTCACTTTTCCCCCCCATTTCCCCCACTGCCCAATGTGGGTCTGATTTACACATTTTCTTGCTTAAGCCCATTATTTTGCAGATACTCTGGTCTTGATTCGTCCTTCTATTCTTAATGGTTGGCTTAACCTATAGTTTGTTCCCTACTAATATTTAGTTATTAACAGATTGATGGAGTTTGCTTGGGCCTTCAAGGTTGGTCATCTGACTACCTCATTGGTGAGTACCTTGGAGGCCCTTGTCAAGCATCTAAAAAAGAGAAGGCTTAGCAGTTATATGTTTCTCAGACTGAGTAGCATATATATATATATATATATATATATATATATATATATATATATATATATATAACAAGCAAGGGGAAGTTGTGCTCAACCACTAACTTAAAAACATTAAGAGGGGGTGCAATGAGGTAGTGACCACAATATCTCTTGTTTCTACTATGTATAATCACATTTACTTTACAGTGCTGCGCAATATGTTGGCGCTATATAAATACATGTTAATAATAATAATACATATATATATATATATATACACACACACACATACATATGCTCTTCTCCTGGCAAAGTCTGTAGGTCACTATTCCATACTTCTAGATTTCTCTGCAGTCTTTGACATATTTGATCACCCACTCCTCCTAGACATTCTATACTCTATAGCTCGTATTCGTGACACTGCTCTTTAATGGATTACATCTTATATTTCTGACCATTCCTTTAAAGTTGTTTTTTCTAACTCTACTTCTACTACGTTCCCTTTCTCTATTTGATCTGTCTTAGGCCCAACATCAGCTGCTCCTATATGGATATATCTTCACTGGCTCCCAGTCTCCTCCAGAATCAAATTCAAATTACTAACACTCAAATTTAAGGCTCTTTAACAACGAAGCCCCTCCTTATTTGTCATCTCTAGTCTCAAAATACACTCCTTTGCACAAACTTTGCTCTGCATCTGACCTTTGCCCCTCTTCTTTCACCTCTTATCATTTTAGCCCATTCTCGTCTACAATACTCTCTGGCTTTTGCTTTTCTCTGGAACGCTCTGCCTCGAGCTGTCAGACTTTCTCCTTCTATTCAAACTTTCAAATGCTCCCTGTTTAGGGAAGCTTATTCAATGTATCTTAATTAATCAACCATAACAGTATTAGAAGGTAAGCTTATTCAATGTATCTTAATTAATCAGCCATAAAGGTATTAGAAATCACAAATTTGTTTCTAAAATCCTTATGTCTCAATGGTATCCTAAATCTTTAGTTTTTAAACTCACTTCTGATAATCCTATCATATTCTGTAAACCCTTGTTTGTTATTTACTGTTTGTTCCCTGTTCGTAAAGCACTGTGTAACTTGTTGCCGTTATATAAATAAATGATTATGAAGAGTGACGATTGATCTGGAATTTTAATTAAACTAAATGACAAATGTGCTTAGATTTAAAACATGATTCATAACATATTAAACATTGATAACCCCCCTCTACATATACTGATAGCTATCATCATGCATATGCCAAACAAAATCATATTTAACTATATAATTACCAATAACATAATTAACTGGTTGGTTAAGAATACTGGTATCCGTTTGCTGTTGTTAAAGATAACGAGAACACTGGAATTGTGTAGAATATTTGAACTGTTCTAATGACCATGATGAATATACATTAATAATGAGCTCTCTACATGTTCATGAAAGATGTGTAAACACTAGTGTAAGAGGGCAGGTCTCTCTGACATTGTATATACATATATAATAAGCACTTTGGCCTGATTTTTAGAACTATACACCTACAATGAAAACTTCACAGTACAGTGCCATTTGTTGTTTATACAACAGATACAAAACTGAGACAATATTCTAGTACAGGACAAATAATACAAGTATGGGATCTGTTATCTGAATACCTGTTCTCCAGAAAGCTCCAAATTATGGGAAGGCCATCTCCCCTAAACCCCATTTTAATCAAATAATTCACATTTTTAAAAATGATTTCCTTTTTCTCTATAATAATAAATGAATACCTTGTACTTCATTCCAATTAAGATATACTTAATCCTCATTGAAGGCAAAACAATCCTATTGGAATTCATGAAAGATAACTGAAACATAATGAAAAAAGATTATGAAAGATAGCGCAGAGTACAAATTGATCCAGGGACTGGTCTGATTGCCATCTTGGAGTCAGGAACGATTTTTTTCTCCCTCTGAGGCGAATTGGAGAGGCTTCAGATGGTTTTTTTTGGCTTTCTCTAGATAAACTAGCAGTTAGGCAGGTTATTGTTATTATGTTACTATGTTAAATGATTTTTAGCAAAGGTGGAGGCCTATTTATTGGAGGTCGAATTTTAGTGGTTTTAGTGGTTTTTGAAAGCACATCTAAACTCACGTCTCTGAAACCACAAATGCCATGGAATTTATTAAAAGATGCTTCCTAATAAAAAATTGTAATTAAAAAATTTAGTTTTTCAGACAATTCCTAGCAAAAACCTATACATTGATTTAAATGGTCCAGTAGGATCAGCTCAGCTCCCATTGACTTCTATAACAACTTTTACCTGTAAAGTTTTGCATTAGCTTTTTTCATGGTTTTTTCACCATCTCAATTTTTTTTTGACAAAAATAGTAATACAACAAATTTTTTGAGATTCGTAGAAAAAAAATTGATTTATAATAAATGGGCCCCTTAAGGTCTGGTGTTCCAAATCACAGAAAGACCCCTTATCCGGAAAACACCAGGTCCCAAGCATTTTGAATAACTGGTTCCATACCTATAAATTATGTACATTTATTTACAAATACTGATTTAATTAAATCTTATATTCTTATCTTAAATATTCTTAATCTACTATACATCCTTAACATCTGATTACTATAAAATTAATTATTTCCAGTAACAGTAAACTCCTGTCATTAATATATTTCCCTAATGTGCTATTACTAGTTATCTGATTCTTATATCTTTGCATTTCGTTTATAACTTGACTTTTCATTAGACATTTTTTGAAACAAGCATACTGTATACAATGACAAAAACATAAAGGATGTTGTTACAGTCTTACAGTGGAGGTAAAAATGATACAAGGATTTTCTTTTAACTCACTTGACTAAACATTTTTCTATATTTTAGCAACTCATCCATATTGGATAAATTAATCAGGGTATTTTGGCTGAGCCACACTGTATTACAGTAAGTATAAATAAGAACAAAATGGCACAAATGCATGTAAGATGCAAACAAATACTTACTACTTATTAAAGAAGTTTACTTTGATGGGACTCATTTGCTTGCATTTTATAAAGGGGTCATTTTTGTGCACAAGTGCCGTTGTAGTCTTAGAATATGTCCACTCTCTTCGCATGAAAAAAATGCCTTTGATTTGTTATCTGCAAAGTCACTCCTTGTACTTCTGCAAGGTTGTGCTGGGTGACTTTAAGCTCATTATAACAATTATATGCAAAAGTCAGAAATAATGGCATCCAATCAAAAATGCCATTTTTATATATAGTCCTTTATAACAAATGCAGGGTTTTTTTTTGTAAAAATAAATAATCTCCCCACAGAGACTTGTGGTTAAATCCAGCAGCTAAACTTGGTGTAACGAATATACCTGGTGGTCTAGGGGGAATGACAGGGACGCCTGTCGCCCCCTCGGCAGGGACGCCCGTCTCGACAAGCGGCCTCACGCAGGCCGCAGGCGCCGGCATCTTAGGGAGCGCGCGGCGCGCTCTGGGGTTTCTTAAAGGCGCAGGCGCGCTGACGTAGTGACGTCAGCGCGCAAGGGCGTGCAATTCAAACTGTATTTAAATCCCATTAGGGCTGTGGGAATTTGCCCGTGATAGGATTTGTTCCTGGTGCTTCTGAGCCTTGTGCTAATTCTGTAAATCTGTTTAATTCCTGTTTTGGCCCCTGCCTGGCTATTTGACTACTCTGATTTCTGGATTCTGACCCTTGCCTGATTACTGACTACCGCTTCTGATTAACCCTCTGATTGACCTCCTGGTTTGACCCTTGCCTGCCTGATAACGTTTACTCTCTGCCTGCCTCGACCCGGCCTGTCCTGACTACTCCTTTGCCTAACGTCTTATACCACGATCTTCTGTCCAAAGACTTTGTATAACTACAGTCGTGCCCCTTTGCTTGCCAGAACTCCTCGCCTTGCTCCTCTCGAAAAGTCCAGGTGGCATCTGAGTACGCTGAGGGCTCCTCCCGAAGCCAAAGGCGGTCACACTACTGGTGAAGCCGAGCCGAGACCAGGGAGCTTGGCATTAGTTCTGGTTTAGGGTGCCGACCGTGACACTTGGGGCTTGAGAGGTTAGGATTAATTTTTTGACACACGTTGTTGGAAGTGGTATAATCAGTTATATGTTTGACATCACTTACAGATGTCACTCCCGCAATGAATTGAACCCACTGAGGTCTGGTGCCTAGGGTACCAGGTAGAATTTCCTAGTCACTAGCTGAAAATAAATATTTTATTGGTTTACATGGGTTACTGTTCCCAGGCAAATTTGGGCCTTTTATTATATATTACATTTATTACATTTTATGACATACAGTTCAATGAAACGTTTAGTATTTTTGCCAAAATGTGCTGCAACTGAAAATAATCTGTCTTGTGTATGCTTTCATGCTTTCATAAAATATGTAAAAGTAAATGAGCAACACAATCTATTCCATTTACTAATGCATAAAATATTGGAACGCTGTAATTACATATGTTGAAAATACGATGATAATAATAATATGTCATTTTTTATTCTTAATGTTTTTTTTTGTAACTTACATTTTTATTGGTTATAACAATGTTGCTTTACAAGGAAGAATACAAGTATACTATTGCATGTATTGCAAAGTAGCATATACCAAGAGCGTAGCAGTAAGTCAATTTAAAATACAAAATTCATCATAGCTGTATTCATAACGGTAGAAATTAAAATATATCAGTTATTAAAATGAAAATAGAAGTGAAGGTAAGGTGGGGGGAAAGAAAGGGAGTGTATTAAAGGAGAAGAAAATGCTTTCAGCACTTGGGGTGCCAATTGTATTGACTTGATCTGAAACTGCACCGGCCTGGGGTTATACTAGTGAGCAAAACAGAACGATCTTCTTCCGTCTTCTCCTTCTTTGTGCGGCTGCGCAGTAGAACCAAAAGCCGAACTTTAACTAAAAAGTCGGCTATTTTGTTCAACTGTGCATGCATTTGCCCCGGGAAATTTGAAGAAAGAAGAAGACAGAAGTGGTTCACTCCATGGTGCTCACTGGTATAACCCCTGACCAGTGCAGTTTTCTGCTAATAGGAGCACCAGCCCAGGTTTTCAGGTAAGCCAATACAATCATTTGGGGATGCCTAACATTTGGCACCCCAAGTGCTGCATATTAAGTTTAATTAAATTCAGTGGGTATTCAGTCGTCAGAGATTGATAGTTCACATTTCTTAATATATTTTGAACTGTATTACCAAGATTTAGTACAGACAAACCATTAATCTGTTCTCATTATTAACCTTTATAAATATGCCCTCAAATATATTCCAGTTCAAATCCCCTGCTTTTATTGCAGCAAAAATGATTATGTTAATGCCTTTACACTCTAAATTATGTCAAAGCCAAGTCAATTAACCTGAAAACTAAATACATTACTTCCTTGCTTGCCTCAATGAGTCTTAATCAGGAAGAAAAAAAATGTTGAGTTACAAATTAAACAAGATCCTTATGTTTATTAGTCATATGTATATGATCAACATGCTGTATATTGTAAATGTAATAGTACACTTGCAAGCCCAGTTGTTGAACTTCCCCACAAGTTCAACAAAATGCTTTTTTTTCCCCCCCACAAAATGTTTTTTTGTGTTTGTGCTGGTTTTCAGTTTCCAATTAAGAATATTTTTCTTATACAGAACATTCTTGTTTGTTATAGTATACCTGACAGAGGATTCATATCTGATTATGATGATCTATTTTTAGTGATGCCAGCCATAACGATTTGCCGCTACAAAAAAGTTGCAGAGATGAAAATGTTGCAGAGACAAAAAGCTGCTATAAGAAAAAACGTCCATTGACTTTAATGCATTTGGATAAAAAAGTCACCATAAGAAAAACACCCATTGACTTTAATGTATTAGGACAAAAAAATCGCATAAGAAAAATACTCATTCATTTTAACGCATTTGGACAAAAAAGTGGCAGAGACAAAAAAAATTTGGCACAAGAAAAAAATCCCATTGACTTTAATGCATTTGGAGCAAGAAAAATTGCTGGGAGAGTACAAAATTGTTGCTCGTAAAAAAAAAAATTTGACACCCATTAACTTCAATGCGTTTTGCAAATGTTTCACTGTTTCATGAATTCGCTCATCATTATCTATTTTTCTTTGCATATGTGCAATATATATCAGTGTGTGCATTTTTGTATGGCGGCATATACTTAGTGGTGTTTCTGTAAAGGTTGCTTATAAATTGAAACTTTAGAAATGTCATAACATGACAACATAGAAGAATTCAATTTCCGATTCAATAAATGATGTTTGTTTTCAAATCAAATCACATAGGGGCATATTTATCATGGGTCGAGTTTCAAATTGAAAAAAACGTTGAAACTCGAATTCAAAAAGACCAACCGAATTGAGGTCGAAGTTTTTTGGGCCAACTTCAAATTGTACGATAGAAGGAATAGCGAATGGTGGAAGTCAAAATTTTAAAGAGACAGTACATGATAAATTTCGATATTTGAATTTCAAAGATTTTTTCAACTTCGAATCGAAGTTGGACTATTCGATGGTCGAAGTACCCAAAAATTACTTCAAAATTCGAAGTTTTTAACTTTGAACCTTCACTTCGACCTTTGATAAATCTGCCCCTAAATGTGTTGCCAATTTTCTGTATGTCTAATTAGACTATATCAACTTTCATTATTATGCTGCATAAATTTCTGACCTTGTTACAGTTATTATTGGTAAAATTTACTCTTTTCATAATCCAAATAACGGCATTTAAAAACCAAGCAATCATGTACTGAATTCTATGAATTGGCCTATTGGAATACACAAACACCTACTTTCCTTTTGGTTTAGATGTGTGGTTTGCAACCTACTGAGTCAGAAGGCTAATTGAGTTAGACATGAGCACAATATAAAATGCATAATGCCACTCAACTTACCAGCAGTGAATTTGATTACTAATTATATTCTTTCTGTGCATGGTGATAGTGTAGCAAGATGGAGATGTTGAATATTTCAGTTTGCAATATTATCTAGCTTGTTTAAAGTACTGGCTACGTGTTCTGAAACCAACAGAGGTAATTGGTATGCATGTAAGAGCTGGCAGGCTGAGCACATCACTTATTTATAGACTCTTTGATGTAACTGAAGGGAAAAAAAAATGTTAAAACATGGTTGAAAGAGAAATTTAAACTCACCATTAAAACATGATGAGAAGTACAAATTATTATTTTAAATAACTGTTTTAAAGTACATATTACTCTTGGATTTTTATTGCTAAGGTATCATGAGGCTGATCATGTATTTTTTAATCAGAGAAATTTAAGTGAAAAGCTTTAATGGAATTACTGAAGGGGTTTAATGAAAGGACAAAGGATTTATCCAGCAAAGCTGCTACATTTTGTCTCTTTTACTATAACAACTCCCTGTTTACAGCTGTTATATGGACAAAGATTTATATATTTATTATCTGTATGAAGCCCTGTACTATGAGTCTAATTCTAAAATTCAATTGTGTATCAGAAAGAAAAGAGTTTTTTGTCTTCTAAACCAACAACTTAACCATATCTGAAAAAATAAACACTAAAATCTTGACAGTTATATGATAGTATGAACACATTCTTGTGTTATTGCAAATGAAAAACATGGAAAAGTGTTGATCTGCCAAAGAAATAGTTATCTACTGACTGTGAACACTGCTGTCAATGGCTAATGGAGGTTACTGTGAGTTGGAAAGCCCTCAAGTATTTACAGGTTTGAACATTATATTCAGATCAGTTATATAATAATGAGCCGGCACTTAATAATGTAATTTCTACAGACCATAAAAAATAATGCAGAATGTTCCATAATGAAAGGAAATGAATATGTAACAAACTATGTAGTAATCTTACAAACACATCATGGCTTCTAAAGGGTAATGGCACACATTGAGTTTTCTCACAACTAGAGGAGAAAACTCTGATTCGACCCACTTCCACATTATTTGACAGTAATCTGCCTGTCAGTGCTCACAAGGAGGTAAAAAAGGAACATTTAAGCATTTTCTGGCCAAACTTCACACTGAGTTTTCACAAGTGTCACACTTTTCATTTTCACTTTTAAGTCTACATACAGTAGACGTAAACCTACAGTAGACCTCCAAAAACTTGAACATCTAAAATTAGAACGTATGTTACCGACCCAAAAACTCAAATCGAATTAGAATGAAATTTGAATGCAATTCAAATGAAGTTTTTCTCCTAAAAGAGACTGGAATATCAGGAAGGCTATTAACTTCTTCAAATAGTTCAGCGGACCTCTGCCATTGACTTCTTCATCAACACAGCAGGTTCTAGGTGGCGACCTATCAAATTTGAGTTACTTCAAGGGTAGGGGGATGAGAAATCTCATATTTGAATTCTAATTCAAATTTCAAGTTGGTGGTTTTAAGCTCGAAATTGTGAGTTTTGACTTCAAATTCAAATTTACCATTCGAACCTTAGTAAATCTGCCCCTAATAGGTAAGGCCATCCTGTCCAGTTGAGTTATATCAGATACAGTATAAAGGTGTTTCCTTAGCTGTACAGAAAATTGGTAGCGAAAAGGTGATCATTTTATTTTAACAAGCCCAAATCATCCAATAGTTTGAGCTATTCAGATTACATATGCAATTTGCACCATTGGGAAAGGCAGTGGCAGAACTAAATCAAGAAAATGAACATGTAACTGTTAATTGTGTATAAATCACAGTGAAGTGTTACAGCATAGCAGACATCCAATCCTTCAAAAATATTTTGAGAGTGTTGCACCCACCTCTTCAATCAAAATTCTTGAAGAAGTTGGCAGACACCTTTGAAACATTGTTGTATATTTTTCTGTCAATAACATTTTTAACAGTTAGAAAATGTTGGCACAAGTCATATTTGAATACTAATATTGTCTAATCTAAATTCAGTTTAAATACAGTTGACTGATATGAAATTATAATGTGTGTGCCTGCAGATGACTAAATAGTAATTTGTGCTAATGGCCAAATAACATTTTTCATTTTTTTTGATATGCCAGGATCCTTAAAGGAACATTAACACCCAAAAACTGTAATTCAAATATAATGTATGTTGCTCTGCATTGGTAAGAGTTATGTGTTTGCTTTACAAAGCCTACAATAGTTTATATACATAATCTGCAGCCATTTAAGCTTAAAAAAGGAGAAAAGGCACAGGATACTTAACAGATAACATTAAGCACTGTAATAGAATACAATGGTATTCTACAGTGTGTATTTGTTATCGGCTATGTAACTTAAGCCTTGAATGGCTGCCCCCATGGCTACACTGCAGCTTGTTTACATAAACTATAGTAGTGTTTCAGAAGCAAACACGCCAGTTGTACCATTGTATGGCAACAGTACATTAATTTTTAATTACTTTAATACACTTTGATTTGTTGGTGTTACTGTTCCTTTAATAAGTGGCCTGTATTTGCCAATGTGGAATTCACACACTGAGAATATGCATTTGAATGACCAGCAGTTATCCAGTAGGTCAATAAAAATTGCCCTTTTACAACTTTTATCTTAGCCACCATTTTGTGATGGTCTTTGTGCTCCCTCAGACATCACCTGACAGGAAATAATGCAGCTCTAACTGTTAACAGGAAGAAGTGTGGAAGTAAAAGTCAGAGCCCTGTCCATCCTTTGGTTTAGGCAACCAGGGGTGATCCTGGACCCTTTGCTCCCTGAGGTGGCTCAGTGCTGCAGAGCCCCCTCCCTGCCTCTTTCAGAGCTGGAGGGATCCAGAGGGTGTCCAAATGCTAGCCAGACAAGCGCAATTGTTCTCTTTGAAAACTGGAAAGTCAGCTCTTAAAGTTACCAGGAGCTGCATTTTTGCCACCTCTGGAGCCAGTAACCAGTGGAGCTCAACTCTCAATTAGCCTCATTGGTGCAGTGCACCTGGATGCAACTCAGCATGCATGTGTGACCTTGCTGCAAAAAAACACCCTAGGCTCCAATGTATTTTGCATGGTAAAAGTCACTGGGGAAAAAAGTTATCTGCTGCAAAAAATTACCCATCAACTTCAATGCATCTTGTGAACTTTTGCCATTTTGCAAATTTCTCCATCGTTTCCATATTTGAACTCTCACATTTTAAGTAAAAAAACACAGCAGAGACACATTGAGAATGTAGACATTGGTACCAGATTGAGAAATATCACACATGGCATTTTTTGTTTTGTTGTTCAAGGTAATTCGACCCTCACTTAACTTTTCTCTCCTTTTTATTGCTGACAGCTGGAAACATTTCCCCCAAACCTGGTCCTTACTCCATCACAGTTAAATTACAGCCATGGTCTCCTTCCCCTAGGTGTAAATTCCAATGTTACAGAACACTTATCCCTATACTGAAGAACACAGTTCACAGATCAATGGCTGTGGCAAATTTTCCAGTGGCAGATTTTTTCTGCAATTTCACAAAAAAATGTGCGGATGACTGTGTAATTTTGCTGTAATTTCATGACTGGAGAAAAAAATCACATCACTGGTGTATGCCCTTGGTTTGTGTGTGAGCGCACTCCGCACTGCCTCATACAAGCACACAGAGGGAGAGAATAGCAGTGTTTGAATATAACATTGACCAGTGCCACGTTCAACTAAGAAATGCAATTTTCATAATATTAAAGCAGTAAGGGATCCGCACTCATAGGTCATGTGATACTAAAAAAGGGTGTTTATTCAACGTTTCGGCTCTTAGACATGAGGCGTCACTGCCCTTCCTGATGAAGGCTCACGTCCAAGAGCCAAACGTTGAAAAAACACAGTTTTTTGGTATCACAAGACCTATGACTGCTTTGATATATATATATATATACAGTATATATATATATATATATATATATATATATATATATATATATATATACTGTATATATATATATATATATATATTATGTTAAGTGGTATGTTCCACCTTTAAATTCTTTATAGTTGCTGGGTTTGCCTAGGCAGCAGTTATAACATTTTAACATTTTTATCTGCATAGTGTTATAGTAGTGGTGCTGTTTTTCAAGCCTGTCAAGAGAACATTTTCCCTGCACCATCCACCTAGTAGCAGTTGGCAGAATGTTAAATTACTGACTGAGTAATATGAAAAGGCTTAATAAAACAATCTATAAATGAATAAATAAATGAGAAAATGCCATACCCATTTAACATTTCTACGTTGGAGAATAGGTAGGATCATTTTTAAATATACCTGTACCTGTAACTATAACTGTAATTTAAAATACAATTCTATATGCTAAATTAAGAACTGGCACCATAATTACCGAATAGGAAGCATTCACATTTTTTTAATATGTTCTGCTCTTTGTAGTTGCCTTATTGAAAACTTGACTGTGTACAACATGTCTGATCAATATCTATAATTAATAAGTGGAAGTAAGTGAACAGCAATGTTTCAAATTGCACATTAATTTGCTTAAAACTTAACTATGGATACTGCCATGCAAATCATAGTGGATACAGGAATCACTACAAATTGCTGTCAACTGCAGTGCAATTAGATTCAAAATGATTTGACTAATTGTCCCAAACTACAATGGTCTGAACTAAATTCAAATTGTACAAGAATGATTCTTTTAGGTAATAAACTTACAATGCAATTAACCATGTAAATTCAAGTTTTTTAGCTAAAATTCTCAAATAAGAAGTTTCATACATGTAAGCACAAAAAAATTAAAATTAAAAACATCTAAAAGCTGGCAAGTTTATGTAGAAGGCAATGGGAGTTGTCCTAGGTAAAATGTAAGCAATTTTTTTTAAATTAAAATTTTTAGAGTTTTGGTTTTTTTTAGCATTTGTAGACCCATTGAAAATGATGATTACAATATGAATTCCATGCTTTCACGTTTTTCTTTTCCATGGTTGTATTCTATTGGATACAATAAATAATTGGAAATGTTTTTTGTTTTTTTTGTTACATGAGCTGAATGAGGAATCATATTCCCACTGCAACACTTGTACAAAAGTCACTAGAATGTCATGCTGGGATAATTAAGGAAAGCATAAAGTGAACATAATATGCTGCTATTTGCAGTGATGCATTGACCAACACATGCTCTACTAAAAGTATAATGGAGTGTGAATTATTTTTATAGTTCTTAACATGACTTGAAGAACTTAGCATTCATTAACAGTTCACATATCACCCTCTAGTTTACAGTATACCTGCATAAAAACATAGAAATATGTGTGTGTGTGTATATATATATATATATATATATATATATATATATATATATAATCAGTTCAAAGACATATACATACATATATATATATATATATATACATAAAGTCAATGTGACTGATGCATGTATTCCTTTAATGTATTTTATTTTATCATTCCGCTATGGTGTGTGTATGTGTGTGTATATATATATATATATATATATATATATATATATATAAATATTTATTTATAGCAAAGACAAATAAATATAACTTACTTGTAGTTAATTGTAAACACATGTAAAACAAAAGAGCAGCTGCTACCCTAGTGCAATCCCTGAGCTGTTATTTATGGCAGGAGCTTTTTCCTCCCTAAACCCTTGAGCACACTTTAAACAGAACACTGTACAGCGATCTCATTCACTCATATGTTAGCAAGCTGCGGTTGATAAATTAAAAGAGAAAAAAAAATGTTGCGTAAAACACCTCAGTTACCAATGAATCGTTTTGCAGTAATTTTCTGGCAGATGGCCTACAATGACCTGTTACCTTTTTAGTATTTTTTTAACACTTCCTTTGACAAATGAGTTGCAGAAACGGGGAAACTCACAGGTGCTCTTTTATTAACACAAATCCACTAGAATAGCTTTATTAAAGGGATACTGTCATGGGAAAAGTTTTTTTTCCAAAATGCATCAGTTAAAAGTGGTGCTGCACTGAAGTCTGTTTCTCAAAAGAGCAAACAGCCATGGGGCTAGACATATTGTCAGTTTCCCAGCTGCCCCTAGTCATGTGACTTTTGCTCTGATAAACTTAGTCACTCTAGGGGTGTGACTAAGTGAGAAGCCTCCATAGGAGAGGGCAGCAGTTGAAGCAGTGTCGATGGGAGAGAGCCATGTTTCAGTGATAGCCAGAAGGTGAAGAGATTTGGATATAAAGAGATCATGGACTGCTGTGAGTTTATTGCAGATTGATTGTGCATTCCAGAGCTGCAAAAAGATGAACTCATTAGTAAATAAATCCTGAAATACTTAAATGATATAACACTAAGGGGCACATTTACTTAGCTTGAGTGAATGAATAGAAGAAAAAATACTTCGAATTTCGAATGTTTTTTTTGGCTACTTCGACCATCGAATTGGCTATTTCGACCTGCGACTTCGAACTTCAAATCAAACAATTCGAACTAAAAATTGTTCTACTATTCGATAGTCGAAGTACTGTCTCTTTAAAAAAAACTTCGACCCCCTACTTCGGCAACTAAAAATCAAACATCAATGTTCCTATGGGTCCACATAGACTTTCTAACAAATTTCTGATTGAAGGAAAATCATTAGATCCATGGATTAAAGTCCTTCGAATCGTTCCATTGGAAGGATTTAATCGATCGAATGAATGATTATTCCTTCGATCGTTTAATCGAACAAATTACGCTTAATCCTTCGACTTCGATATTCGAACTTGAAGGATTTAACTTAGACAGTCAAATATCGAGGGTTAATTAACCCTCGATATTCGACTCTAAGGGGCAGATGTATCAAGGGTCGAATATCGAGGGTTAATTAATCCTAGATATTCGACTAGGAATTGAAATCCTTCGACTTCGAATGTCGAAGGATTTAGCGCAAATGCTACGATCGTACGATTAAATCCTTCGAATCGAACGATTCGAAGGATTTAAATCCAACGATCGAAGGAATATCCTTCGATCAAAAAAAGTTAGGCAAGCCTATGGGGACCTTCCCCATAGGCTAACATTGACTTCGGTAGCTTTTAGCTGCCGAAGTAGGGGGTCGAAGTTTTTTTTAAAGAGACAGTACTTCGACTATCGAATGGACAAATAGTCGAACGATCTTTCGTTCGAATCCTTTGATTCGTAGTCGTAGTCGTAGTCGAAGGTCGAAGTAGCCCATTCGATGGTCGAAGTAGCCCAAAAAATAATTCGAAGTTTTTTTACTTCGAATACTTCACTCGAATTTAGTGAATCAGCCCCTAAGTAAATGTGCCCCTTGATTCACAAAAAAAGTCAAACCAAATAGGCAATAATATACAGTATAATACACAATGAGCAGAAAACTAGCCGTGAGGTAGTATGGGGCCGATTCACAAAAGGTTGTTATTCCTTAACATACAGATTTGTGTGTTATTTAAGGAACGATTCATCAAATTATTTTTGCATGCACTAATAAACATATTGCAAGTGTTAATTCTACATTACTAGAAGGCTGTATTCTAATCACATTGCAATATTTATGGAGTAGAATTAATCCTAATGAATAATTTATAAACATCCCAGGAGTAGACGTTACTACAAAACATCAGATGGATTCATAGTGGAAGATGTAGTGAGGAGCTATAGGGCAGCAATTAAAGGCCTTTATGACGAGCTGGAGCCTTACCTAATGCCACTAGCACATCTTCATGGTGCCTTGGGCAGGTCCAGAATGCAGAATGTTCTGTGTCGTGGAATTATATCAAGTTTCCCAGGAAAAGAAATGACTGGAATACTGTAAAAAGAGATTTCTACTCTGTCAATGGCATCCTGAATGTGTTAGGTACTATAGATTGCATCAAATGGCTTAAAATAACACACAAAATAACGCATGCTATAATATACTGCACATAATTCACTGAAAATGAATGAAAAAAAAAAGCTTTTTAAGTAAGACAAGTGAACTTTTAGTGAATCGATCGTTATTTCTAAAAATATAAGAAATAATCAAATTTAAGGCTTGCTATAAATAGCACTCACTTCTTTGACCTTTTGTGAACCGGCCCCTATAACATTAACTTTGGTGATCCACATACTTCTAAACACATATGTGCATGTGTTGTGAAAATGTTTGCAAATCTGCATTAGAATTTCAGCATGCATTTTGATTTACTTGTAAGAAAAAAATTGCAAGAGAAAACGGCCCTTCATTCCAATGCATTTTGCTGTCAAAAAACGAAAAGAGAAAAGTGTCCACTTACTCAATACATCTCACACACGAAAAACTGCCCATTTATTCGAATTCTTGACACAAGAACATATACAAGAACAGCCATTGACTTCAATGCATTCTGTACAAGAAAAACATGGTGAAAAATAGCCCCAAAAAAGTTGTGATAATGATCTATTGAAATGAAGTGCTTTCCTGTCTCTGAATGTTGTCAACTCTACCATCCTAGGCACTGTGCAGCAGGAAGAACTGAATGGAACAGCAGAAATTGAACAACTACATACAGTAGCAACATCCAAACATTCTCTACTTCCTGGCAATTTATTTCTGCTTTTTCTCCTTTACTCTCTTATATGTTCCTTTCACTTTAAAAACAACCAGAACAACCTATCAGAAAATAAGGGATCTAAAAACTGATGACACTGCGCTCATGCATTTTGCAGTCCATTAAGAGATGGCACAAATGTATATTTTTAATTTTTTAGGTGAAGATGTAGAGAAGAAGAATTTATAGCCAAGAGACTTCTCAGCATCAATAAACAGTGTACTGGAGATGTACACTATGTTTTTTTTACTGAAGTGCACCTGAAGGCTGAGAGACACTTATCAAGCTTGTATATGAATGTGAGGACATATTGCATGGCCTGTTTATAATCAATTTATTATACATTTTGACCTGAGATATCTCTACGTTTGGATTAAAGATTAGATATTAAAACATGTACCCTTAAATGCCATCTGGTTAATATCCTAAACCAGATATATGTTTATTTACTCATATGGAATTTAATGATTAACATCACATCAAATCTTCTTTATGAAGGATTTTGTAATATTTATTTGCTATGTAATAAAAGAACAATAGCTTCACTCAGGGAAGCCTATTTAACAAAATGCAAACTGTTTTTTTTTACGATTATTTGTTAAAGATTGAGTTTTGTTTTCTCAAAATTTTCACTAAAAACAAACTTTTTTAGAGATTTATTATGCCCCAAAGCAACAAAAATCAGAATCCGAAAATACTCCAGCTAATAACTGCCAAATTCATGTAAAAGTTAATGGCAGAGGTGCCTTTTACCATTTGAAGATGTTTTTTTGAAAATATTTTGGGGTGTTTAATAGCTAGTTTTTTGCTAATAAATTCAATACATTTGAGGTTTTTAAAGACTATAAACTAGAAAACATTATGGGTATTCCTAAAAACTAAAAAAAATTGTTTTTGTTCCAGATCTGATTTTTTTTGTTTAATTATAAGTAAATTAGCCAAATTCATGGATTGGAGTTAGGTTGAGTTTGTTTCTGGTAAAATATGAGCAAAAATGAGTTTTAGTAAATAACCCCTGAATGTTACCAAACTCAAATGTTTGCTTATGTATTGATCATTTTTCATGTAAAAAAAACTTGATACAATAAAACCATAAAAAACTTGAATGCATCAAATTCATATTCTAATCATTATTTTCAATGGGTCTACAATCTCTCAGCAAAAATTAGGTAACATTTTGCCTAGGACAACTCCAATTTACTTCTACATGAACTTGCAAGCTTAATTAATACCAAACATTTGAATTTTGGAAACGCTAATGTGAATTCAGGACGTGAGTTTTAGTGCAAAAAATATTGTATTTCAATTTGAATGTTGATAAATCAGTTCCCTAATGTTTTCCCTATAGTATTGACATTCCAATGTTAGGAATACCAGATCTTTAAAACATTTACTAAGGTACAATTCATGGTTACAAAATAGTTTGCAAAAATGTGTTTGACCTTGTTTTATATAAGCACTGTATCACCTCAGGAAAGAAAGCTGAATTAGGATACCAAAGCCAATTGCAGACCTGGGAATGCTCAGGCTTTGTCAGACCAAGACTGACATAAAGTTTAATATATTTCTTCCTGGGCAACACTTCCCAATTTCATAAATTAGGCAATTACAGTTGAAAGTATCAAAACCTTTTGGCACAGGATCAATCTTTTTATGTAACTGCTAAACTCGTTGTGCAATTGGTTTTAATGATTTGGTATCACTGCTGTCCTTTAATGGATATGATACAAAATTGAAACCTTCTTGTTCCATGTCAATAGTTTTAAGATAAAAAGTAAATAGATATTTTGTTTTGAATTGCATGCTAAATTGACACTGAAATGAATGCTGAGAATGCTCATATAACAACATCCAAGCACCAAATATATTTTTATTACTTCAGAATTGATAGCAGTAGGTTCTGAAATAAACAAATTGAAACAAGGCTTTTATCCTTGAGGACATATCAGAAGGAAAAAAATGTAAACGTGCCTTGTTTGCAGATGAGACATGTTCTAGCAAGAAAACATTAGAATTCCCTTTTTGATATTCTATTTTTTTAAGCACACATAAACCTGTGTGAAATCACAGCAAACAATGAATGTGAAACTGTTCTTCTCTGTTTTAGATCAAATAGGTCAGTTTTTGATCGAATTTGAATCGAGCGATTTAAACTAATAACGCATTTGATTCGATTGAATTCGATTCAAAGTATTTCCAAAAAAAAACCTTTGATTTTTCAAGGTCCACCAATTGACGCAAAATAGGTCATAGGTGGTCCCCCATAGGCTAAAACACTACAATTAGCTCGAAACACATTTGTGCTGTGTTCTTTAATTTCTTTTTTGTCTATGTATGATGGAATATATTCAGGCTTGGTTTTTGCCAACTCTAGAGTAGCAGTCACTCTTGAATACAGCCTGAAGAAAATGACAACTGGATGGACTGGATGGACTGGATGGTAGGGCAAGCTGCCTATCAAGAGGTGGAGACAAATCACAATGCCTGCCTGCGCCAAAAGCTCATTGCTCTAGATGGTGGCAGATTGATTTAGTCAGATGGTGGACAGTCGGAGTGATGTAAGGGAAAGCTCTCTGCCCCTAGGTTGGGGCTAACCCACCTGTGATGGAAAGCAGCGCTCTTGCTTAAAAAATGGCTGTTGGCAGTAGCCTTTGCTAAAAAGGGCTCCTTTTGGCTGCCCATTTTTCTTACAGGGGATGCCCTTTTAAGCTACCCAGGCCAGGGGTTCCCCATTTAGCACCTTGCCCATACCTTGCCCATTGTATGCCCATACCTTGCCTTTGCATGAACTTGGTTTTTTGTCCCCATACAGAACACTTTTTGGGGTTTGCCTAGCATCAGACTGCAGTTGACCTTGGCAAATTGCTTAATGAGGACAGTTTCTGTACCAAGCTTTAAAAAAAAAAAAGTATTTGAGAAGCTGATTAGCAAAGGCAGGTTTTAGCAATTTACCGAACTGTAAATATTGGTTACTCATTAATGTAGCCTGAAGAAAAGGCAACTTCTGCAGAAGCTCAAACCCATGGACTTTTTGGGGAAAGAACCAGGCAATTAAACGCATACGCCATAAAACAAAAATGTGGGGAGGCCAGTTTATGCTTGAATGCAGCCTCAAGACAACACTGAATTTGAAATCAGGACTCCACAGGCAAACAACTAGTGATTTTGCCGCCGCACCACATAGCTTGATCCTTCTGGGAGTGGTTCCAGATGACCATAACAACCAAATGTCCTCTTGGATCTCTTCATTGACTGGCAGTACCAGCAGTTCATCTTCTGCCTAACAAAGTCAATACGAAAGCCAGGTACCTCACATAACCCCCCCCCCACTGCCCTTTTTGGGTCGTGCCTTGCATCAGCTCACAGTGGACCTAAATTTTTTAACAAAGACAGGGTTCTGTAGATAGCTTGAAAAAAAAACTTTTCATAAGCTGATTAGCAAAGGCAGCTTTTAGCTCTTTACCGAATCGTAAATATCGGTTACTCATTAATGTAGCTCAAAAAAAGGCAATTTCCACAGAGGCTCAAACACTGAGCCATTTGGGGGGAAGAAACCAGGTAACTTGTTGCATGAGCCACAGAACAGACATGTGGCAAGGCCAGTTTTTGCCAACTCTAAAGTAGCAGTCACTCTTGAATGCAGGCTGAAGAAAATGACTTTGTACAGGCATAAACAAGCCTGAAAGGTGTAGGAAATCATCCTTTTGGGATTTGCACTCAGGTCTCCACAAGCGGACAACAGGGCACTCTAGCTGCCGTGCCACAGAGCCTAATCCTGCTGAGCCCTGTTCCAGATGACCATAGCAACCGAATGTCCTCTTGGGCCTCTTTATTGACTGCCAGTGTCAGCAGTCCATCTTCTGCCTAACAGAGTCAATACGAACCCCAGGAACCTCGCAAAAGGGGGGCTCCTGAATGGTCTAGTGGTGAAGGGATTTCCGGTAATAACACCCCCTCCCACTGCCCTTTTTGTGGCATGCCTTGCATCAGCTCGCAGTGGAAATTTGATAAATTGTTTGACGAAGCCAGGGTTCTGTAGATTGCTTGAAAAAACATTTGAGAAACTGATTAGCAAAGGCAGCGTTTGGCGATTTACAGAACTGTAAATATTGGTAATTTTTTAAAGTGGCCCGAAGAAAAACCAACCTCTGCCAAGGCTCAAACCCATGGACCTTTTGGGGAAAGATCCAGGCAATTTGCTGCGTGAGACACAGAACTGACGTGTGACAATGCCGTTTTTTGCCGACTTTAAAGTAGCAGTCACTCTTGAATGCAGCCTAAAGAAAATGTCTCTGTACAGGCATAAACATTCTTGAAGGGTCCAGGAAATAATCATCTCAGCACCGACAATGCATCTCCCGCCTAACAGAGTCAATACAAACCCTGTGTACCTCACATAAGGGGGCTCGTGAATGGTCAATTTGTTAAGGGGTTGTCTATAAGAACCCCCTGCTGCCCTTTTTGGGTTGTGCCTTGCATCAGCTCGCAGTGGACCTTGGTACATTTTTTAACAAAGACAGGGTGCTGTAGATAGCTGGAAACAAACATTTGAGAAGATGATTAGCAAAGGCAGCTTTTGGAGCTTTACCGGGATCAGATCGTTTTTTGACAAGTCTAAAGTAGCAGCCACTCTTGAATGCAGCCTGAAGAAAATTACAAACCCTGAGGTCCTCTTGGACCTGTGCTGGAATGTGCCAGGACCGGATGGATTGGATGGAAGAGCAAGCTGCCTATCAAGAGGTGGAGACAAATCACAATGCCTGCCTGCACCAAAAGCTAATTTCTCTGGATGATGGCGGATGGAGACAATTGAAGTGATGGAAGGGCAAGCTGTCTGCCCCTAGGTTGATTGCAAAGAGGGGGCTGGCGCTAAAAGCAGCGCTCTTTCTAAAAAAAAAATTGGCTGTTGGCAGTATCCTTTGTTAAAAAGGGCTCCATTTGGCTGCCCCTTTTTCTTACAGGGATGCCCTTCTAAGCTACCCAAGTATTTACTTCAGGCCAGGGGTTCACCATCTAGCACCTTGCCCATACCTTGCCCATTGCTTGCCCTTACCTTGCCTTTGCATTAACTTGTTTTTTTTTCCCCATACAGAACACTTTTTGGGGTTTGCCTAGCATCAGCCTGCAGTTGACCTTGGCAAATTGCTTAATGAGGATGGTTTCTGTACCAAGCTTTAAAAAAAAAAAATAAGGATTTCAGAAGCTGATTAGCAAAGGCACTTTTTGGCGATTTTCCGAACCGTAAATATCGGTTACTCATTAATGTACCCCGAAGAAACGGCAACTTCTACTGAGGCACAAACTCATGGACCTTTCCGTGAAAGAACCCGAGCATTCTGCATAACAGGTACCATACTTGAACTTTGTTTTTCTCCTCCACTCTTATGAGTTCATTGGCTCCTGATAAAACTGACCCTACTGTATTGGGTGTATGTAAAAACTGTTCCACTTGCATAGTAAACAATCAACCATCTCTGTAACCCACTGTAAACTATGAGATTTACAATCTCTAAAGGTAATTAAAAGGTACAAATCTAGGAAAATAATGTTGGCGTTTTCTTCAACTTTAAGGGTGTTATTTACAAAAACTCAAATTAATCTCAGTTTTTATGAAATCAAAGTCAACCAAACTCCCTTCCATGAATTGAACTCATCAAAAAAATTTTCTCAAAATTGCGCTTCAATTCGGATAATACGATTGATGCTCCCAAAACTCGACAATTTTTTTCTGTGAAAAAACTTGACCTATTCGGATTATCTGATGAAAATCCCGACTTTATTGGATTACTCAGCACAGATCAGTATGTCAAGAAACAACTTCAGGGACATCTGCCATTGACTTCTACATGACCTTGACAGATTGAGGTGGAGTATTTTTGGATTCAGATTTTAACAGCTTAGGGGTATAATAAATCTCTAAAAATTTAAGTTTTTTTTCTCCATGAAAACCTCAACCAGATAAATTTGAGGTTTTTGGGCTGCTAACTGTGTTAAAATACAGTAAATGATTGTATTCATTGAAGTGCCATTCCTCCAAGTATTTATTTATATTGAAAAACTAGACCAAGAAGGTTTCTGAGGTTATTAACTGTTTTGGGGACATTATTATTATTATTATTATTATTATTACATTTCTGCAAAAGCACTTCATTTATTATAGCAAAAAACTAACACAAATAACAAAAATTGTACTTTCTAGTAGCAGCGTTGTCATGTTATGCACCCTGCCTCATTAATCACTGAAGGGCTGTCCATCTGGTCACCCTTGTATGATCCTTGTGTAACTTAAATTCAAAGCCAAGTTACTACCCTTGAAGGTTCCTTTGTGGTTTTAAATTATTATGCACAGATGTCTTTGGTTCATTCATGAATATTTGAGACAAATAATAGTCTAGCAATATGAAATGGCTTACATGCCGGATTCCCACTGAGATAATCATTCACGTACATGAAATCCTATTATTGTAGTGTGTTGCAAAATGACTACATTTGCTCGTTATACCAAGAAAAATACAAGGGCTGCCATTTTTGTCACAATATAAAACATAATATTTCTTTTTGTTTCTAGCCCTGTATCACACAGATCATACGGTATATGATTGTACTATACTGCACTGTGGAATTCATAAACATGAACTAAAAACTTCCTTATTGCTTCATCCTATCCTATCCTGCAGTCTTTTTTTTCTGTCCTTTCAAATGCAACAGAGGGCAGCTGTGGCAGTGAAGAGAATATTAACTCAGCTCAGCTGATTTTTTGTACTTTAATCCCTGCAAATACCACTAAAATCTAAATTTAATTACATTGTATGCTCCAGAAAGCTCTAGTAATGTCTGAAAAATATTTAACAATTAGTGGTTTGGCTTAATTAAGTTAACTGTACTTTACAGGAAAACCTGAAGAGACCTTTTCCACACCACCCCCTCTAATTTCCTCAGGCTAATTAGACTAGCTGGTTCTCATTACAAAACAAAACTGGCTTCTGGGGCACATCATTTTATTTGTACACCACCCCCATCACTGGTTCAGAATTTCATAAGGTCTAATTGATTCCTGTCATTTGATATCCATTTCCTCTGTGTAGAAAAATCCAACTGGTCCGTGCATTAGCAAAATACAAGAGGTGCATGTTTCAAGTTTGATATTGTTGAAAAACCATAAGAGGAAAGCATCTGTTTTAAAGAATAAGGAATTTAAATCATTCATATAAAAATGAAGAAGCAGCCCCCCCGCTTTTTTTTTTTTTTTTGTCAATAGTGTATTGGCGCAGTATTGGTATAAATTAATTATACCTCTTTCTATCTAAAAATTCATATAAAAATGTCTGGGGTAGGAGTTACTAGCACGCAATAACCAGAATATGAGAGGCAAAAAACATTTTAATGGCTCATTTAAATATTTTATGTCATTATCTCATTATCTCTGTTACCTCAATCAACACTTTGAATATAAATTCATAGATTTAAGTAGATTGGCATGATATATATATATATATATATATATATATATATATATATACAGTCCAAGGGGAGCTATATTCACTAACACCTGCGGGTCTTTCCCTTACCAGCTATGTTTTCTCCTTGATGACTAAAGCAGGGACACTCCAGATGGCAGGTTACACTGACATAGCAGATTTACTGATACCCTTTTAGTGGTGGAAAGCAGGTGGGTGGGCATCCAAGGGATGGATTTGTGTTTTGCAACGGGCTGGGACAATGATTTTTTTCACTATCACGATCTTGATTATCACATTTTTATGCTTGTTTTTGTTTTTTATATATGGGGTACAGGATGCACAATTTAAACGTGAATGCCTATAGGCTACAATACAAAAAATGTTTTTCAGTATATTGGCATATGTTGGATTGGGGTAATTTACACAATTGATTATGGAGGGTTTAGCAATTTCAGTTAATAGAACTTATTAGAGTTTAATTTTGACATACAAAAGATTCTATATACACGCATCTAAGGTTACAATAAATTAATTTATGTATATGACTTGTGGGTTCTAGTATAGATATGCTCAAATGGACCCTGAGGAGGTTGTCCAAACACAATCAATAGAGTTTTTTACAACTATCGAGTTTTGGCTCAAGGGGTTAATACACATGTGTGGGAGCAATTACTATATGAGAGGAGTAAAAATTTTTCACATAAAGGGTGGGGCAATCTGCAGGTTCCTGGCCTGAACTAAGGGTTATACTAGTTTCAACGCATTATGTAAGGGCTATTATGAATGTAGATTGAGGGGGTTTACGATCACATAGACCTATAATCTTATCTCTTTTTTAGATACTAATTGTAACTTAAAACTTTTAAATGAACAGCTGCAGCTAAAAAAAACCAGTAAATAGCCATAGAGGGCAGCAGTATGTTACATAGTATTTGCTTTTAACTTTAGTAACAATGTTGATTGTAGGAGAGGTGGTGTTTGATGATTATGCTGACACGTCTATTCCATTTCTATTTTTTTTTTTTAATTATTTATTTTTTTGCCTTCATTTTTCATGGTAAGCTATCACTGAGAAATGGTGCAGTACTTAGCACTTCCATATTGGAATGTCTATCTGTCCTTTTATCTGAATTGTTTGGACAACCTCCTCAGGGTCCATTTGAGCATATCTATACTAGAACCCACAAATCATATACATAAATTAATTTATTGTAACCTTAGATGCGTGTATATAGAATCTTTTGTATGTCAAAATTAAACTCTAATAAGTTCTATTAACTGAAATTGCTAAAACTGTCAGATTTTACTAGGGAGTTCAAATTTGATTAGATTTAGATTTTTTTTGATTTGATTATAGTTTTTAAAAAAATTGAATTAGATTTTTAAGATTTATCATACTATGGCCATTTAAGAACTCAAATTTGACTATTAGCCACCTAAAACCTGCTAAACTGCTGCTCCAATTTGGAGTTGTCTGCAGCATTCCTGAATCAAGTTTTTAAAATTCTAATCGAATTCGAGAAAACTTTGAATTCTGATTGTGAAATTTCGAATTTATGGACATTTAAGGGAGTTTTTAAAAACTGAAATGAATTTGAAATTCGACCTTTGATAAATGTTTGTTATTAAAACAAATTCGACCTAAGATCGAAAGAGTTGGTGGGAGAAAAGTCTTGACAAATTCGTACAACAATTCAAATGGCTTTTTCAAATTTGACGTTCTAATCATACATCAAGTTGTTGCCCGATAAACCTCAACTTTTCAGATAATCGTACGAAAACCAGCACATATCACGCTGTCAGGAAATATATTCAAATTGTAATTGCAACATCTGCCATTGACTTTTACATGACTTGTTTTAGCTGGAGTATTTTTGGATTCGGATTTTTAGCAGCTTTGGGGTATAATAAATCTTTAAAAATTTGAGTTTTTTTTCCATTTGGGTTTTCCCCTTTAAAAACTCAACCAAAAAATTTGAGGTTTAATATACAGGCCCCTTAACGTTGAAGAAGCTTGGATTGTTTGGTAGAGCCTCATCAATGAAACCAACGGCAGGTCTTACCTAACTACTCGCCACTCTGTTTAAGACATAAAGATTTCATTGGCAGAATCATGAACTGCACCACCATATCAAAGAGGAAAATGCATTACCTTGGTAAAATATACAGAATGAAGAATCAAACATTTAAAAAAATATATTGCAGCCATTGATGATGCTACAGCATGTTGTTTTTAAAACTTCCTGAAATCTTACTCACCATCTAAAGAGCCATATTGAAAAATGAGCTCAAAGGGAAATTTGATAAAAGGGCATTGCTATCACCATAATATCAACTAATTCATGCATCACCTTTTGCTTTGCTTGACCAGACTACTGGTATATGTATATGCATTCTTCACTCAGTGACAGGGGTAATTCACTGATACAGAAATTTACAGGGAAGCAGTGATGTTCATAAAATACTGGCATCACATTTTAACATCAATATATTAATAAATGTGATGAAAATATATTTTTGTCTGAATTGAAAAATGGATAAAAAATGTCTTAGTTTTGTTTACATAAAAATAACCCTTTTCCATGTCATGTCCAGGCATGAATTACTGATAAATATTTACTTATATTATATTGCTGTTATTAGCTAAACTGCAATTCAGTATTCTGTGTTTTAAATTCACTTTACAAAGTAATGTTATGTCTCCCGAGGAACAGAATGTATTATTGCACATCTTTTTCAGATAATATTCCTGCAAATGGTGTTAATTATGCCCTAAGCAAAATTAATAAAATGAATTGTACTGAAAGGGTTGTGCTAAATAGCTCCCTTTAATTTTAATTTTCATCATGGAATGGGTTCTGTTTGACACTATCTATCTATCCTAATGGAATAATTGAAACTATGGTTCATAATGTAATTACAACAAAGTGAACATTTCCAAAGAGCCCTAAAAAAGGGAAAATAGTCAAAACCAAAACAAATGCAAACTACTCAACTGGATAAAAAAATACAAGCAACCAAATTGACCAACACCAAAAATAACTACTCATAACCAACAAGGACAACTATCTGGGCCAATTCAAAAACTCAAGCACAAAAAGCTGTCACAGGATTCTGACCCAATGGACTCTGAAACTGAATCCCACACCCAATCGCCATCGCAACAATTTCATGCACAGGATCTAATCCAAGTGCTCAGCCCCTTATTGGACCAAAAATTAGCCAGCATAAAAGAATCCATGACAGAAATACTTCAAAAGTGACAAATCAAACTCAGAGAATAACAGACACTGAACAAAGAATCAGTACATTGGAGGATGAACTGGACAAAACACAAAAAATACTGGATACACAACAAAGAGAAATCACTATCCTAGCCGATAAAGTGGATGATATAGAGAACACAAGTAGATGAAAGAATCTTCGAATAGTAGGCATCCCAGAATTGGTAGAGGGAGCAGTACTAGAACTGTTTTTAAAGAACAAATTACCACTTCTACTAAAAATGGAAGCTACACAATTTAACTTCCTAATTGAAAGATTTCACAGAATTGGCCCCCCAATAACTACAGACTCAAATAGACCAAGACAAGTCATATTCAAACTTCTCAACTACACAGACAAAATGAACATCTTAAAAAACCTACAATATGAAAATAATCGGATTTTCAAAGCTTTTCAGCCAGTGTCACCGTGAAAAGAAAAGAATTGCTTTGTACAACTCTCTACACCTCAGGATACTGATTCTCCCTGTTATTCCCAGCAAAGCTAAAGATCATTGACAATGGCAATGAGAAAACTCTGTTCTTCAAAAATCCAAAGACAGACAAAGAAGAAAAATCAAAAAACAAAGACTAAAAACGTTAACAGTCTACAGACTAAATACAGAAGAACACACTATGTATAAGATGCTTGTAGTGGAAATACCATATGTCCAAATAACAAAATATAGGATGCTTAAGAATCATTTTAAACAAACCCAATTTGTCTCTCAACCCATAGCTCAGTATCCGGAGTAAGAGACTTAAAAAGTAAAAAAATGCATGCAGGGCAATAATAGAAATGTTTGCTATTTTTTTTCTTTCTTCTTTAATTCCTTTTCCTTATACATACCAAACATTTCCTCTGTTAAGGTGTATGTTTTTCTAATAGTTTTATATCAGCTCAAATGATTAAAATTAAGAGAAAAACCGAAACAGTATTGACTAGTTTGAGACCTTATGTAGATATTAATCAGAGGAACTGGCCTGCACGCTGGGACAGGCCAACCCTCTACCATACCCAAATACAACTATTAATCACCTCAAAAAATGAGTGGGTTAATCCACATAATGGCAAGTACAACAGAAGGTAAAAATTTGACTGAGAAACCCACTAACCACTTCCAGATACTTTCTTGGAACGTGGGAGGCCTAAAGTCTCCAATTAAAAGGAGAAAAGTACTAGATCGATTACAAGAGAAAAAGCCCAAATAATTATCTTACAGGAAACCCACTTGAACAGAAAGGATAACCAGACATTAAAAGATAAATGGATACAAATAGTAATAGATGCATGTTATAAAACAAAAACAGGAGGGGTAACTATACTGATTAGCAAAGACTTAAAAACGCATAAAGACTAAAATGGTCGATATATTATAATAGACCTAGATATTCAAGGAACTGTATATCAAATTGTAAATGTTTATGCACCAAATGATGATAACAAATATTTCTTCACAGATGTTTTACAGCAGATCATCTCCTGCGGGGCTATGAATATAATACTCGGAGGAGACGTCAACGTGGTTTGGGATGATTTCATGAACAAATCAGGTAAATCAACCGCACACTCATGAAATAGAGCCTAAAACCTTTACACACATTATGTGAAATCTTAGAATTACATGCCACATACAGACACATGCATCCCGTAACTAAAGATCATACATTCTATTCAGGAGTACACTCGAGATTAGATTAAATAATTTTTAAAGACACTATCACCAATGCTGACCTTAGCAAAGATAGGCAATATAGACGTTTCAGATAACGCACCAAACTCAGCTAATCTAAAACTGGTGATAACCCATCAAAATCCCATAATTGGAGATTTCCAGCCTATTTATGCACCAATGTAGACTTCCAAAAATACCTAAAAAGAAGTTGGGCAAACTATATAGATGACAATATTAATCACTGGGACAACCCACAATTACTATGGGCAGCAGCAAAGTGTAAGAAACTTACCGAGGGGACGACAGGGACGCTTGTCGCCCCCTCGACGGGGACGCCCGTCTCTCTCTTCCGCCGCCGATGCGGCTAGGCCTCAGGCGCCGGCTCCTATGGAGCGCGCAGCGCGCATGCGCAGCAATTTAATGGAACAGTCGCGCTGACGAGATTGCGCAGGCGCTGGCGCTGATTCGCCAGCATCCAATGGCGCCAAATTCAAATCCTTAAATGCCCAGCAGTCCTTTTGTTCCCTGCCCAACGTAGGTTCTGTTTACTGTTCCTGGGTGTTATTATTTCTGTGATTCCTGTTGTGACCTTTGGCTATTCCTGACTACTGTTTGACTTCCGCCTGCCCTGACCCTTTGGCTTGTTCCTGACTACTCTTTGGATTCCGTTTTGTACTTCGACCCTGTTAGTTGCTGACCTGGCCTGTGACCTCGACTACTCTGCTGTTTACCGATTTTGTACCGTATTTACCCGGCCCGTTCCTGGACTTTGATAAACTTTACATTTAGTTCCCTTGCTCGCCCAGAGTTCTTCCCTCAGTCTCCTCACTATTAAGTCCTGGCGGCATCCGAGTAGCGGAGGGCTCCACCCTACGTGAAAGGCGGCGGTTATAGGCCGAAGCGTGAGCCGAGCCCGGGACATTGGGGTTTACTCTGGGTTGTGGGATACTGAACGTTACACAAAGTCAGTATTAAGAGGACAGATAACTTCATACTTAATTAAACAAAAAGAGCTACAATGAAAAATACAATCTTTTACAAAAACAACAAAACATTACAGCACTTTCAAAAAAACAAACACACAAGAAGACCAAAATAAATATAAAGAGACAAAACTACTGTTTGACATTTTATTAGCAGAAAAAGCACACATGACAATGAGTCATACAACAAGTTTTATAGATATGGCAATAAATCAGGGAAATTGCTGGCACAACTAGATAAAAGGCAAACACGCAACACTTTTATACAAAAGATAAAAAGATGGATGGACACATGACCCAAAACAAATTAAAAACATATTGATAGAACATTTTAGAAAATTCAAAGATAATCCACAAGATGGCTTGCAGTTTTTGAGAGAAGCCATTCTTCAAAAATTAACTGTCCAAGATCGATATGTTCTTGATGCACCTATATCACACAATCACATACCTAAAAAATGGGAAGTCACCAGGATCAGATGGCCTATCAGCAGAATTTTACAAACAATTATTACCAGACATAAGACCAGTCCTGGCCACCCTTTATAATGACATTCTGCAGTGTAACCCACTGTGGCATGAAGCAAATGTCGGACGTGTGACATTAGTGTGCTGAGGAACAGTGCCAAATTTGAAAATGAAAGACCTTCCAGGTCATGGGTTTAATGCCCGATGATAGGAATTGCTACCTGTATTCCTGGGTGTTCCTAATTGTAGTGCTGGAGTTTAATTCTTGCCTGAACCTGTTTCCACAATCTTTTGCTGCCTGCCAATTGAACTACTGCCTGAAATCTGACTATGGTTACTCCGGATCCCTTTAGGTTACTGCCATAAAAAAATCAAATAACTTTAATTAAACACTTTCTAGTGACCAATGAGGTTTCCTGGTGCTTGTGATTGATAGAGAAAATGTTGGTGATGTTCTATAAAAAGAAAGCCAATAGTTGACTTCAAAGTGGAAAAGGAAGTTTGAGCTCATTGGTTTTTTGGAGGGGAATATATTGTATGAACCTGAATATATTGTATGCACCAAAGTGACTATGTTATATTATGGTGCTGTTATATATTCACTGCTAAAGGTTTGACTTTGGTAAATCATGTAATTTAGCTTGAATACTGACCTGTTATACTGGCAATATTACGATTCATCTGGATATTTAACCAATGTCTAATGGCTCTCTGTGATCGGACTATGCAGCAAAATAGCAATTTGAATATGATTATAACTTTTTGTCTATTTTTTTATTTTCAGTGTTCTGTTTGATGAAATGTTTAGGAGTGATAGGGTACATTGGACTCATTTTTGACTCACCCTGCATTATAATATATTGGTTGGTTACTGACATGTACAATATGCTTACTTCATAGCAACTTGAGAAACTGTGAAACTATTCAGATATTACTATTGGCCGGGATTACTAACATTGAAGATAAATATAACTGGCGATGTTTCCCAAGCCAACTAATTAGCAATTCGATTTGAACAGCCACTTACAAGTTAGAAAACAAAGATCTGATGGTGTATAAAAAGGTTTAAATTTTTTACCTGTTTTTCTTAGAGTGTAATTTAAAATAACTGGTGTTTGCATGGTGTAAAATTACACACACCACGATATCTTTTTACACCGTTTTCTGCAGATTTTCTTTTACACAACATAATAAATGCCTATTAAAGTTACCAGGAGCAACTACTAAACAAAAGCCTGTCCAAGGCACAAGAAATACAATATATATATATACAACTGCTACATTACTTTTCCGATAAATTGTTAAACTCATTGGTCTCCTGTAATCTCACATTTATAACTACTTACAGTATAACACCTATAACTTGCAATGACAAGCCAGAAAAATCTGTTTTACAACAATTGTGTCAGGTGGATTGAGTTACTCCAACATGGATTTAAAGCTACATGTGAACAAAATTACCTACATGCATGACAGACATGAACCCTTCATTCCATCTGCTTGAGAAAAATGGATCACACATTTAATCTGTACTTTACCAGATGGTCTCTCTAGCTTTTGAGGAAGATCTTGACAGTCAGGTGATCCCACTGGTGTCTAATAAAAGGGCAGCCAAGTTTGGGAGTTTTACTTTGAAAGCAGCAAGTAAGTTGCAGGTAAAACTTAGTCCCTTTGTAAAATGTATAATGAAGCAATAGAATTCTTAATGAAATGGCCAGATATGGGATGACTTTGACGTAGTTGGCCAGCTTAAATATATTGCAATATATGGACAAACAATCCCTGTTTTGTTTAAAGGTTAAGGCATTTTTTCAGTAGCAGTATGCACAAAATGTCTCTGTCTTAAATATATTGATAATGGTTTGAGTGTAGAGGACCTTTTGTATTTGTCTATATGTATTTTGTGGTCACAGCCTCATTGCACCCCCGCCTAATGGTTTTAAAAATTAGTGGTGAGCACAACTTCCCCTTGTTTGTTACCATTAACCCAACCCAGTTTGTTTCAATACTTGGCTTCCAAGTTCGAACTTTAAAGTTCTTGTAAGCTAATAAAATACGAGTTGGTCTTTACTGAACCCTCTGCTTCAACTATAGCTCCTTAATATAAATGCAAAAAACAGTTATGCCCTTATGCATGTACGATTTTCAGTAACATACTACAGATGCTATGCTTACAAACTCATTTAAGTCAAAATTTTCATTTTATCCGTGCCCTGAATTAGCATTGCTAATGGTCAGTGGTGTAACTATGGTGGATGCAAAATGTTTTCACAGGGCGAAATTGCTGGTGACCCTCTTTGTGCACACAATCAATGTGTCACTTGTGACTTGCAATTTTGCATTTACCATGGGTCACCAACTTCCCCCCCCTCAGAGGAAGCAGATCCTGGGCCCCTGCAGCCACAGGGTCTGCTTCTTCTGTAGTTATGGTACTGCTAATGGTATGACTTTCTGTCTATGATCTTCATTGTCCCTTCTTTTTATGATTTCCTTTCTCCCATTTCCAATCTCAAGGCCAATTTCTAGTCCATGTTTCCTTTCTATTTTGGACATGAAGAAAACTTCTTTCATCACTAACTATTCTGTTACAATGTACAGGTATGGGACCTGTTATCCAAAATGCTCAGGACCCGGGGTTTCCAATATAATGGATCTTTCTGTAATTTGGATTTTCATACCTTGTCTACTACAAAATCATGTAAACATTAAATAAACCCATAAGGATTAATTATATTGCAGTTTGGATCAAGCACCAGGGGCGCGCCGCCAATGAGGCGAGCTGAGACGCTCGCCTCAGGCGGCAACGCCGGAGCGGTTTCCAAAATCTGGATTATTTGGATAACATATAGTCTACGGGAGACAGCCTTTCAATAATTCGGAGGTTTCTGGATAACGGGATTGCATACCTGTACTAAAAAGCTTTTTTTTGCAAATGATTAGAAACAGGAATTTTTTTAATTTTTTTCATTGTATAATTTACTGATGCTTGATCATCCTTAGTTAGATTTGTTGACTAACATATGTCATGTTACAAATGATAACATGCTGTACCACTTTAAAACAAAGATTTACTAACTGCATTACTGCTCAGTTTTTCTTGGCAAGAAGATGGGTTGCTCACTGAAAACAAGCTATAAATCTTTTATAAACATTCATTATTTGGTTGACATTGCAAATGTGCACCAGTTGTGCAGCACTGGCTTTCTCTGCATAAATAAACATCAAGATGAATATTTCCTCGGCATTGTAAATAGACTTACAGTATTATTGTTAACTTTTTAAACATTATTCTATTTATAAATGGTTTATACTTTACACAAATCTGTCAAACTCCCCCACACTCCTTTTTTTAACCTTTAGATGTGTATTTGTGAGAACAAAGAGTTCTACATGCTATGTAAAAATAATGATGTTTCAAAGGGAATTCTGACAATGACAGTTCTGCAGCCTAGCTTTGGATCAATCAGTCTATACTGGAGTTGTAGATAGTGTTTTTTATGTTTAGAAAGGGGGATATTTTATTATACACATTATAAAAATATTTTGTATCAACCTTGCATTTTGATTTAAGAATTGCTGTTCATACTGAATATATTTGCTAAAAATAGTTTAGAGAAAATAAAAACGTAATCGGAAAAAAATTATTTTGTAGTTTGAAAAATGTTAACTATCTGTGAGGTTTAGTTCATTAGTAAAAAAACAGGTAGAATAAAGTATTGTGTGGATTACTGTCATAAAAAACACTGTAAAAGCTGCTGAATTCAATGGGAATGGTCTTTAACAACTTTATTTGCCTACATGTCTACTAACTTTGGAGATAAATATCTCTGGAGATCTCCCCCCATTTTGCCCATAACAACCAATCAGATCTTTCTTTGTTTTCAAACTTGTAGGTGACTGTTTACATCTCATTGCTAATTGGTTGTCATAGTTAACATCTCCAAAGATTTCCGGATATATTTATCTCCAATGTCAGTAAACATGCCCCTAAGGTATTTCAGATGTTTAGCCTTATTGAAAATAAATGAAAAAAAAATGTTTGCTTGTTTTTTTTCATCAACCACAAAAATTTGTAAATCAGCCTTCCCAACTAACATAAAACAAATGTGCCTTGACTTGCTCGAGGTGAAGATTGAGCTTGATATAAAGTCAATGTTTTAAAACCATTCTGTAACATTTTCTTAACCAGAACATATCCCATGGTTCATTTACCTACTGAACTGCAAATTTTACCACGGTCAATTGCACAAAAATTGCTATTCCTTAAAGGTTCTTATATCAACATGCACATCTTGTACTTCCATATTATTGAGCTGACACCCTCCTGCCTTCTGGTCTGAATGAAGTGAAAGTGTGCCTATTGATGCAGGGGTACCATGGAGCTACAGCCATCTCTGAACCATTTGGGGAATGTGAGAGAAGGAAGGGTGAGCATCTCCCAATCAGAAGCTGGTGCCATAAAGCTTGACATCTCCAGGATTCTTCAGTTATGTATATCCTTAATGGATCTGCTTTTATCCAGATCACCTGACTTGTCTTGTCACTAGTCAAATAGCTGTCCTACTATTCTGGCATATTCCGCGACGCACTGTATGTAACTTCCTGTAAGGATTCGGGTCTGCGTTCTGACCGGCGCGGGCACGGGCGCGTTAGCGCGCATCGGCGCGTGACGCCGGGCGCTGGCGACGGTCGCGGGCGCGGAGGCGCCGGCGACGGTCGCCGACGCAAAGACGCGGACGCGAACGCCTGAGACGGACGTGACGTCAGCACGCTGACGCCGGCGGAATGACGCCAGTTGGCGCCAAATAGACAGTATTTAAACCTGGTTCTGTTAGAGATGCATTGCCTGGTTATTAGGTTATCTAACTGAAACCCTAGCATCTCTTCTGTTGTGATTTCCTGTTGTTGACCTTCGCCTGTTCCTGGATTACGGATTCTGCTGCCTGTCTCGACCCTTCGGCCTGTCTCACCGTTTACGAATCTTGCTGCCTGCCTTTGACCTCGGACTTCCTGACCACGACTCTGCCTAATCCTCTTGTACCTCGCTATCGTCTCATTGGCTACTCTCCACATCCCTACTCCCTGTTCCACTCCAGGTGGGTAGTGGTTGTGTGAGGCGCTTGTGGGTTCACTATCTACGGTTCAAGCTCCTTCTACGACTGGATTATACTGGTAAGCCTGACAGTATAACCAGGCCAAGATGGATCCAGCTGAGGGAGCGTCTCCATTTGCCGTTTTGACCCAGCAGCTGTCCTCCCTTACGCAAGCAGTCCGGGAGTTGCAAAGTGGCTATTCACAGTTGCAGGAGCATATCAGAGCTCATCCGCCAGCTGTCCTTCCTTCCACGGCCGCTCCTCCTCCAGCTCCTACAGAGGTTCAAGTGATCACCTCGGAAATCTCCGAACCTAAAGTTGCCTTCCCGGAAAAGTTCGCTGGGGATCGGAAGGTGTTCCGGAACTTCAGGAGCAACTGTAAGTTATTATTTTCTCTAAAACCCCACACGTATCCCACTGAGCAAGTCCGGGTTGGGGTCATCATTTCTTTCCTTACGGGTGAACCACAGACCTGGGCATTCCGCCTCATGGATCGCCAAAGTCCTGTGCTAACCTCGGTGGATTCCTTTTTTGATGCAATGGCGGTCATATTCGACGATCCTCACAGAGCCACCACTGCTGAGGCTGCCCTGCGTGCTCTGAAGCAAGGAGACCGTCCTGCGGAAGATTATACGCTGGAATTCCGGCAATGGGCGGATGACACAGAGTGGAACCCAGCTGCTTTAAAGAATCAGTTCCGTTTTGGACTTTCTTCTGAGCTAAAGAATGAGTTAGCTCGTACGGGCATCCCTGATAGCTTGGAAGATCTCATTCTCATCTCCATACAATTAGATCAAAGGCTCAGGGAACGCCGGGAAGAAGAAAAAGCCGAAAAAGCAGGTCTTCTTCCTCAGACTTGGTTGTTACCGTCCGCTCCTCCTCCTGTCCGATTGCCCTCTCCGGTTCCTTCTTCATCCACCTTTAACGTGGTTCCAGAGCCCATGCAGATTGGTGCTATCAGGTCTGCATTAACACCTGAGGAACGCATTAGACGTCGCAGACTTAACCTCTGTCTCTACTGCGGACAAGCTGGTCATCTGCTCCGTGGTTGCCCGACCCGTCCAACGGGTAAGAGGATTTTTGAAAAAGACTTTTCTGGGTGTCATGTTCCTGTGCCTCTCCTGACTATCTCCTTGTCTTTACAGTGGGGAGACAAGAGGGTCGATCTCCAAGCAATCCTTGACTCTGGGGCAAGCGCCGGCGACGGTCGCCGACGCAAAGACGCGGACGCGAACGCCTGAGACAGACGTGACGTCAGCACGCTGACGCCGGCGGAATGACGCCAGTTGGCGCCAAATAGACAGTATTTAAACCTGGTTCTGTTAGAGATGCATTGCCTGGTTATTAGGTTATCTAACTGAAACCCTAGCATCTCTTCTGTTGTGATTTCCTGTTGTTGACCTTCGCCTGTTCCTGGATTACGGATTCTGCTGCCTGTCTCGACCCTTCGGCCTGTCTCACCGTTTACGAATCTTGCTGCCTGCCTTTGACCTCGGACTTCCTGACCACGACTCTGCCTAATCCTCTTGTACCTCGCTATCGTCTCATTGGCTACTCTCCACATCCCTACTCCCTGTTCCACTCCAGGTGGGTAGTGGTTGTGTGAGGCGCTTGTGGGTTCACTATCTACGGTTCAAGCTCCTTCTACGACTGGATTATACTGGTAAGCCTGACACTTCCAGGTGATGACAGCTGTGGGTTTTTTGATTATTTACTGCCACTCATCAACAAATTGCCAACTCTTCTAGGCAAAAAAAATAACAAACAGGTGGTTTAAAGGTGATACCTTTATTGACTAATTAAAATAATCATAGCAAGCTTTCATAGCATTTTAGCTTCTTTTAAGAAGGAGGTTCAAACTAGGTCAAAAGTTTGTTCTAAAGCCTCATTTTTATTTTATATATTTTAATTTTTTTACTGTTTTGATCTGTAACTGGGATAATGAGTGCTAGCAAGATTGAAGGTCTGACTCAGTGCACAGTCTGCCATATGTATGCAGATTTGGAACAAGAGATCCAAAATGCTTACCTCTGTGGTGGTTGTGAGCAAATTGCCACTTTGGAGGCTCACGTTCGAGCACTAGAGCAACAAATTGCAACATTGCGGTCGATTGACAATCTTGAAAGGAGTCTTTTGCTCACTGAGCAGGACCTAGCGGGGTCAGATAGTTTGGGGGGAACAGAACAGCAGCAGGATGTTGAGGCAGCTAGCTGGGTGACTGTTAGAAAATCTAAGGTGTGCAAAAGGAAAATGGAGGCTGATCCGGAGATTATACATCGCAACAAATTTGCCAGATTGTGTGAAGATGATGGGAGTATGAACTCTGGATTGGCAATTCTAGATGGGGCTGATCGCTCTAACAGCCGGGAGACCAGTTTCTCTAGTAGTGGTGGGGAGGAGAGTAGAGTCAGGCCTAAGCAGATTGTGGTTGTAGGGGACTCCATTATTAGGAAAGTGGATAGGGTGATTTGTCGTCCGGATCGCTACAACTGAACAGTTTGCTGTCTACCTGGTGCCAGGGTTCGGCATGTGGTTGATCGGATAGACAAATTATTGGGTGGGGCTGGGCATGACCCAGCTGTCTTAGTGCATATCGGTACTAATGACAAAATAAATGGTAGATGGAAGACCTTAAAGAATGATTTCAGGGATCTAGGCTCTAAGATCAAGGAAAGGTCTTCCAATGTCATCTTTTCTGAAATTTTGCCTGTGCCACGTGCAAGTTTAGGAAAACAGCGGGAGTTTAGGGAGCTAAATGCGTGGCTCAAGTCTTGGTGCAGGAAGGAAGGGTTTGGGTTCCTAGAGCACTGGGCTGATTTTTCGTTGGGGTACAACCTATACAGTCGTGACGGTTTGCACCTCAATGGAAGGGGGTCTGCGGTGCTAGGGGAAAGAATGGCTAAGAGGTTGGAGGAGAGTTTAAACTAGGCAAGAGGGGGGTGGGTGAGATAAAGAATTATGGGGAAGCTAGGGAAGACTGGGCAGTGGGGTTAGTAAGGGGTCATGGGGGAGGAGTGAGGGGGGCATACATTTTACCAGCTAAGGAGGTCCCTCTGTTACAAGGAAAACAGAATAATACTAACTTAACGTATAATTCTTCACTAAGTAATGCAAATTTCAAAGTAAAAGTAGTAACCTCCGCTATATGCTGGCAAATGCACGGAGTTTGTCAGGTAAAATGGGAGACCTGGAATTAATTGCATGCTCTAAAAATTATGATATAATTGGTATCACTGAGACCTGGTGGGATGAAACCTGTGACTGGATTGTGAATTTAAATGGTTACACCCTTTTTAGGAGGGACAGAGGGATTAAAAAGGGTGGAGGAGTGTGTTTGTATGTAAAGCCTGAATTAAAACCATCTGCTAAAGAAATAACAATAGCTGGCACTGGTGAGGGTATAGAATCACTCTGGGTAGAGATTTTGACTGGGCAAAAGGTAACAAAAAGAATTATCATTGGTGTATGCTATAAACCACCTCGTATAAGTGTCGAGTATGAAGCCCAGCTACTCTTGCAGATACAAGCGGCTTCACAGCTGGGTCAAGTTGTTGCTATGGGTGACTTCAATTATCCAGACATTGACTGGGGTAATGGGGTTGCTAAGACAAAGCTAGTAGGTTTGTAAATATGCTGAATGACAACTTTTTATTCCAGCTCGTTCAAGAACCTACTAGGAATAACTCTCTTTTGGACCTTGTAATAACTAACAATACTGAACTCATCTCTAACATTTGTGTGGGTGAGCATTTAGGGAATAGTGATCATAACATGGTCTCCTTTGAGATTCTGTTGCAGAAGCAATTCTATAAGGGAGTAACTAAAACACTAAATTTCAGACGTGCAAACTTTGACAGTATAAGGGCATCTCTGCAACATATTAAGTGGGAAATGCTTTTCTCATGGTTAAACACAGAACAAAAATGGGAAGTCTTTAAAATGCTGCTTAATAAATATACTTGTCAGTATATTCCACTTGTAAGCAAGGAACGTCGTTGCAAAGCAAAACCTTTTTGGTTCAATAGAAGCGTTGGTGTTGAGGTGGGTAAGAAAAGACGTGCTTTTAAAACTTTCAAGTTAGCTGGTACAGCCGAATCATTTATAAGGTACAAGGAGGCCAATAAATCATGCAAAGAAGCTATAAGGCAAGCTAAAATTGCTATAGAAAAGGATATTGCAGCAAGCAGTAAAAAAAATCCAAAATTATTTTTTAAATATGTTAATAGTAAAAAAATGAAGCAGGAAGGGGTGGGTCCCTTACTATCAGAGGGGGGTCAGCTGGTTGATGAAAACAAATTAAAAGCGCAGATTCTGAATTCATATTTTTCATCTGTCTACACAAATGAGGAATCAGTAAGTGAAGGTTTCCTTCTTAACAGTCCCAATTCTAGTAATACAACTAATGATGCATGGTTCACACATGATGAAATTCAAAAGAGACTAGAACATGTTAAGATTAACAAAGGTCCAGGGCCAGATGGTATTCATCCCAGGGTAATTAGCGAACTTAGCTCTGTGATTGCCAAACCTCTTTACTTAATTTTTCAGGATTCATTGAGATCTGGCATAGTGCCGAGAGACTGGCGAATTGCTAATGTGGTGCCTCTATTCAAAAAAGGATCCAGTTCTCAGCCTCAAAACTATAGGCCAGTTAGTCTGACGTCAGTGGTAGGAAAGCTTTTCGAAGGGTTAATAAAGGATAAGATACTGGACTTCATAGCAAATCATAATACTATGAGTTTGTGCCAGCATGGTTTTATGCGTAATAGATCTTGCCAGACTAACTTAATTTCTTTTTATGAGAAGAAAGTAGACACCTCGATTCTGTGATGGCAGTGGATGTGATTTACTTAGATTTTGCTAAAGCATTTGATACAGTGCCACACAAAAGGTTACTGGTTAAATTAAAGAATGTTGGCCTGGAACATAGTATTTGTACCTGGATAGAGAACTGGCTAAAAGATAGACTACAAAGAGTGGTGGTAAATGGAACATTTTCTAATTGGACCAGTGTTGTTAGTGGAGTACCGCAGGGCTCTGTAATAGGTCCCTTGCTTTTCAACTTGTTTATTAATGACCTGGAGGTGGGCATTGAAAGTACTTTTTCTATTTTTGCAGATGATACTAAATTGTGCAGAACTATAGGTTCCATGCAGGATGCTGCCACTTTGCAGAGTGATTTGTCTAAACTGGAAAACTGGGCAGAAAACTGGAAAATGAGGTTCAATGTTGATAAATGCAAGGTTATGCACTTTGGCAAAAATAATATAAATGCAAGTTATACACTAAATGGCAGTGTGTTGGGAGTTTCCTTAAATGAGAAGGATCTAGGGGTCTTTGTAGATAACACGTTGTCTAATTCTGGGCAGTGTCATTCTGTGGCTACTAAAGCAAATAAAGTTCTGTCTTGCATAAAAAAGGGCATTAACTCAAGGGATGAAAACATAATTATGCCTCTTTATAGGTCCCTGGTAAGGCCTCATCTGGAGTATGCAGTGCAGTTTTGGACTCCAGTCCTTAAGAGGGATATAAATGAGCTGGAGAGAGTGCAGAGACGTGCAACTAAATTGGTTAGAGGGACGGAAGACTTAAATTATGAGGGTAGACTGTCAAGGTTGGGGTTGTTTTCTCTGGAAAAAAGGCGCTTGCGAGGGGACATGATTACACTTTACAAGTACATTAGAGGACATTATAGACAAATGGCAGGGGACCTTTTTACCCATAAAGTGGATCACCGTACCAGAGGCCACCCCTTCAGACTAGAAGAAAAGAACTTTCATTTGAAGCAACGTAGGGGGTTCTTCACAGTCAGGACAGTGAGGTTGTGGAATGCACTGCCGGGTGATGTTGTGATGGCTGATTCAGTTAATGCCTTTAAGAATGGCTTGGATGATTTTTTGGACAGACATAATATCAAAGGCTATTGTGATACTAAGCTCTATAGTTAGTAGAGATGGCGCGAACTGTTCGCCGGCGAACTTGTTCGCGTGAACATCGGGTGTTCGCGCTCGCCGGAAGTTCGCGAACGTCGCGCGACGTTCGCCATTTTGGGTTCGCCATTGTTGGCGCTTTTTTTTGCCCTCTCACCCCAGACCAGCAGGTACATGGCAGCCAATCAGGAAGCTCTCCCCTGGACCACTCCCCTTCCCTATAAAAACCGAAGCCCTGCAGCTTTTTTTCACTCTGCCTGTGTGTGCTGAAGAGATAGTGTAGGGAGAGAGCTGCTGCCTGTTAGTGATTTCAGGGACAGTTGAAAGTTTGCTGGCTAGTAATCGTTTTGATACTGCTCTGTTATTGGAGGGACAGAAGTCTGCAGGGGTTTGAGGGACATTTAAGCTTAGGTAGCTTTGCTGGCTAGTAATCTACCTTCTACTGCAGTGCTCTGTATGTAGCTGCAGTGGGCAGCTGTCCTGCTTCTGATCTCATCTGCTGACTGCTGCAATAGCAATAGTCCTTGTAAGGACTGCTTTTATTTATTTTTTTGTTGTTTTACTACTACTACTACTACTACTACTACTACTATAAGAGCCCAGTGCTATTAGTCTAGCAGTGTTGGGGAGTGGGACTGGTGTGCTAATCTGCTGCTCCTAGTAGTTCAGCAGCACCAACTTTAATTTTTTTTTTTTTAATATTCATTCTTTTTTTATTTAACTTTTTTTTATTTTACTACCGCTGTAGTAGTGTATAAGTTGACCTTTTAGGCATTATTTGCCCTGTAGGCATTTTTTGCCCAGTGTGTTATTCAACCAACTGCTATCTAGCTGTGTGCCCGTGTTCACATTCTGTCTAAATATCCATAATATTACCGTCTCCAGAAAAAACACCGGAGTGACTTTTTTTCAAGCAGCATTCTTATATTTTACGTAATCCGTATCCACCGCTGTGTATACGTTGACCTTGTAGGCATTATTTGCCCTGTAGGCATTTTTTGCCCAGTGTGTTATTCAACCAACTGCTATCTAGCTGTGTGACCGTGTTCACATTCTGTCTAAATATCCATAATATTACCGTCTCCAGAAAAAACACCGGAGTGACTTTTTTTCAAGCAGCATTCTTATATTTTACGTAATCCGTATCCACCGCTGTGTATACGTTGACCTTGTAGGCATTATTTGCCCTGTAGGCATTTTTTGCCCAGTGTGTTATTCAACCAACTGCTATCTAGCTGTGTGACCGTGTTCACATTCTGTCTAAATATCCATAATATTACCGTCTCCAGAAAAAACACCGGAGTGACTTTTTTCAAGCAGCCATAATAAATTTTACGTAATCCGTATCCATCGCTGTAGTAGTGTATAAGTTGACCTTTTAGGCATTATTTGCCCTGTAGGCATTTTTTGCCCAGTGTGTTATTCAACCAACTGCTATCTAGCTGTGTGCCCGTGTTCACATTCTGTCTAAATATCCATAATATTACCGTCTCCAGAAAAAACACCGGAGTGACTTTTTTTCAAGCAGCATTCTTATATTTTACGTAATCCGTATCCACCGCTGTGTATACGTTGACCTTGTAGGCATTATTTGCCCTGTAGGCATTTTTTGCCCAGTGTGTTATTCAACCAACTGCTATCTAGCTGTGTGACCGTGTTCACATTCTGTCTAAATATCCATAATATTACCGTCTCCAGAAAAAACACCGGAGTGACTTTTTTTTCAAGCAGCATTCTTATATTTTACGTAATCCGTATCCACCGCTGTGTATACGTTGACATTGTAGGCATTATTTGCCCTGTAGGCATTTTTTGCCCAGTGTGTTATTCAACCAACTGCTATCTAGCTGTGTGACCGTGTTCACATTCTGTCTAAATATCCATAATATTACCGTCTCCAGAAAAAACACCGGAGTGACTTTTTTTCAAGCAGCATTCTTATATTTTACGTAATCCGTATCCACCGCTGTGTATACGTTGACCTTGTAGGCATTATTTGCCCTGTAGGCATTTTTTGCCCAGTGTGTTATTCAACCAACTGCTATCTAGCTGTGTGACCGTGTTCACATTCTGTCTAAATATCCATAATATTACCGTCTCCAGAAAAAACACCGGAGTGACTTTTTTTCAAGCAGCATTCTTATATTTTACGTAATCCGTATCCACCGCTGTGTATACGTTGACCTTGTAGGCATTATTTGCCCTGTAGGCATTTTTTGCCCAGTGTGTTATTCAACCAACTGCTATCTAGCTGTGTGACCGTGTTCACATTCTGTCTAAATATCCATAATATTACCGTCTCCAGAAAAAACACCGGAGTGACTTTTTTTCAAGCAGCATTCTTATATTTTACGTAATCCGTATCCACCGCTGTGTATACGTTGACCTTGTAGGCATTATTTGCCCTGTAGGCATTTTTTGCCCAGTGTGTTATTCAACCAACTGCTATCTAGCTGTGTGACCGTGTTCACATTCTGTCTAAATATCCATAATATTACCGTCTCCAGAAAAAACACCGGAGTGACTTTTTTTCAAGCAGCATTCTTATATTTTACGTAATCCGTATCCACCGCTGTGTATACGTTGACCTTGTAGGCATTATTTGCCCTGTAGGCATTTTTTGCCCAGTGTGTTATTCAACCAACTGCTATCTAGCTGTGTGACCGTGTTCACATTCTGTCTAAATATCCATAATATTACCGTCTCCAGAAAAAACACCGGAGTGACTTTTTTTCAAGCAGCATTCTTATATTTTACGTAATCCGTATCCACCGCTGTGTATACGTTGACCTTGTAGGCATTATTTGCACAGTGTTTTCTTCAAACCGCCATCTAGCTGTGTGAGCTTGTTCACATTTTGTCTAAATATTGATAATATTATCGTCTCTAGAAAAACCACTTGAGTTACTTTTTTTCAAGCAGCATTCATATATTTTACGTAATCCGTATCCACCGCTGTAGTAGTGTATACGTTGATCTTGTAGGCATTATTTGCACACTGTTTTCTTCAAACTGCCATCTAGCTGTGTGTATTATCGTTTCCAGAAAAACCAACTGAGTTTTTGTTGTTGTTGTTTTTTTAAAAATAATGCCAGGCAAAGGCAGGCCGCCACGCAGAGGCCGTGCTAGGGGCCGTGCTGCTATGCAATCCTGTGGCCCTAGCAAATTGCCCAGTTTTAAAAAGCCAATGACCCTGAACTCCCAAAATGCTGAAGAGGTAGTTGACTGGCTTACACAGCACACCCCATCCTCTACCGTTTCTAACTTTACCACAACATCCTCCTCATCCTCCACTGCTATGGCCACCCCACGTAACACTTCCTCCACCACCGGTGCCCCTTCTACACTGGAGTCAGAGGAGTTATTTTCCCATGAGTTTCTTGAACTGAGTAATGCGCAACCATTATTGGCAGAAGAAGATGAAGGAGATGAGGACGTTACACCAGATTTAATTCTGGCAGAGAACACGACAGAGATGGACATAATGATGAGTGATGAGGAGGAGGAGGAGGTCCCCGCTGCTGCTTCCTTCTGTGATGTGTCAGAAGAAATTGATGCATCTGAGGAGAATGATGATGAGGAGATTGATGTTTTGTGGGTGCCTAGTAGAAGAGAGCAAGAGGAGGGTAGTTCAGATGGAGAGACGGAGAGTCAGAGAGGCAGTAGGAGAATAAGACTTAGAAGAAGCAGGGAGGCCAGCCCGCAGGGATCAGTAGGGCAACAACATGTATCGGCACCTGTGTTCAGCCGGCCAACGCACCCGCCATTGCCGCCAATGCCGCCAACTTCTACTGTTACCGCCAGATCGCAGACTTCCAAAAAGTCAGCAGTGTGGCATTTTTTTAATGTGTGTGCCTCTGACAAAAGCATTGTAATTTGCAATGAGTGCAGTCAGAAACTGAGCCTTGGTAAGCCCAACAGCCACATAGGTACAACTTCTATGCGAAGGCACATGAGCGGCAAGCACAAAGCACTTTGGGAGCAACACCTCAAAGGCAACAGGCAAACTAAAAGCCACACTCCTTCTGGTCCAGCATCTTACTGCTCTACCTCTGCTCTCCTTGACCCATCTGAACCACCCTCCACTCCGCCTTCCACCTTGACCACCTGTTCTCATTCCCAGTCATCTGCCACCAGCCAAGTTTCTGTGAAGGCCATGTTTGAGCGTAAGAAGCCAATGTCTGACTGTCACCCCCTTGCCCGGCGTCTGACAGCTGGCTTGTCTGCACTCTTAGCCCGCCAGCTTTTACCATACCAGCTGGTGGACTCTGAGGCCTTCCGCAAATTTGTAGCAATTGGGACACCGCAGTGGAAGGTACCCAGCCGCAATTTTTTTTCTAAAAAGGGAATACCACACCTGTACCAACATGTGCAGAGCCAAGTTACCGCATCTCTGTCACTTAGTGTTGGGCCAAAGGTCCATATGACTACTGACGCATGGTCCTCCAAGCATGGTCAGGGCAGGTATGTCACCTACACTGCCCACTGGGTGAACTTGGTAATGGCTGGGAATGGGAAGCAGGGAATGGGTAGCTCAACAACAACAACAACAGTGGAGTTGGTGTCACCGCCACGGATTGCACGCGGTTCTGCCACCACCTCTACTCCTCCATCGCTCTCTACCTCGTCTTCTTCCTCTTCTTCTTCTTACTCTGCTGCTGGGTCCTCCTTCTCCTCCTCCACACCTGTGCACCCCCAGCTCCCCCTAGGCTATTCGACGTGCCAGGTACGCCGTTGTCACGCTGTCTTGGGGATGACGTGCCTGGAAAGCAAAAACCATACCGGATCTGTACTCCTGTCATCTCTGCAGTCACAGGCCGATCGGTGGCTGACCCCACACCAACTGCAGATCGGAAAAGTGGTGTGTGACAATGGAAGCAATCTGTTGGCAGCGTTGAGACTGGGAAATTTAACACATGTGCCCTGCATGGCACATGTGTTAAATTTAATAGTCCAACGTTTTGTCTCCAAGTACCCAGGATTCCAGGACGTTCTCACCCAGTCCAGAAAGGTGTCGGCCCATTTCAGACGTTCCTACACAGCCATGGCACGCCTTGCTGACATTCAGCAGCGCTACAACATGCCAGTCAGGCGTTTGATTTCTGACAGCCAGACTCGCTGGAATTCAACGCTCCTTATGTTGGAACGTCTGCTGCAACAACAAAGGGCCGTCAACGAGTACCTTTTTGAACTGGGTGGTAGGACTGGATCTGCAGAGCTGGGGATTTTTTTCCCCCGTTACTGGGTGCTTATGCGCGATGCCTGCAGGCTCATGCGACCTTTTGAAGAGGTGACAAATATGGTCAGTCGCACCGAAGGCACCATCAGCGACCTAATACCCTTCGCTTTCTTCCTGGAGCGTGCCGTGCGACGAGTGACAGATGAGGCTGTAGACCAGCGTGACGAGGAGCTGGAAGCGCACGATTTATGGTCGCAATCACCAGAACTAACCCAGGCACCTGCTGCAACGCAGGGAGAGGTGCCAGAAGTGGAGTCAGAGGAGGAAGGTGGCTTTGTGGAGGAGGAGGAGGAGGACCAACAGGAGCAGGCTTCCCAGGGGGCTAGTGGTGACCTTTTGGGGACCCCTGGTCTTGTACGTGGCTGGGGGGAGGAGACCGTGGATGATGCAGTCCTTGATAATGAGGAAGCGGAGATGGATAGCTCTGCATCCAACCTTGTGAGAATGGGGTCTTTCATGCTGGCATGCCTGTTGAAGGACCCCCGTATCAAGAGGCTTAAGGAGAAGGACCTGTACTGGGTCGCAACGCTACTAGACCCTCGGTACAAGCATAAAGTGGCAGAAATGTTACCAACATACCACAAGTCCGAAAAGATGCGGCATTTACAAACCAGCCTGCAAAACATGTTGTACAATGCTTTTAAGGGTGATGTCACTTCAGGAACTCATCAACATTCCAGGGGCAGAGGTGCCAGTAATCCTGCCACGAGCACACCTGCAAGGACAAAGCCCTTTGGCCGGTCTGTAACATCAGACATGCAAATGTTTTTCTGTCCAAGGCAGCGCCACAACCCTTCTGGATCCACCCTCAAAGAACGCCTCGACCGGCAGGTAGCGGACTACCTGGCATTAACTGCAGATATCGACACTCTGAGGAGCGATGAACCCCTGGACTACTGGGTGCGCAGGCTTGATCTGTGGCCAGAGCTGTCACAATTTGCCATGAACCTCTTGTCTTGCCCAGCCTCAAGTGTGCTCTCAGAAAGGACCTTCAGTGCAGCAGGAGGGATTGTAACTGAGAAGAGAACTCGCCTAGGTCACAAAAGTGTCGATTACCTGACCTTTATTAAAATGAATGAGGGGTGGATCTCGGAGGGTTACTGCACGCCGGAAGACTTGTTCTGACTTCTATGCAGCTGTCCTTCTCTTCAAGCCTCATGACTCCACACACAGCTGTCCTTTAGCGTCCTCCTCCCTCCGCCACCGTTACAAACTAGGGTGCAAACCCTACTGGTTTAATTTTTTCTGGCCTCTGTGCTTCAGTGGCTGCGTCCAAAAAAACGGGGCAAACAATGTCTACAAGGTCAACGTATGGCGAAAAATTACTATTTTCAGCATTTATATGGCATATTTTTTCTGGCAACTGTGCTTCAGTGGCTGCGTCCAAAAAAATGCATATTTTCTGCATTTATATGGCATAATTTTTCTGGCCTCTGTGCTTCAGTGGCTGCAACCAAAAAAATGCATATTTTCTGCATTTATATGGCATAATTTTTCTGGCCTCTGTGCTTCAGTGGCTGCAACCAAAAAAATGCATATTTTGTCCATTTATATGGCATAATTTTTCTAGCCTCTGTGCTTCAGTGGCTGCAACCAAAAAAATGCATATTTTCTGCATTTATATGGCATAATTTTTCTGGCCTCTGTGCTTCAGTGGCTGCAACCAAAAAAATGCATATTTTCTCCATTTATATGGCATAATTTTTCTAGCCTCTGTGCTTCAGTGGCTGCAACCAAAAAAATGCATATTTTCTGCATTTATATGGCATAATTTTTCTGGCCTCTGTGCTTCAGTGGCTGCAACCAAAAAAATGCATATTTTCTCCATTTATATGGCATAATTTTTCTAGCCTCTGTGCTTCAGTGGCTGCAACCAAAAAAATGCATATTTTCTCCATTTATATGGCATAATTTTTCTAGCCTCTGTGCTTCAGTGGCTGCAACCAAAAAAATGCATATTTTCTCCATTTATATGGCATAATTTTTCTGGCCTCTGTGCTTCAGTGGCTGCAACCAAAAAAATTTATATTTTCAGCATTTATATGGCATAATTTTTCTGTCAACTGTGCTTCAGTGGCTGCGACCAAAAAAATGCATATTTTCTGCATTTATATGGCATAATTTTTCTGGCCTCTGTGCTTCAGTGGCTGCAACCAAAAAAATTTATATTTTCAGCATTTATATGGCATAATTTTTCTGGCAACTGTGCTTCAGTGGCTGCGACCAAAAAAATGACTATTTTCAGCATTTATATGGCATATTTTTTCTGGCCTCTGTGCTTCAGTGGCTGCGGCCAAAAAAACTGGGCAAACAATGCCTACAAGGTCAACGACGTTGACCTTGTAGGCATTGTTTGCCCAGTTTTTTTGGCCGCAGCCACTGAAGCACAGAGGCCAGAAAAAATATGCCACATAAATGCTGAAAATAGTCATTTTTTGCCATACGTTGACTCAACGTATATGGCAAAAAATGACTATTTTCAGCATTTATATGGCATATTTTTTCTGGCAACTGTGCTTCAGTGGCTGCGTCCAAAAAAACTGGGCAAACAATGTCTACAAGGTCAACGTATGGCGAAAAATTACTATTTTCAGCATTTATATGGCATATTTTTTCTGGCAACTGTGCTTCAGTGGCTGCGTCCAAAAAAAACTGGGCAAACAATGTCTACAAGGTCAACGTATGGCGAAAAATGACTATTTTCAGCATTTATATGGCATATTTTTTCTGGCAACTGTGCTTCAGTGGCTGCGTCCAAAAAAACTGGGCAAACAATGCCTACAAGGGCAACGTATGGCAGTTGTTTAAAGAGAACAGTAGATTACTAGCCAGCAAAGCTACCTAAGCTAAAATGTCCCTCAAATCCCTGCAGACTTCTGTCCCTCCAATACAGAGCAGTATCAAGCAGATTACTAGCCAGCAAACTTACTATCATCTGTCCCTGAAATCACTAACAGCTCTCCCCCTACACTATCTCTTCCAAGCACACACAGGCAGATTTTTCAGATACATTTTTGCCCTTGATCCCCCTCTGGCATGCCACTGTCCAGGTCGTTGCACCCTTTAAACAACTTTAAAATCATTTTTCTGGCCAGAAATGTCTTTTTTAGATGTTAAAGTTCGCCTTCCCATTGAAGTCTATGGGGTTCGCGAACCGCTCGCATTTTTGCGCAAGTTCGCGAATATGTTCGCAAACTTTTTTTCCGACGTTCGCTACATCCCTAATAGTTAGTATGGGTATATAGAATTTAATTAAAAGTAGAGAGGAGTGTATGTATGGATGCTGGGTTTTCATTTGGAGGGGTTGAACTTGATGGACTTTGTCTTTTTTCAACCCAATTTAACTATGTAACTATGTAACTATGTTTTTCCAGCTGAATACAAGGAAGTTGTGATGTTCTCTGGTATATATACAACATACATTGTATTGAGTACACCCTGGAAGAAAAACAGTTGTACTGGCCATGGATTCTGTATTCCTCTAATGTGTCTTGAATCTGTATACTGTTTGAGATCAGGATGTGTTGGCAGGTTTTGCATTGTTTAACTGTTGTCATCTTGAAAACAAATGATCTATCATCACTGACCTTACAGTATATATGAATAGGATAGTATACCAGCACATCACTAGGAACACAACTGGCTCGATAACAACATTTTTCATAAGGTTCATTGCTAAGTTTGTGTTTAAGGTACATGTAACTTTTCCCAATTTGCAAATGTAAAACAATAATGAGAGCAATGCTAAGGGTGCAAGGAGCTTTTTACTTTACACCATTGCCCAGGCAAAAAGTAAAGTGTTCCTTTTATGTATACACCTCATGCTATACTTGGGCCCACATGATTGTGTGGGTGTGTAAGAGAACAGGAATGAGACACGATTTTGTAAAAGGAGCAATGACACTAAATGCAGGGGAAATGCTGCATGGTTTCATATTGGAAATATCTAGAACATAAGACCCCGTCCCTTACCCTACATTCATTGATTGGTGTTCTGATTTCCTATCCCACAAATTGCCTTTTTAAATGATGTTTTTCAGCTCTTCACTTGTTCATACCGGACATCATTGGAAAAATGCATCAAATACCAACATGTCCCCTAGGCATTTTGTATGCATATCCATGGGTTTTGTAATGTGTGGGTAAATATTTACTGCACTAACCATTTGTTTTGTGTGTTGCTGAAATTGCAGAACCACATACAGATCCTAGTGCTCTGAGATTCAGATGTTCTATGGTAAACCCAGCCATTAGTAACATTAGGAACCTAACAGGAACAAAAAATTTCAGTATTTGCTAAAAGACTCTATGGCAATTCTGGACAGAAATTGCCATGTTTTTACCCTCAATGCAGCAATTGAGCCCCTTTCTCTTATATGACTCTTTCTACCTTAATACATATCTATGTATTTATTTGTCTGTATGTAAACATCCACATACTGTACATATCCCTACATATAAGCTCACACTCTCAAGCAGTTACAAATAGCTGAATAAACCGAGTAGGTAAAAAGAGTGTTAATTTTTCCTGGTAACATTTGCTGGGTTCTTTTTGAAGTAAATACTATAACACTACAAAACAAGCCAGAATGAATTGGTGGTGCTTCTTAATCTGCAAAGTGTCATAAATGCTAAATGAATTACTGTACTGTGACACATCGTTCTGCTGATTCTAAAGTGTTCTTGCAGTGAAAAAATAATCTTCTCATATACAATTTCACTTTACACATTCCTCTTGCATGATTTCCAGTTTAGTGAATCCTAGCTTGTCATTTGTCATGATAGTGTTTCTAGACCTTATACATTTTCTGTTAAAAAAAATACACAATGGATTTTTTCATGTGAGATATTTGTATGAACATTATAATTCAGTAGGCAACACTTCTGTTCTGGAACAGATTGAAGTAAATCCTAGCATTTATCCCTGTAATCTCAACCTGCAGGAAGATGGATTTAGTTGACATGCTAGAGTTTCATCATACAGCTACAATAAAGAAGAACGGAGATGCTCTTCTCGTCTTCCTGTTTATCTGCAACACAACAGGTTAGGCAGATCCCATCCCGGCATACAAAGGTAATATGTGTAGGAAAGGGTCAGATATTTCCATTATAACCTTTAGATTCTTTTTTATTTTCCATTAGTATTTACATCGGCAGGGTGATCACAATATCTTCGTAGAGGTCTCATTATCATTAAATAATCAGCAATTTAGCGACTGAATCTTTATTATAAAAGTGTAGTCAATTGATTAAGAAAAAAAACATCCTGATTATTTTTCTTAATGCAATTATTAAGGCAAACCAAAGACAGTACAGAGAAATAGGGCCAGACTATTGTTTAACCTGCCTCATTTACATACAAGTACAACGATTGTCAAAAGCTTTCAGCCAGTAAACAACCCTGTGAACATAAGCCAGCAGATGGTCTCCTCTCAGACCTAGCCATCCCTCTCCTCTAATGCCTATGATCCCATTACCTCACTCAATCCGTTACCAAGGTAACTGTTAAATTGCTGTGAGAGGCATAGTAATAAAGTAACCTGTCACACTGGCATTAAAAGCAGCCACATTTTCCTGATCAGTGAACCTCTGAGCTCATGAATAGTCACTTTTTTAAAACAGAATGTTTCCCGACTATTCACAAGTCATCAGCTTCTCAAGGCATCAGAAATAAAAGTTTAAGAGCACATGGTAATTAATGAATAAATTTATTGTTATCATCTTTTCGGTAAGGCAGATACAATATAAACACAGTGAATTTGCGTTCAAGGGTATTAATATCTCAACACCCTACCCCCGCTTCCTTTTAGTTACTAAATAGGTGTCCTAATTATAGTAATTCCTATTTAGTGCATTTTAGATCATACAGTATATGCATTTTATGCATTTTTATGTTATTTTTTTTCTAATTTATATAGAAATGTTATATCTTATGTCAAATTCAAAAAACATATTAGGTCACCAAGAAAACCAGATACTGTATGTTACAAAAATAATAATACTAATAATATATAGCTATATAGGCAACTAAACATAAATAAATGAGATATATTCCTTTTTATTACCTTCAACTTGCAAAACAGAATCTTTTGTTGCCAAGGATCATAAATCTGCAGTCAATTTGTATGTCTAACCAGGCAGAAAAAAAAATTAGTTATTGCACTCTAGGCAATGATTACTTCATGACAGCAGATAGCATAATATTTTATAGTAGCCCAGGAATCTGGAATTTTCCTACAGAAACCGTTTTGTACTGAGTTCACTTGCTTTTACAGACCTATAGGGAGGAATGGATCAATTTTTTCAGCTCACTTTATTGGCACACTCAGATTGTATTGTAGCAGACAAACTTTTTTCTTGATGTATTTTTGAAGAAATACATGTTCATGCACAGACCAGAGCTTTGTAGAGAGTCCACACAAGGTAAGACCATCATGTCGTAAAAGTAGCATACATTCAAATGACATAGTGAATACAAATAGCATGAATACATGTATGTAAAAAAATGCGCAATGATAGATAACAGATGACTCTACATTTTAACACATACATTTCCCTTGTATTTTCCCCCACCTTAGATTATATGCTCCATTGGGGGAATAAATGCTGTATAAACCCTGTTCACTGCGGAAATGTGTTGGCACTGTAAATATACCAGGAAATAGATAAATGAATGTTGTAGAAAATACAGTATTAGTATGGATGATTCACCGGGCAGGCATTGATGAATGATAAACACCATCTGTAAAATGCTAGGTTAAAGTGTCAGGCATATATATGTAGGGATGAAGTGCAAAACCCTTTCTCTTATCCATGTAAGGGCACAGGCATAGATCCTGTGTCTGTCTGCTGTAAACTGTTACCTAGCAACCAGCTGTTCTATAATCTCAGTGCAGCAGGAAGTGACAGAGCAGCTTGTGAGTGGCTGGCAGGAAGAGGAAGACACAGATTCTGGCAGAAGGAACAAAAGGCGCACGGCCTGAAACGTTGCTGTGATGCCCTAAAGCTCTAATAAAGACTTTTTAACAAGGAGAATATTGCGTGGTACTGTTCCACACATTACAGGCAGGCCCAGAGAGCTGGGAGGCTTCACCAAAAGCAGACATTTGGATCAGGCTGGCACAGGGAAGCCACATATTGTGCCTGGAGAGACAGAGTGTGTAAATGTTTTTCAGACTGGAGGAGAAACCAGCAGGAGATTCCTATCTGAGCATCAAAGGGGCTGGTAGTTGCACTATATGTCTGAATGTGCTGGACTCGCTTGAAGAGAACTCTGTAAAGCATCCGAAGAGGATTTGGAGTGAGTATCCTGTTTAAAGCGACAGTGCACTAAAGAAGCGCTTGAAGATACAGAGACTGTTTTGTGGAAGGACATTAAAGGACTTTGCCTTCTTTAGTTAGCTAGATAGTTAGCGCAAGCAAGTTAGATAGTGAGGCCTTTATTCTTGCCTGGTTAGGAGTGCTATTTGGACTAGTTGGCCATTTAATTTTAGATAAACAGTTATACAGTTTAACAAATACTGTGTGTTTTGTATTACTGTATTCCTAGTGGGGTCACCCGTAGGTGCATTCCCATATCCCACTGGGTAGAGAAACTGCGCTAGTAAGTAGCAGGTACCCAGTCTCTCCCAATACCACTGCGTGGTTTCTCAGCCTTGTCCCCTGCCATCAGGTAAGCGCCACATGTGGAGTGTAACACTGACAAAGGGGTGTCGAAAGGGTTAAGTATAATTAAAAGGATAATGACAACAATACTGTGAATTGTGTGCACCTTTAAGTAATAAGCATCCAGGGATGTTGGTAGTTTGGTATTTATGGGGGAAGTGAGTATAATTATACCCTGGCAACCTTTATTATATAAATGATATATATATTGCATTAGATAGACAGATGCACTTATGTACATGGATACCAATTTTATGTCTGTTTTACAAAACCACAATAGATAGGGATTCAGAAAAATAATTATTACAGTCTTTTAGAGAAATTGTCTGCTTTTTAAAAATAATCAACAAATACCCACTGTGCTAAAATGTCTTCTAGGAAAAAAAGGCACTATATTTAATCTGATACTGGGAAAACAGGTAAAATAATCAATCAAACCAAAGCATCATGCAGAGCAATTATATTTTGGCTTCCAGTGAGCCAAACAAATACAATTTGCAATAGCTCTGCATCTGACTATACATAAGAATTGTATTTGGTCTTATTCTCCCACAAAATGGGGGATGTATTAGCAATTAAGAACAACATTAGCAAAACTAAGAATGCAAAAGCACATTGCAGAATGACCTATCATTCATATGGCAGTTTTTCATTGTCAATTCTAATTGCACAATTTTTTTTTGCAATTTTCATTGTCAATTTTAAGGCCCTGCAAGTAGGTGTTTTTTACTTAGCAAAATAACAGCTAATCCAGCGTTATTAAATACACTGTGAACTGGAACAATCTATAAAATGCTAGATCCTTTTTTCCACTGGCTAATGAGTCACTAAATATCTTAGCTGGTGGACGTAAAGGAAAAATCTTCTACACAAAGGAAAAATTGTTCACAATGTGCATATTTTTTTCCATTAATTCATTTTACTCATTTGCCAAAATGCAGGCAAATTATAGGCACATTAAATGAGTCAATACATTGACTATATGGATATTTCACCTGTCTGCACAATCAATCATTTTTGTAAGTAAAAACCAGTGAGTGTCCTCATGTAAGTCAATTGTAAAATTAAAAAAAATGTATGTTGGATAATGTATGATGTTGGCATTCTAGACTTGCAAATTCCAATAATCTTCTAAGCTTCCCACTTCTACATTTCTTCCTTTGTGTTCATTATGCTTCAGCCTCTTCGGGTATGCACATTAAACTACCCTCTCTTTCTTAAGCTTGCTATCTGATACTTGTACATATTATCTTAATTCATGTGTGAGTCATTATCTGACCTAAAGATGAGATAGTGTCAAGGAAATCTAATCTTTAAATATAAACTGTTATTTCACTCCCACCCCCCAAAAAAAATTAAGATAGTACTCACAGCCAGCCCACCACAGCAGCTGCAATACATATGTTTGTTTTTTTATTGAGTCTTTTGTGGATTGTAATTTCAGTTCATGCTTGACATTCTACAAACCCTTAATTGGAAAATATATACTACGCAAATGCTAAACAGAGGTTAAGAAATAAGATTTCTTTTGTTCTCCCCTAATGGATATTTTTTCTGCCTCATCTAAATTATTCATTTTCCTTAAGCAATCAATATTAATAATCAGATTTGCTTCTTGCCTTTTTTAGTCACACTTCTTTTTAAGTGACTATAAATAAAGGTCACTGTGTTGCTTCCTGCTGCTGTTCTGAAGGTCTTTGCCTAATTAATCTCTAGCAGTTTGTTTCTCAGCGCTTCTGATTAGCAATCGTAATCAAGTTCTGCAATTAACTGTCTGCTTATGCAGTGATTTGCTCAGCCTAGCTTGGAAAAATCTGGCTAGGTATTTCTGTAATCTCTATACTCATTCACCTTCCTTTCTGCCTCTAGACACTATAAGTAAACATTTGGGATTAATCTAAAACCTTGTATAGACAACATGTATCTTTGACAATTGTTTGTTGCTGTAGCAGAGGCAAATACTGTATAGGGAATTATTCATGCTGTTATTGTTTTTGTAAAGGGGTATATTTAATGAGATTTTATAAAAGGAACAGTTTTAATCTTGTGCTTCTTGATGCCAATTAAAGGTAAGTTAACCAAAGTGAATGTATAATGGATCTTTGCTAAAACACTTAAAATATCATATCCAGTTTTTTTAGAGGGTGAGTTTTGGTATGTGTTTGTATGGATCATCACTAAGCAAGAAAATGTTCTGCACAGCGTTCGTACATGTAAAATACATGCAATGAAAAGAGATGTAAAATGTATGGAGACAAGATTTTTATGCCTTTATCTTTCTCTTTGCTTCTTGTTCTGAGCCTGACAGCTTCAAGCCAAAGCGTGTGTGCTCCTGAACAAGCAGATTTCTCTTTTACTTTCTGCTCTGGCAAGTGTGTTCATTAAATCTCACTGGGGATCTGACAGCTTTCTGCAGTTTCTGAAGCAATTCCTTAGCACTCATTTTAAAGACTTGTAAAGCATTAGGAAAGAATGCTGACTGCTGTTTGCATACAGAGACTTGCTGTAGGCACATTAAAAACTATGAGCAAAGTGCTTCTACTTTCCAACATGCCTAATTCATAGTTTCAGGATTATAGACACCTGCTAAAAACACCACTTGTCTCCAAGGCAGTTAAAAAATAATGAAAGCTACAACTGTCTTCTTTATTTGTTAACTGGATGATCCAAAACATGCCAGGAAAGATGCATTTTAAAAGGTTTAAGATACATTTGTATCATTTTTTTTCTCAAACAGAAATACTGAATTCATTGCAGTGTTTCTATGTTGCATAAACGATGCCTAGACCTGTGTACATCATTAAGTGGAATATAAAATAACGGTTATACCGTAAATCCTTGCAGTGGTACAGACAGTTGTAATATAATATTTTTAGAAATGATGCAGAAGTTTCAAACATGGAGTCTAAGGAGCTTATTTACAAAAATGTGAGCATAAAAATTTTTAAAAATAGGGTAGGGATGACTTGTTTTCACTTGTGTTTTTGTGTTTGTCTTGTGTTTTTATGGGCCACTACTTTTTGTCAATGTAAGTTTTTTTGTAGCTTACTAAATAATTTTTTTGACTGTTTAGTGATGTTAACTAGCGATGGACGAATCTGACCATTCCCCTTTTCGGAAAATTCGTGAATGTGACAATATTTTTTTGACGCGCAACAATATTTTTCACCCATTACAGTCTATGGGAAGTAGCAAAATTGAGATTCTGTAAAGAACTTGAAACTTGCAAATTGGCCTCTAAATTAATTTTATATATATTTTCCTGTTCTACACAGGCAGATTTCCTTCAGACCAAGTCAGCATCTCCTCCGCCCATGTTTGGATGCTTCTCAGACAAATATCTGGGCTAAAATCTAAAATCGCTTAGGTGGACACATTTCAATGCACTCAAAACATTCCTATTATATAGATATAAAATTCTTCTCCAAAAAATTAATTTATGCCAAATATTAATGTAACTAAAGCACAACAAATCACAATGCAATATACAAGTGAATATAAACCAAAGACCATTTTTAAACTGTCAATAGATATATATATTTATCTTGTTTTTTAAAATTTGCAATTTAACAAGTAAATAATGCAAACAAAAATTTGAAAAAAACCTTAAAATGCTGAATTATTTATAATCTTTAGACCATAGGCTCTTGCGAGAAGGATCCTCTTTTCTTCTGTATCCAGTCCTTTCCTTGTTACTATATTTAAAAGGACTGTCATGGGAAAACATGTTATTTTCAAAACACATCAGTTAATAGTGCTTCTCCAGCAGACTTCTGCACTGAAACCCATTTTTTAAAAGAGCAAACTGAAGTTTTTATATTTAATGTTGAAATCTGACATGAGGCTAGCCATGTTGTTAGTTTCCCAGGTGCCCAAGTCATATGACTTGTGCTCTGAAAAACTTCAATCACTTTTTATTGCTGCACTACAAGTTGGAGTGATATCACCTGCCTTCCTTTCCCCCCAACAGAATAATTGAAATGTAACAAGATAACAGCTCCCTGACACAAGATAACAGCTTAAAATATTTTCACAAAAGTGAATTCCAAACACAGTGTGTTCCCAGTCCAGCAATTTGTCAGGCTCTCTTCTGCCGGAACTTCTGTATTGGTGACTGTGTGTGCACAGCCACATAGGATCCTTTGTGTCGGGATCCACAACTCTCTTCTCATGTCTCTCCTAGTCAGAGCTGTTCACGAGGAGACACGAGGAGAGAGCACACACAGTTACCAATACAGGAGTTTCCCCTCCCTTATCTGCTAGTTTAAATACTGAATGGCGAAACGTGTCAGTGATGATGAGGAGGTGTGGAGGTGTGCTGCTGGGGAGCAGAGACATGCCCAGTGGACTCTGAGAGATGCTGGAGAGGAGCAAGAGAGACATACAACTGCTGCAAAGCTGCCCTTATTCATTTTACTTTGGATTTTAATGCGGATCTATACAATACTTTTGTGAGTGTCATATTTACTTATTTATTAAAAGATAAAAAACACTTCTACACAAGTCACTTTTTATTACCTAAGAAGGAGAAAGGAAGTGTTGAAACTAGTGATGAAATATGTGATGAAAGTTAGGTATTGGAGAGCACCGACCATCAGTCATAGGAGAATGGTGTGCAGAGTCAGATAAATAATAATAAATCACAGAAGAAGAGAAAGAGAACTGACCCATATATCTGCACCTTCCCATCCACAGCACCCAAAACTCATGTGTGTAAATAAATAAAATGTAACTTTTAATAAACCATTAAAATTGATGTCCAGTATTTACAATTAAAAGTTGGTTAACAGCAGGAGGACTGATTGACCTGGGCAGGGTAAGTGGGTTCTTTAGGTTGTGAGCGATTGCGGCTATATGGTAGATACTGTAAGTGCTACCAGCCAAGCAAAATGCCCCAGTCACACCAACTGAAGGATTTCACTCTCTGTGCCAACCCCTTCACCCACTTCGAGATCCCTCCCATAGAGTGGTGATCTAGGCGCACTCGATCAGTTGATGCCAGTGATTGAATCCCACCTTGTATCACAGCGCTTACAACAACTGGGCTTACCGACTATATATATATATATCTAATGCCGCCCATTGCAAACTGAGCGCACTGAGCGCTCCTAAAATAACTGATCTGAAGGAACAAAGGACACTAACTAAAAAGCTATTTATCGTATATTGTATGCCTTGCATTGCAATAGAATGTAACCATATATACTAAACCTGTTGTGGTACAGTATTCCAAACTGCCCATTGGACACATATTGAATTGAAATGTTAGGATTACCAAAAGTGATACTCTATTGCTAGTCAGTGGAGAGTTATTATGTGTACTTTGGACATTTCAAATTGATACTAGTAACCAAGTATATGGATATACTATTGTTGCAATCAATTTAATACTGGTAAGTATCAGGTTCTTAAATGAAAACATTTATGGTAATACTTTCATTCAGCCCATTTGCATTCATTATAAATATCCATTCACTCTCCTTGGATAAGAGGGCTGTTTCCAGGCCCGGATTTGTGGCGAGGCCACATAGGCCCGGGCCTAGGGCGGCAAACATGTAGGGGCGGCATGCCGCCCAACCGCAACCCTGCCCCCACAGTTTTCCAGTGATTTAAATTGCGATCGATGTTGCTTCACGCAGCCGGCGCTAGGACCATGTAGTGCCGGCAGCGGCAGGGGGGCGTGCTCAACAGAAGAAGTCGGCGCTTGGACAATGCGGCCTTGGGGCGCTGCGATTTGAAATCCGGCCCTGGCTGTTTCCAGGTCACCCCCTCTTATACCCAGGGATACTTTAGAGAGACCCATTGCTTTCAGGTCTCTGCTTGAATGATCATGATTTTCATAAAAATGAAAGTTAACCGGTGCTAATTTCTTGTTAGCTTTCAGCAAATCCAATGCATTATCTATACTATGGATATGCTTCAAAAGTCTCTTTTTGAAAGCTCGGTTAGTTTTACAAATATATATTTTATTGCAGGGGCAGGTTAACATGTAAATTATATTATCAGTATTACATGTGAAACTGTGTTTGATCAGGTGCTTCCTGCCAAATCTATCCACCACAAAATTACTATTAAACATGTGTTTGCAGGCTTTACACTTGCCACATGCTGAGGTACACGTTCTAGTTGTATGGTCCTGTCTGTAAAAATGGCTTGTAACTAACCGATCTCTTAGATTAGGCACTCGTCTGCAACAGGTCAAAGGTCTTGGGCCCAACTTAGCACCTATTGGAGATTGTTTACGTGTTACTATCAGATTGTTCCTAAGGGTCTTGAGTGCTCTCAAATGGGCTTTTCAAATTACATTATGTGAGTAACCCCTTTGTACTAAACATGTGGTGAGTTCACTTGCCCTCCTCGTAAAAGCTTGTGGGTCTGAACAATTACGATGTAACCATAGGAATTCCACAACAGGGATTCCTCTCTTAGTTGTCATTGGGTGATTGCTTTGGAAATGTAGTATAGAGTCAGTCACAGTCATTTTACTGAACAAATCAGTGCCAATAGTGCCATCTTCCTGAATGGCGATGTCTAGAAAATCAATACTCACATTACTGATGGTATGTGTGAGTTTGATGTTAGGAGAGTTATTATTTAAGCATTTGAGAAATTCAGTTAAACTCTTTTTGGTACCTGTCCAGAGAAACACCAGGTTATCAATATAACGAAACCACTATGGGGGAGCAGGGGGCCAAATGCACCAGTGCTCGCTGCCCTGCCTCCTCGGCGGCCAGTCCGACAGATATTGCACCACAGCACATCATGACAGAGCGCATCTAGGGGTAGGAGGGTCATGCATAGCCATCGCCCAGGCCAAGAATCAAGGCTTTGGAGCAGCATGTAGGTGCGTCACGCGCAACGCTGACCTGTGCCTGCTACATTTGAGACTTCAGATCTGTGGCCGATTAGGATTCCACCTCTCTTTGTGAATCCTCCTAGGTGAGGGTAAGTGGCTGATCATCATTGCCAATGCACCCTTCTACTTTTCTGTGGGGTATTAAAGGAATTGTTCAGTGTAAAAATAAAAACTGGGTAAATAGATAGGCTGTGCAATATAAAAAATGTTTATAATATAGTTAGTTAGCCAAAAATGTAATGTATAAAGGCTGGAGTGATTTCATGTATAACAAGTCAGTCAGATCACTACTTCCTGCTTTTCAACTCTCTTTGTTTACACTGACTGGTTGCCCTGGCTACCAGACAGTAACCAATCAGAGACTTGAGGGGGGGCCACATGGGTCATTTCTGTTGCTTTTGAATCTGAGCTGAATGCTGAGGGTCAATTACAAACTCACTGAACAGAAATGTACCATGTGGCCCCCCTTCAAGTCGCTGACTAGCTCAGAGTTATAGAGCTGAAAAGCAGGAAGTTGGATTCTGGCTGTTTTATTAGACATCTGTTCACGCCAGCCTTTATATATTACATTTTTGGCTAACTAACTATATTAGAAACATTTTTTATTTTGCACAGCCTATCTATTTACACAGTTTTTATTTTCACACTGAACTATTCCTTTAATTCATAGATTGCCCCTTTGCCACCCTGTTATCTGTTCTGGGGGGTATTTAAACATGGAATTGCCCCTTTGCCATCATGCTATGGGTTGTGGGGTATTAATACATAGAATTGCCCCTTTGCCATCCGCTATATGTTCTGGGGGGTATTTATACATGGAATTGCCCCTTTGCTATCCTGCTATGAGTTCTGGGCATATGTATACATGGAATTGCCCCTTTGCCTTCCTGTGATGGGGTTTAGGGCATTTATACATGGAATTGCCCCTGTGCCATCCTACTATGAATTCTGGAGACATTTGTACATGGAATTGCCTGTGTGCCATCCTACTATTAATTCTGGGGGTATTTATACATGGAATTGCCCGTGTGTCATCATACTATGAATGCTGGGGGATATTTATACATGGAATTGCCCGTGTACCACCCTACTAAGAATTCTGGGGACATTTATACATGGAATTGCACTGTGCCATCCTACTATGAATTCTGGGGTATTTATACATAGAATTGCCACCATGACATCTTGCTATGAGTTTTATACATGGAATTACCATTCTGCTATGCATTCTGGGGGTATTTATAAATGAAGTTGCAATTATGCTGTGAATTCTGGGGATTTTAAGTTGCCATTCAGCTATGAGTTCTATGGGTATTTATACATGGAATTTCTACTGGGCCATCCTGCTTTCTGGGTGGGGTTATACAGAAAATACAGGGTTAAAGATCCAAGTTAATCCAGTATATTGTTCAATTGCATCTTGTAGTCAGGAAGAAATTTTTTGAAGCAAATTGGAGAAGCTTTAGAAGGGGTTGTTCTCTTTCCTTTGTATCAGCTAGAAGTTAGACAGGTTTTACTTAGACTAAAAGGCTAGAAGTGTATTTTTTCAAACTAAATTACTGGTGTGCCAGTGCCCTCTGCTTCATACTATATAATGTTTTTATAGTGCTTGTGGTGCCTTCTCTTTATTATGTTCTTGGTAGATCAGTATTGCTCCTTTGTATGTCTTTTGAGTACTGTACCTCACAGTCTCTGCATGTAATGTACTTTAGGTGACAGAATCTTTTTCCCCTAAAAAAAAAAAAAAAGATTTCTACATCATACAGCACCACTTGTTTAAACCAGCATTTCCAACTTGTGCTTTACAAATGACTCCCCTGCTTTCTAATCACTCCAGCCTTTTATAGGAGTCAGAACTCCCACCATGCACTGCAGCATTCCCTTTAAATTCCAGGAAGTGCTGCTGGCCTGCCTCTTAAGAGGTGCAAGCCACCACACCAGGCTGTATCACAGGTAAAACTTTTAACTTCAAAGCTGCATTTGCAATTACGCTGTATTTTAAAATCCTTCACAATATAGTTACCACAAATTTCATTTCCTATGCATATGTGTACATTGTAGCATTTATCTTACATAATTAAATGTAACACGCAATACCAGTAAGGTTTTTTTAACACAAGCTAGTTAATTACATGCATGGTTCACAGGTGCTGACAAATTCAGAGTAAAGAAATGAAAGTGCATTAGGTGGCCAGCCTAATGGAGAAAAGTAACAGAAAGGAATACCATTCACCCAGCATAGGTCTGTCAGTCCATGTGAACACTTGCATTAAAACCAGTGTGACAGATTTTAGTACATATTATATACAATTTGAAGCAGTACCATTCACATCTCCACATTCCTCCCCCCTTAAAAGGAAGCTTGTCCTTCCGCAAACATTACCTCAGCACCATATCTGGACAAATGGTCAGCATTCAGGTGCTTCTTCCCTGACCGATGACCAATCTCAAACTTAAATGGTTGTAATGCAAGATACCACCTAGTAATTCTAGCATTTTTGTCTTTCATAGTATTTATCCAAGTTAGAGGATGATAATCTGTAATTAAAGTAAATTCTCTCCCTAGTAAATAATAGCGTAAGGCTTCTAAAGCCCATTTGATTGCAAGTCCTTCTTTCTCAATAGTGGAGTATCTCTGTTCACGAGGGAACAGTTTTTGACTTATGAAAAGGATAGGGTGTTCCTCACCATCTATCTCTTGACTAAGGACTGCACCCAGTCCAACCTCTGATGCATCAGTTTGTACAATAAATGGTTTTTCAAAATTTGGGCTCTGTAAAACTGGTTCCTTATACAGACAGTTTTTTTATTTTCTGAAAAGCATGTTCACATTCTATTGACCATGTAACATTCTCTTGCTTGTTCTTTTTAGTTAAGTCAGTCAGTGGGGCAACTATGGCAGAAAATTCAGGTATAAAGTGCTGATAGTATCCTGAAAGCCCAAGAAATGACCTGACTTCTTTCTTTGTAGTTGGAATATTGGCAGCCTGAATAGCGTGGACTTTTGTGAATCCTGGTTTTACTTTACCATTACCCAAAATAAATCCAAGATACTTGGTTTCGTAGAAACCCATTGAACATTTTTTTGGGTTGCCTGCTTTATTTGGGCAATTACTTTCCTCAAGTGATCTAAATGATCTACCCATGAATGACTGTAGATCACAACATCATCCAAATAAGCAGCGCTGTACCCTACATGGTCCCGTAGGAGTATGTCCATAGCCCTTTGGAAAGTGGCTGGAGCACCATGTAGTCCAAACAGCATTGTTTTAAACTGATACAACCCACTAGGCACTATAAAAGAAGTTTTCTCCTTAGATTTGGCATCTAGAGGGATCTGCCAATACCCTTTGGATAGATCTAAGGTAGATATGAACAATGCTCCACCTAGTTAATTAATGAGATCATCTATGCGTGGCATTGAGTAACTATCAAAAGTGGAGATTGCATTAATTTTACGGAAGTCAAAGCAAAATCTTTTTTCCCAACCATCACTACTGGGGAACAACAAGGACTTTTGGATGGTTCAATAACCCCCAATTTTAGCATCTCTGTAACTTCATTTTCGTCTGTTTTCTTAAATTGTTCAGGCATTCGATGTGGCTTTTGTCTAATTGGAGTATGAGTCCCAGTATCTATCTGATGGTATGCTAGGGACACAAGTCCAGGTTTACTCATAAACACATCAGCGTATGACTTAATCAATTCTTTTAAGTCTCCCTGTTGTTCTTTAGTTAACTCAGGGTTAATTTGCACATCCCTCCATTCAGTCTGACTCTTTAACAGATTATAAATCTGTTCAGACATATCCTCTGTAGACTCTGAGACAATAGTGTAGGCAATATTGTTCTTAGTTTTGGATTTAGGTTCAAACCAGCGCTTTAATAGATTTACATGATATACTTTACTGGTTGATTTTTTACCTGGAGTTTCAATTTCAAAGTCAACAGGACCAGTTTGATGAAGGACCTTATATGGACCTTGCCATTTAGCCAATAGTTTATTCTCACAGCTAGGAAGCAGGAGTAAGACTTGATCACTAATTCTAATGGTCTTATTCCTGGCATGCTGATTATATATTATATTTTCTGATTTGTTTGTGCCTTCTCAACATTTTCATGTGCTACTTTTACCAAGATCTGCAACCTCTCTCTCATTTGTAACACATAATCAATAACATTTTTCTGATGACCAGATTTATCTTCCCATACTTCTTTTATAACATCTAGAAGACCTCTGGGACGTCTACCATATAAGAGTTCAAAGGGACTAAAACCCGTTGACTCTTGTGGCACTTCTCGATATGCAAATAATAGAAATGGCAAACATTTATCCCATTGTTTTGGATCATTATGCACAAATTTCTCAAGCATTTTCTTTAAAGTCTGATTACACCTTTCTACAAGGCCATCTGTTTGTGGGTGGTATGGGGTTGTTCTAAGTGTCTTAATACCCAAAAGTTGGTACACTTCTGACAGTAAGGTAGATGTAAAATCGCTACCTTGATCAGTAAAGGATATGTTTTGGTAGCCCAACTCTACTAAACACATTCAAAATCTCTTCAGCAACCCTTTTAGCTGTAACTGTTCTCATTGGTATTGCCTCAGGATACCTTGTGCAGTAATCCACTATTGTAAGAATAAACCGGTTACCTTTTGAGCTTTTCTCCAATGGACCAATTATATCCATGGCAACAGTATTAAATGGCTCATCAATTATGGGTAGTGGTACCAAAGTTTTTGTTCTAAAGCAATATCAGTGTCCCATAGTCCGATACTTATATAGTCACCTTTATCCTTGGCAGGATTCATCACAAGTTTCTTCCTATGGACATTCACTTGCTGTGTTGGGAGAGTCTGTCTCTTTGGGGAGGGTGATACCACAATATCCTCATGAAAAGGAAAAATATGTCCCAAGGCATCGTTGGGATCTTCTTCCTTTTTTTCTTGTGATCTGGTTGTCACAGCACAGAGTTGTTCTTCACCTTTCAATAAGTCATCAAACCCAGGAGCGGTTCTCCCAAGTATAACTGGAACTTGAAGATTATGAACAACAGCAGCTTCTACTGTGAAGATCTTTTCCTGAACTTGTAAATCGATGTGTGACCTTGGGTAGGTTTTTGTGTCACCATGCACTCAAATGATTGGAATCTTTAGAAACACTTTCTTTTGAGTGACCAAAACAGCCTTTACCAAGTTGAGTTTACTTCCAGTATCCAACAAGGTATTTACAGGGTGTCCATTAAGTAGCGCCGGCATGGTATAGTCACTGTAACCACAAAAAGAGGTGTGAGTTGAAGCCCTTTTAATTTTCTTGGGACAGAACTTGGCTATCTGTTCTCTTTTTTGGCATTCAAAGCAAACCATTCGCATTGAATCCGATTTTGCTGGTGCCTTAGATTCCTGCTTTGCTATTTCACTTTGCACTAGTGGCTACTGGAACCTCCTGGTATGTCTACCAGCATCTTTCTTGGCAAGCAAGTAGTCCTCAGACAATGAAATAGCTTTCTCAGCAGTTTTTGGTCTGTGTTTCTGCACCCATGAACTGACATCCTCTGACAAAATTTTAACAAATTGTTCCAGTACAATTGTCTCTGTAATTTGCTGGTGGGTCTTCAGTTCTGGCTTCATCCATTTTATATACAGGTCTGTGAGACGAGTGAAGACTTCCCTTGGACTATCAGCAGCAGAGTATTTTAACTGACAGAATCTCTGTCTGTAAGTCTCCTCACTAATATTATAACGTCTTAGGATTGCCTCTTTTACCCGATCATATTGTGCTGCTTCATGGATCTCCATATTACTATAGGCCATTTGGGCTTGGCCTGCAAGGAATGGAACAAGCTCTCAGCTTCCACTTGCTGCACTGTCAGCCATTTCATCAACTCAGTAATACTCTCAGATAAAGTCTTTTCTGGAAGTGCAGGATCAATCTTTCCTGTGGCACCAGAAATTGTGGTTTTACTTTTCCTTGGAACAGCGCCCTCTAGTTCCACTTCTTTTTCAGATCTGCTTGCCATTTTAGTCTGCTTTACTTTAGGTCTGGCACCTTGGCTCACAGCTTCTTTGCCTGCAACAATACGCCAGGTACGGGTCTTGTACATAATTCCTCTAATTTTAAGTGGATGTATTTGGAGCAATACTCTTCATTAACCATCCCATTTCTGACACCATATGTGAGGCATGGGGATATTTTCTCAAAAAAAAGTACTCTTCTTGATGAAAAAAAATCAGAGGTTTATTTAACTTTCCAGACCTCCATAAAAAAACAATAAGAGACTCTTTTTTAACAGTTCAAAAACTTGCAAAGCAGACTGTTACAAATAAAAAAAAAAGATTTCTACATCATACAGCACCACTTTTTTAAACCAGCACTTCCAACTTGTGCTTTACAAATGACTCCCCTGCTTTCTAATCACTCCAGCCTTTTATAGGAGTCAGAACTCCCACCATGCACTGCAGCATTCCCTTTAAATTCCAGGAAGTGCTGCTGGCCTGCCTCTTAATAGGTGCAAGCCACCACACCAGGCTGTAATTATGCTGTATTTTAAAATCCTTCACAATATAGTTACCACAAATTATTTCTATGCATATGTGTACATTGTAGCATTTATCTTACACATTTAAATGTAACACTCAATACCAGTAAGGTTTTTTAACACAAGCTAGTTAATTACATGCATGGTTTACAGGTGCTGACAGAGTTAGAGTAAAGAAAGGAAAGTGCATTAGGTGGTCAGCCTAATAGAGAAAAGGAAAAATAACAGAAAGGAATACCATTCACTCAGCATAGGTCTGTCAGTCCATGTGAACACTTGCATTAAAACCAGTGTGACAGATTTTAGTACATATTATATACACTTTGAAGCAGTACCATTCACATCTCCACACCCATAATGTCCTTGTAGTGCAGCATTCACAGCTCTGAGTTAAAATTGTACATGTGGTGTTAATACCCCTTTCCTGCAGTGCCAGATTTTAAAAAATTTTGCCCCCACTGCTATGGTTTGATTTTCATGAAAATTCAATTAAAGCACATGGGAAAGTGGATGGAGTCCAAAAGGGGGCATAGCCAAAATTGTGACGCTGTGCGCGCCACCTCTATTGTACACCTTGGCCCCTCCTGCCAAAACCATCTTTTGCTGCCTATGTTACCACCCTTATCTGACGGTTTTATAATCACATCCTCCCATGAGCTTATTTCTTTAATGGCAAGCTTCTCATTCTTGATTTCACGGAGAGTGAAATACTTCAGTTGGTGTGACCGGCGTCTATATCTGGGGCATTTTGAATTTGTTATATGCTGAGGGGCCCATTCATGAGTGAAGGAATAGAGGAAAATAGAGGAAAAAAAATTTGATTTTAGAATGTTTTTTTTGGCTACTTCGACCATTGAATTGGCTACTTTGACCTTCGACTTCGAATGGAACGATTCCAACTAGAAATAGTTTGAATATTCGACCATTCGATAATCGAAGTACTGTCTCTTTAAAAATTTCTTCGACCCCCTAGTTCGCCACCTAAAACCTACCGATGCCAATGTTAGCCTATGGGGAAGGTCCCCATAGGCTTGCTAACAATTTTCTGATCAAAGGATAATCCTTCGATCGATGGATTTAATTGTTTGTTTGATCGAAGGAATTGCGCAAAATCCTTCGACTTCAATATTCGAAGTTGGGTGCTGTGGATGGGAAGGTGCAGATATATGGGTCAGTTTTCTTTCTCTTCTTCTGTGATTTAGTGATGAAATATCTATACTTGATACATGCCATTAGTCACCTGTTGTCTGTGAGAATAATAGACCACCAGAACCACCACTGATTATAGTGCGGGTACTAATTATACCCCATTCTCTCTCATCACCCATAATAAGCACAACATTTTATGTGTTATTTCTCACCATTCTCCACAGTTAAAGGCAATCGTTGGGGTGCATTGAGTTAAGTGACGCTAAACATTTGTTTGGTGGAAAACTAATTAAGAATACTACAATATATTATTTTTCTGTTTTTTTCCCCTCAAATATTTTTTGAGGTACACAGATATTCATATTCAGATATTAATTCATTTTGAACCTGTCTCCCTGGTAGAAATAAGAATAGCCCTCAATAGTAAAAATCCAAGTCCCACTGGGACTCCTTCAGGCATATTATGTTGGAGAAACAATAGCTTATCTGAGTAATTTAGAAATAAAAACTACATCATAAAAACCATGTGGTTTTTACATTTAATAAATCTCAAAATTTTAAAGCTTTTAAAAAAATTGGAAACCGCAAATGTTTAGAGATTTGTGGGGAAACACTACATGCAATTGTTAGTAAATGGACCTCTAAATGATGACAATTATGTTTATGCATCTCATGCTCTATTTAATTTATTTACTTTATCTGTCCTGAGTTGCAGCTGGGTAAGCACAATCCTTGAGTGTAATTGATTGACTTTTCATTTCATTGTCATCTTCTTCCTATCATGCTGTCATCACAACAATTGGGCAGATTCAATTCAGTGAGAAAAAGTTTTATCACATGAAAAGTCATGGATGATATTCAATTTGAGATGCAATTCAATTCAGAAAACCTTATCTCACAATTTTTGTTTAAACTCTATTGAAGACCATAGAAAAAAATGGAACTGAATCTGGAGAAAAGTTTTTTTCTCATTGAATTGACTCTCGTCCAAAACTTTTTCATGTGCTGAACTGTGCGATAACATTTTTCTCAATTAATTGAATCAGGTCCAATGTGTTTTAAAGAGTGAGATGTTCCCTGAATTATACCTGTTTCTTCAAACACCCTTATTTCTGTCTAATCCATAGATGCCCCTTATGGGTATGTATGAAGCTATCAGTTTTAAAATTTGGTCAGATTGAAATCAGTGAGAAATTATTTTATGGTTTATCACCATTCAATTTGATAAAACTTTTCTCCTAACTCATTTCCAGTTTTTTGAGTAGACTTCAATAGAGTTCTCATGTGATAAAGAATGATACTATACGTATTCTCATTGAACTGTACATGGCTCTATGGAAAAATCTGGAATTGAATTAGGAGATAAACATTCTTATCAAAATAAGTCTGGACCAATATCTAATTACTTTGACCTTCACTGGTTTTGACTACAATAATACTGCTTCTTCCAACCGACCCACATTTCTGTTACCTCCAATCAAGAGAATATACAGTATAGATTTCTTGGTTTGTATTGCTCCCATTAAGGTTGTGCTTCTGTATGCCTTTTACTTAACTATTCCCTGGTGCATCTGAGGTTATTCTGTATATTTTGTTATTTGAACACATTTAAACTTGCATAAATTGCATTCAATATAAGGCTGAAATAAATTGTGTGCAGAAAAATAAAGTGCCACTGTGAACAAAAATAATAATTGTTTGAGACTTCTATACACCTTGAAACAAATACACTGGATAAAAGACATCTGTAATAGAGAATGTCTTTGGCAGTGAATAAATAAATTACAATGTACCTGCACTGAATGGAAAGCCTTGAAGTTACCACTTTAAAACATTTTAGAGCACAGCTGATCCCACTTAAATATAAATGTGGCAATGTTCTGAAAATATTACTCTGATAGAAAAATGAAATGCTTACATGAGCTGTAATCTAATGCTGGGCATCTTCCAACAAGTTCATTCTAAGTAGGGGTTGGAAAGAATTGCTATTTTGGAGCTTTGTGGTTTTATACACATAAAGCTGTTATTTTTCTGTCACCAACATGACTAAAGAAGTGTTTTGTAGCCTGGAAAAAAGAGGTTTTGACATTGCTAATTTATATTAGCAATGTCATATGTTGGGTGTATAAATATATATTTTTTAAAAAAATTTCAGCAGTAGCATGCACTCATCCTCCCAGTCTTCATCTTTTAACTGTATTGTAAAACATACTTTAAGTGGAAAGTTACGTTTTTTGATCTTGTTGCTTCCCTTTGGCTTTTAAAACAGAGTGATTTTATTGTTTTGGTGGATTACATGTGAGTGACTCTTAACAGTGGTCACAAACTTTTATTCCTCATGTCAGCGGCAAGTATGGAGTGAGCTGGGGTCCAGTCCAGTAAGGAGGACTGGGACAAAATTTAATATTAACCTCAAATATTCAATCAGGGAGAAAGTACATACGTAGCTTTGATTTGCACACTATTTATTTTATATCCTCACTCCAGTGCTTAGAAAGGTTAATGCATGACTCATCAAACAAATCCCCCCTGATATTAATTTAATGGGTAGGTTTAAAAGTCTCTGGAGACCCAGATTCCCAAACCCCTGATACTGGTTGCAGGATAAAGGTTAGAGTGTACCCCTTGGTTATCCTACACACATTCCACTGCAAAAAAAACCACAGTACTGCGCCCACCCTGAGGTAGTGTAAATGGGTATGGATTTCTTATAAACATTACATTTTAAAGCCATTATTACCATCCATCATGATATTTGCAGAGTGAGGGAAAGGGGACAATTAAAATATCTCTGTAAAATCAGTTTAAGAGAAATCCTCCTTGTTTTATTTTGAAATACATTTCTGTTTCAAACAACAAACACTTCCTGCCTTTCCACTCACCCCTGTCAAGCCTTACAATGAAATGCAAAGACTAAATGAAGGCTCAAAAGTGTTCATTATCAAGTAGAAATAAGTTTAAAGCAACTGGACTATTCTTGAAAATGTTTCACCACTCATCTGAGTAGCTTCTTTCAGCTTCTTCTGAGTGGTAGGGGCAACCCTTGTAATTAAACCCTAAATGGAAATACAGTCACCAACATCCAATTACAATGGTTCAATTGAACTATTCAGTTAGCAGTGATATGAAACTCACAGAGGTTTGCAAATGTGAACCAGTCACAACGATACCATGATTCTTATTGAGACAGGTATTAATTCTTGAAGATACATGACTGGAAGTGTGAAAGTGGCATTATATGTTGCTGAAAAGTGGTGTCACAAGCCTGTTTAGTGGTAATTGTTCCAGTTTGGTATAACTGGCCTCTTCTCACCTCTTTCAAACCACGTCTTCACTTTCTGAAATATGCATGCTTCTGTCCTCAAAGTAGTGTCATTTTTCTTTAGAGGAAGACAGATTAATGAGTTTTGTACTGAGTAGTTTTCCCTCTGACTGAACAGTTGTTTTGTCTCCCCAATATATAGATCTGAGCAACTACAATGGACAGCATGGATCACATTTCTTTTTATGTGCTTTGGAGTTGGGTTGTTTAGCTGTACCAGCTTCTGTCTCAGAGTGTTCCAGGAATGTGATGTTTGTTAAAAATATACTGTAAGTTTCTCAGATATTTCAACACATATTTTGTTTTGCTCCTTACTTTATCATAGTGGTTTCCCAACAATTCACACTTTCTTCACACTTTCACTCATGTACATTGAAGAATTAACACCAGCCTCAATTAGATTGAGAGAATTAAATGTACCATTGTGAAAATGTTCCCCTTTTAAATACTCTTTGCTGGCTCTTCCTGCTGATGACTGGAATTGCTTGCTACAATTCCCTAATTCCAATTAATGTAGGGGTGCCACAAGGCTCTGTACTTCTCTGTTATTCTCCCAGCACATTCTGCATTTGGGAGATCTCATCCACTCATTTGGGTTTAATTATCATCTGCATGCTGATAATACCCTTATTATGGCTTACCATAAAACAATGAATAACTTACAAACTCCTCCTCATAAACCTCCAAACATTTATTCCCTTCACTCCACCCAGCGGGTGTACTGAAGCAGCAATAATATATATATATATATATATATATATATATATATATATATTTATATATAATTCTCCAATGAGTAGCCGCACTCCAAGGCAATATAGAAAAGAGAGGGGTGCATGGTAATTTTGCATACACCAATAGTTTCCAGACCAGCACTCCCTGCAACTTACTAGCTGCTTTCAAAGTTACTAGCTCCCTGCAGCTAGTAAGTTACAGGGAGTGCTGGTCTGGAAACTATTGGTATATATATATATATATATATATATATATATATATATATATATATACCCGAGGATTAATAGAGTCTCTGCTCTTCAGGTACTGGTAACAAAAGATTCCTCATGAATACCAGGGTTTGATGATGTAAACCCCCCACTTAGGTAGATAACCATGCAGTCAATATAGAATAATTCAGTAATAAGCCTCACCAGGCAACACAGACAAGCAAGGGTTAACAGCACAGTATTTAGCAGGAATAAGTTGCTTTGCAGGTAAAACAGCTGACAAGGGCTAATGGCACCATCTTGACTAAACTGATAAGGACTTGAAACAGTTAATCACTTGAAAAAGGGGAAAAGGAAGCACACCATACTTCGGCTTCTGCCTTCAAAGCATTTTATTGCAGCAGAGATGTGGCACAAGCTTTGGAGCACAACCCCTTCCTCAGGTGAATTACACAATTAAGGGCCCATTTACTTAGCTCGAGTGAAGGATTAGCAGGAAAAAAACGTCGAATTTCAAAGCTACTTCGACCATCGAATTGGCTACTTCGACCTTCAACTACGACTTAGACTTCGAATCAAACTAAAAATCGTTTGACTATTCAACCATTCGATATAGTCGAAGTACTGTCTCTTTAAAAAAAAACTTCGACCACCTACTTCGCCACCTAAAACCTACCAAGCATCAATGTTAGCCTATGGGGAAGGTCCCCAGGCTTCCTGGCAATTTTTTGATCGAAGAAAAATCATTCGATCGATGGATTAAAAACCTTCGAAACAAACGATTTGAAGGATTTAATCGTTCGATCTAACGATTTTCCGTTTGATCATTTGATCAAACTATTTGCGGTAAATCCTTCGACTTCAATATTCGAATGATTTACATTCGGCAGTCAAATATCGAAGGTTAATTAACCCTCGATATTCGACCCTATGTAAATCTGCCCCTTGGTGAACACATAGCATTAAATACCCTTCAACCCATGTGATTGGCCATTTTTTCAGTTAACCCTTCACCAGCAATTTGTACAAAGTTTCAAACATGTCCATCATTAATCAGCATGAAAGTCCCAATCCATAGTGATGCATAAAATGTTTTGCTTGCAATATAATAATAGTTAATAACCCATTAAAAACATTATTATCAATAAATACATTACAAAAAGCATTTGTCAACTAAAACTCTCATTCAATCCTTTAGGCACAAGAGAATCTAATCTTTTTGTACATGCTGCCTCTTAGCAACTGTTTCCGCACATGACCCCCTCTCAGCAGATTAATCTGTTCCAATACAGTCCATGTTACCTGAGAAACAGAATGTTTATTATGAAAAAAAATGTTTTGCAATAATAATTTAGAGAACCGTTGATTCTTTTCTTCCTGTTTAGTTTTTTCTTCTTTCTCTGAAATATAGTTTCCTATGTTTCTTTTATGCTCATTTAGGTGAACCTTAATAGATCTACTTGTTTGTCCCACATATGGTAATCCACTTTAGCATGTAGACTACCTCAGTGCTGTTACAAGAGAAATGCCCATTAATTCTAATGGGTGAACCTATGGAATGTGACATGGTATCGCCTTTTATGATACCAGTGCAGTGTGCACTGTCTCCACAGCCAAATGTTAAACCTAGATTGGGTTTACACATCCTTTTGGAAAAGTCAATAGAGTTGTTGTAAACCTCAAAATTAATGGTTTAGAAATAAGCATCCTATTGAGCTCACCTAGCACACCACTGATACTTCTTATAGTCCGTTTTGCTTATGCTTCATGCTTTCTGTTTCCCTAGGAAAAAAAATTGGTATTTTGCACTAGAAGACATATCACAGATTTTATTATTGTCCGTTCTTTGCCTTTTTTTATTAACCAATGGGATTGGAGTCCTCTCTGCTCTAAGAGGCTGTCCAGGTGACAACATTGGAGGGTTTTCTATGAAGAACAGTCATAGTTAAAGAAACAAGCTTTTCTAACAATGGTAGGGCAATGTATATGTTAAATAACTTAAAAAGCACAAAAAACCTTCCCATTAACACCAATGCATTTTGGCAACGCTCACCAGTTTTGGTCAACACTATTACCCAGTCACACAATTTTTTCACATATATATGTAATATATATATAATACACAAAAGCCATGAATATCTTGTAAATTATATCCTTATAAACGGTGAGTTCTGATGTCATCAGTTCTGATGTAATTTCTGTCACATGACTCACTGAAACTTGTGTATTATAATAATTAAAGTACCCCTGTTGCAAAATATGAGGATATTAGAAGTTACCTTGCAGTTCCATGACCTGTATAAAAACACTCGGCCTTCGGCCACGTGTTTTTATATGATCATGAAACTCCTTGGTAACTTATAATATCCTTATAATTTACAAGAGGGGGTACTTTATTCAATATATATATATATATATATATATATATATATATATATATATATATATATATAGTTCTACAGGGCAGGCAGTCCATTTTCACATGGCATGTCATCTTAATTGCAGTTATATTTTGTAGTTAATTGCTGTATATTTTATTATTTTATAGATCCCCTATTAATATATTGTTTTAATGTACAGCACTGAGTAAGAAGTGCATACATGATGGAGCTTTATAAATAGGTGGTAATAATAATAACTGTAATAATGAACAACATTTTCATTAGTAGTAACTAATAATAACAAGACCTCCAGGAGAATATGATGTTCTGTGCAATGAAAAGGAAATGTGGATTTATCCCTGTTTGAAAGCTTTTTAACAATGTGGTTCTTTTAAATTATTCTTGGCACAGACACACACAAACATAAAAATTCTCCATTTTTTATTGCTTTCTTGGCTTTTCTTCTTTGTTTCCAAAACATCAAGCCAGAAAACACTTAAGTTTCTGTTTTCTGGCTTTAGAAGAAATCCTTTCTTTAAGTGGATTTAATTCTTCATAAAAAAAATCCTCATCTTGGTTTGGTTGTGTACATGTGCTTGAAACAAGAACAATAACATTTTTTTGCACAGCTGCATAAAGCAAAAGTATTGGTGGGAGGCCAAAATTCAGTGCTCACTGAGAAATGTCTGGAATGTAAAACAAACAGCTGGCTGGGGGAAAGGCCTCTAAAAAAATAAATGGCAATGCATCAACGGCACAGCTTGAATGTATTCATAAGATATTAATTTGAGCTTTCTTTACAAAATATTGCACTGGGAATATAAAATGAAATACTAATATGAAGAGAATGGAGCTATTGTTGGTTTCCATTAGTACACATCAATATCAAATTCAACATATATTTTCATTGCACTCAAGTGATAATGATTAAATAACAGTCTTTCGGTGTACCTATCATAGCTTGAAAGTGGACAAGCAAAGAAAATAATTACAAAAAAAGTAAATTTGTTATATAAACATGATATGTTTTGCACAGTCCTATTTTTAAAAGCAAGTGCATCTACTATATTGTTAAGCAAAAGGTTTTATTACTGAAATCTAGTCTAGTTTGAAATGTAAAAAAGGAAATCATTTATGCATTTAGGCAATATATAGTTATTAGTAATTAATTTGAGATAAAAATACTATCCATTAGGTTTAACCCGCTAGTGCTAAACTGTTGGCTGATGGCCCACCAAGGGATTTTTATAATTTCCAGCTTCTTTACAGGCTCTATAGACACACAATACTTGTTGGCTCTGCCAATTGGTAGACAAAACAACAATATATTATAATTATAAGCAACACGGACAGTGACTTTCAAGATTTACATGCTTGCTGATGCATAGTGGTGTGATGTGAAATATGTTTTAATATCAATATTCAAAACTGTTCATCCAATAGGCCTATAGTCAATCTCTTGATCCAACGGCAAATATAAAAAAATGGTAGACAAAGGAAAGTGTTCTAGCAACAACATAACTACTTTTCTTTGGTAGCATGTGATGAACACTTTCAAGACCAGAGTCATTGTTTATTTTATAATTATCTTGTCTCTGTTAACTAAGTGACTCTCTTCCATTAAAAAGGACTCCATCATTAATAAGTGGTGCCTCATTAATGTAAACAGAATTAAAGAGTTTTAAAAAAATTAAAACCTTGGTCTTCTTCATTTTAGTATGCCAATATATATGTGACCCCATGCCAATGACCCCGCAACCCCCAGCTTCTATATATTTTTATTACATTGGACCAGCCCAGACCCAGAACCTAAACACCTGCTACTTACCTTTGCCCCTGGCCCCAAGTTTGCAATGCAGGGGGAGGTGTGAGTTGTGGCTGGAATGGGAGAGGGGGCTCTGCGGCTGGGGGGGGGGAGTATGACCCCAGTCTAACAATGAGCTTGAGAGCTGTGAAGGAATTGGTTTCCAGAGCAAAGTAATATGGCAAAAAGCCACAGGAGGCACATGAGACAATGAGCAAATATTTAATCCTAGGTGGGACTTAAATAGGTGAAAACTATTGTTATTTATAGTTAGAGAAACACATTTTCAGATAAGAAGGTTACATGAGTCAATTAAGGTAGTAACTATAGCATTATTGGCAATTCAGTACATGGCAAGCTCATGAACACTACATGATAATTGGCAAGTGCATTCTTATTTCTGCTTACAGAAAACTAGTTATAGCTGGTTTCACTTACCAAAACTGTGTTGAAATTCATGTGAAGGCTATGAGTGCACTTGTGTAAACATCCTCATCTTATGAAATTGTATTTTGAATCATAGGTGCCTACTTTCCAGTAAATGATCATATTTCATACTGGAGGTAGAGTGGAGATGGACAACTAAACTATCACAGGCACTACATGACTGCAAATTGAATTACACAGTCAAGACAAGTTGTCAACTGACAGTAATACCAACATCATTAGGTTGACATTGTAGAATGCCCTTTTCAATGTACACATCTAAAGCTCATGCTTCACCCATATCTGTTTGACCAATATATTTATTTTTGACTGTATCCTTCTTTGGAATCATGCTGAGCAGGGTGATAGATAAGATATAGGTTTCTGCAATGCCAAATACTTTGGAGAACATGAAAAGCTCATAAACCTTATAGAAGTTTTTTGAATTTTCAGTAAAAGAGAAATCCAGTTATTTCAGTTCTGAAACAATAAAGTGAATGTCCCACTGGGAAAAGATCTAAGAGACTGGGATGATGTTTGCCTTTCAAAACTGTCTGAATGATAAAAGAGAGAGGCCAGAAAAACAGAAGTATGTTTGGATGCCCTGCTAACATTTAAATTTCAAAAGCACACGTTCAAGGGTATGAATGTATACAAAATTAATATATAATACATTTAATGAAAAGTGTATTTCTCCATGTAATGTCAAAATATCAAATCTATCCCTGTTCTGTCGTGAATAATTTATAGAATCTATAAATGTGTACATTCACGGGTTTGCAACATTTTAGCAAATTGAAAGTTAAAAAAAAATTTAAATAGATGTCTGACAATAATTTTAAGAATAGTAATGTTACAATTATGTGCAGGACCGCCATCAGAAATCGCAGGGCACCATACGAAAAAATTTCCTGGGCCCCCTGGGCTGCAGGTACCACAAGCCCCCCCTACAGGTCCGCCCTCCCCACCCCACAGGTCCACCCCCCACTAAAAAAAAAACATTGGTGGCTATGGTTCCCACATGTTAATAAAAAGATATTAGTGGTCAGGGCCCCCCATTGAAAAAAACATTTATGGTCAGGGCCCCCCCATTAAAAAAAACATTTGTGGTCAGGGCCCCACATTAAAAAATATTGGTGGCTAGGGCCCCCCCATGTTATAAGAAAATTGGTGGCCAGGGCCCCCCTTAAACATCCATGTAAAAAAAACTTGCCCAACAAAGAAGTTTAAAAAAAATTTGGTGCCCAGGGCCCCACCACACAACAGGGACCACAAAGGGTTACCTTTATGTTACACTTACTTCATTAGTGTGACCCACCTGCTGCCAGTGAGCTGCCAACTACAGAAGGGAGAAGGAGAGCACAGGTGGCTGCATCTTCTTCCATTGACAGCATTTTCTTCCCTTATTGG